>WOFM01000034.1:641330-1053599 GCA_011428145.1 Ericerus pela
ACCAATTTTCGTTGATAATGGATTTATTGGCGTGTGGATTATTGATTCTGGCCACTACACCTGTCGTATTTTGAGGATGCGGAGAAGATGCGCAATTAATCGCGAGATAAATCTTTTTGGCGAAAAGATGAAAATTCGACGTAATGTTAATTACGGAAAGACTCACAAAATTAATTTTCGAAAAAAGATTTCGAAAAGAAAAAAGTTTTTTCAATATGTCGTATTCAACACGTAATAGATCGCGGCGTTGGAACGCACAAAATTTACGTAAAAGACGTAAAATTCGAAAAATCACGTAATAATTCTCGCAAATTATAATAAAGCGTACGAAAATACACAAATTTACGTGAAAATTAATTAAAAAACGCATTAATTAATGTGCAAAAATAATTAAAACTTATTAAGGGATGAGCGGTCACGTCCTTGCAGCTTCGATAATCGGTTAATTGGATTAGGCGGCAAAGTGGACGTGATCAGAATTTGCATTCTGCTCATGCGTGAGCATACGATGATAATATTCGGTTGATGCCTACAACGTGCAACGCGTGTACGTAATTGTAGGGTTGCGTATATATACACGTAATTTGTAAATATGTGAGTATATCTTTGCAAGTTACGACAATGTTTGCCATTTTTGTCCTTAAATACGTCGATGTGATGCATTGACACTGTATTTTGCCTATTTTCGGACAAATTTTTACATTTCTTAAATCGTATTTTTTAATCGTGCGAGTGCGAGAGAGAAAGAGGTAATTATATTTGGCAATATAAATTCTCGTAGGCACAATATTTTTCGTGAGAAAAGACGATTAAAATATTTATAAGTGGTTTAGACCTAGAAAATTAATTATTGTCTTAACATTTTTCGATGCTAATTGTGGACATAAAATTAATTTTTTCGCAGACATTTTTTCAAGGACTTTATTCCGATGTCCGTATGCGTGAGAAAATACGTAATATGGTCAATATTAATGCTAGGGGCGGCGGAAAAATTATTTTAATAATTTTTTCGCCTATATTTTCGTGTGTAAGACGAAAAAAAATTATAAAAGAGAATGTTTAGTTCTGTTTTTTACTGGGAGTGGCAAAAAATATGTTTGCCGCATAATTTTTATAGTATTGGAGATACCATATATTGCGATGTGTCATTTATTTTTCGAATAAATATTTTTTCTGTGTTTAGCAGAAATAAAATACGAAGTATTTACGGTCAGTAAATAGTCTAACTTATTCAGTTATAGTTGAGAATAATAAGAAATTATTCAGGAAAAAATACAAGTATTTTTTAGTTGAGAGTTATGCTTTGTGGAAGCGATTTTTATAGACAAATTTATTCAATCCGCAAAGAATTATTCATTCCTTTTGACCACATACCTAATTGCTCCTGCTACCATGTAGTGGGTAGAAGCTTATAATTAGTGTGGTTTAAGGTCCAAGGGACCATATAAAGTTGGTTGGAGTCACACGCCTGCTCTCACAGCCTCGTAACTCGCAACTGACGTTGCCTCAACACCAATGTCTCCTCTTCCTAGAGGGAGTACTCCGGCGCATCGCCTGTGTGCGGGAGACCCATGGGCGGAGCCACGACAAGGTGAACATATGTGATAAGTCAGGCATGGATCCAAGATAAACCGTTTTCACTCCTCTAGCCAGCTACTAGGGGTACTATTCTGTTAACAGTTAAAATTACTTGTAGTTTTAACCTTTCAAAGTCAACTTCAACTTGGTGGATTGTCATGTGAGATTCTAATGAGATTCTTGGAAAACTATTTGCCAAGCTAAAGTTAACTTAAACGGCTAAAAACACGAACTGACTTTAACTGTTAACAGAATAGTACCCCAAATAACTCACTAGTAGCTAGTGAACTAGCCAAGTGTGAATCAGGCTTTTGTGTTAGCTGTATTAGAATTTGAAACGCCAATTCTCGTCATCTGCCGTAGCCTTTTGATGAAGCGTCAGCTGGCTACCCAGTGCGGGTTCTATTCCCAGCCAGCGTAGTTTTGTTTTAATTTGTTTTTTTATTTTATTTGGACCTAAATTTTAATTTTTAATTTTCTTTAACGATTTAAGGTGGGTGATTAGGTAAGGAGTGAGGTATGTTTTTTGATGCATTTTTTTAATATCATATAAATTTTAAAGTTTGTGGCTCACATAGGCGGTGAGATTTTTCGAAAAGATGGGGGGTGGCGGCGGTCCATGGCATGCTACTTTGGGGCGACGTCGGTGGTGGGGTCCGAAATGCTCAAAATTTCATTTCAAGTAATGCGGAAACCAAAAGTTAGGAAAGATACCGTATTCTAAAAATTCAAACGTTTTTCATCGTCTATGTTCTGCGTTTTAACGAAATTGGGTAACAATCAATAACTGGATCAAAATTTTACTATAAGGAACCTGGGGGAAAAGTTTTAGGGCTAAAAGTAGAGAAAGGGGTGATTCCTTCATGCTCGGACTTTGTGCCTCCTTAAAATACCTACTGAAACAAAGTTGAATGATTATTTGCTAAAATACACTTACGTATACATGCAGTAGTGTTAGAAACAGAGGCGTATGCGGTCTATTCTCGAGAAATTTTTTAAAACAAAAAAACTGCTGCTAATTATATGAATGTTCTAGAATACAAAAAATACTTGTGTTTTTTCTCTTGCTTCGTTAGTAAAATTGTTTTTTTGGTGCCTAATTTAAAAGAAAGTAAAAGTCTCTCAATATTAAAAGTTGTTCGGAACACCGCTGCATACTTGAACCCTGGCCCAGCATTTTCTCTCTTCGGACCTGAAGAGATCAAATAAAATCTTGTCTTTTTTTACTAATTATATTTACCTCAATTATAAAAAAACGATGACTTCAACAAGAATATAACCAGTTAAAAGTAATACATAAAAGAAAACAGTAATGCAACATTTAAAAATATGTACTGAATTTTCAAAAAAAGCTTGGAAAAATGCCAAATGTATATATGGTAAAAGAAAGAAAGATACATATGCGCGCGCGCATACACACACACACACACACACACACAATAATTATTACACAACAACTCTTCCCAAACACAAAATAAACCATAAAAAAATGATAAAAAAAATTGAAAATCAAAACGAAAATTTGATCTATGATATTATTTCCCATTCGTCTTCGAAATTTTCAGAAAACCTTCTTTTATCAAGGTAATCTTCACCAATACCTAAAATGTGCCGTTCGTATCTTTGCAAACGACCGTGAATTTTCGAAATACCCCACAAATCTTCAGATGGGGAAGCTAAAAATGACAGAAAAGAGCCAATTAAAAGTCGTCTTCAACACTGAATCATCACAATTCAATATACAAACCACAAATTAATGAAAGTAAACCAGGGACTTGCATCCAGTAATCGCCGATGAAATTCGTAGATGAGACACCGAATCTTCTATAAATGTTACCGTCAGCAGTTAACACCCAGACCGCAGAACAACTAAAAGAAGAGGACAGAATAAAAATCAAATAAAGAGCGCGCTTCAGTATCTGCCGGGGTAGACCGAAACATTTTATGTGGAATACATTTTAATAACTGCCGAACGCGTTAGAAAAAGTAGGTTTTCAAAAATTATAAAATGAGTCTCTAAAAAATTAATATTAAATTTTGCATATGTCGTTTTAAAATTACACAATTAATGATATCTTACACACCAAGGTTCAAACGTGAGCGTTTATACGTGGGGGAGTTTGCGAAACGACCGCAGCGAGTTAGCAATTCCCAAGTCATGTAAACTAACTTTTGAACCTTATTGAGAAAGGTAGTTTATATAAAACGTTAAAATTCTATCGAATAACCAGTCTTACACAAAAATTATAAAAAATGGAACAAAATATCAACCTTCTCATGATGGCAGATTTGATATTTCATTCAGAAAGTGTAACCTCTATTTAGATGTAAAGTGAACATGCCTTTAGGTAAAAACATGCTTAATGTTTTTACATGGAGGCGCATTCACTTTGAACTGACATTGCCTTTTTGATCACGTATTAGATAAAAAACAACTACACCAGCAAAAATTCAGGGCTGGCACAAACTACTGCGAAGCACCTTGTATATATATAGGTATATGAATTTGAGTTTTAGTGTCAAAATTTTTCTTGAGTTATGAAACAAAAAATATGCCCCTAGACCCAGATCATTCCATGACACAAAGATTAATAAGTAGATTTTCAATGGAAAACCTACCTAATAAATCTGTCTCAGGGTAAAGGTGGAAGAGACAGAGACGATTGAGAGAAAGAAATAGGGTGGGCTATAATAAGTGATATGGTTGTGTGTGCGCGCAACCACACACCTACCAACACAGATACATTTTTTTCTTCTCTCTTTCTTTTTTCCTTTGCATCAAAATTCACACCAAAGTTTGTATCGAGATTTGTACTAACTGCCTTCTCATTTTCATATTCACACCAGGAGTGATAATAAAAATGCGTTCCACATAACAACCACATGAATCAATACTAGAGGCACAATCCAGTCATTATATTCAGTAAAATTGCTATCTCCACTTCATTAAACCCTTTAAATGCATAGGATTTATATGTGGGAGGAGGGGGCTACACTTACTTTCCACCTTCTCAAGTTATAAATTTTAGATGACCAAAATCATATACATATGCATGTTACATTCAATGGCCGATAAGTGGCAAAATATTATGCAGAGAGCACTCAACTACTGCCTATATATATAGGCAGTAATATGCAGAGCAGCCAGTTTTGTTCTTGTATTTTCTTTCGTTGTTATCTTGTGATCAATTTGTTTTAGGTGAAATCTGATGGTGTAAATGAATCTGTTGTAAAAAATACGGGGTGGTCATTAGTTTTCAAAATAAATGACAAATTAAAAACTGGGAAATTTCTCATTAATTTGCAGTTTTTATGGTCAATTTGTGAAAAACTAATGACAATAAAAAAATAAATTTTGTTAGTGGACTATAGAAAATTTTCCTCCACTTTTCAATAGTATAAACCACAGCATTGTGTCTCAAAATAGTAGTTGAGAAATTGGGAAGTGAGAGAAAATCAGTTTTTTTCAAAATTAGAACGATGTGAATGTTGCAAAAATAGCGGATAAATATACAAAAATTGAGATTAAATTTTTTGTAACATGGATTCTCTTTTATTTTTTCAAGAGATGGCTACTTGTTTTGAATAAATGAAATTTTGGAGGAGGCTTTGAGAAATAAAATGAGTTTAGAAACAGAAAGTTTGAGCCATCTGAGGCCGAAAAAATTAAAGATGAGATTATTTATAAAATTAGTTTAATTTAATATTATCAGTAAACTTTTTCCTAAAGACAACTAATGATAAGAGTCAAAAAAAGTGAATTAGTGAAGATGAGTAGTTTTAATTAGTTATCTTTAAGATAAAGTTTACTGATAACATTAAATTAAGTCAATTATAGGTAAAATTTCATCTTCAGTTTTCTCATATTTTAAGGGCTCAAACTGTTTGTTTTATGACTTATTTTATTTCTTAAAGCCTTCTCTAAAATAACAATTATGTCGAACATATAACTATCTCTTTTTACCCAGTTTGCTCGCAAATGGGGTATTAAAATTGACCTCAGAAAAGGGTTAGGAGGGGGAATGATGAAAATTATCCGCTTCGTGAGAAAAGAAAACGATTAGTACCATTTTTTCATTTTGGTGTTTTTTGTGTGAATGTATAAATATATATCGCCTAAAATGTTGTGTTCACGGTTCTGAGCAAACTACTGTTTGGATAGTGCTGAAATTTTTACGAGATAGTTCTCATACTGGAGCAGGTCTGAAAGAAGATTTTTACCTATCAGTTAATTAGTTTCTGAGAAAACTGGAAAACAATAAATTATTGGAAAAGTCATTTTTTCAGGATTCTGAGAAAATGACAAAGCGGATTGGGCTGAAATTTTCACGACAGACTTTCTTTATGTTGGTGCAAGTTTCTCAGAAATTTTGTACCTATTAATTCAGTAGTTTCCGAGAAAACTGGAGAAAAAAATTTATAGAAAAAATTTTGTATTCACAGTTTTGAGAAAAGTGCTGAAATTTTTACGAAAGATATCTATTGTACGGGAGCAGGTCTGAAAGAAGTTTGGTGCTCATCGGTTAAATAGTTCTCGAGAAAACTGGAAACAAAAAATCTCTGAAAAAACGGCTTTTAGCGATAAAACATCGATAGATTGATATTTTTGCTTAAGATATGGATAACTGTCGATAGTTTTTTGTAATTTCTTAACCTGAAACTAACAATGAAATATCAATATATCGATAACTATCGATATAAATATCGAGCGACTGGGTTTTCTAGCGAGGCATTGCTGCGCTAGTTTTTTTATTTTAAGATAATTACGACCAAAGTTCCTATACTCGTAATGCTTTTGAATTGGTAGGGTTGGGTTTATGGAAAAGGGGTGTCTAGCCTCACTTTATGCCGCGTATAACGTAGCTTATTGTGCCTTTAGTATAATTTATATGCTCGTTGGTTCCACATTAAACATTATGATTGCGACATTGAACTATAGAACTAACGATATGGTAAGATTAATCGCCTTGATACCAGGAACTAAAACCCATTCAGTGCCGAAGAGAAAATCTTCGAAAACTGCCTGTCTAACGTATACATTGTATTTAACATCTATGGCCCACACCATACATTTGTTATGACCAACGACAATCTGAAACAAAGACATCGTGAAAAAAACTACGTCAATTTTCGAAAATCGAGTTCGCATACATAACCGCTACTTACGTCGATTAATTTAGTATCACAAGAAGTTAAATCCTCGATGCGTTTCCATTCGGTAGAATGCGTACTGTCAGCGATTAACGAGGGATCATAAGGAGCAACATATATTTCATCTTTATCATTGATACCCCAAACTATATCAGGGCCGCACGATAATAATTTAAATAAAAGAGGATTCGTAGAACCTACGAAAACAAAACAATAATATATAGTTTAGTTCAAGTTGAAAAAATAACTTATAAACAGAGATTTAACGACCTCGTACCTTGACAAATATTAAGTTCTTCCCAAAAACAACCGAATGGATTCGAATCGCTGATTCCCACCCTCGCGAAAACTTCTCCATCCTCAGTGAGCAGCCAAAACGTATTGCGAACAGCAGTAATGCATACGATCTCCTTGGTAGTTGGAGCTTCAACTGGCTGAACAAATATTTGTTTTAGCTAATTTCAGTTATGAGTTAGAGCTGTCGATAATGGAAATTGAAAATAAAAATGATTTTTTACAAATGGTAGAGCTAACGGTATAGAGCCTTTTATTTAATCTTTTTAGGCATGAACAATAAATTCTAGTACTTACTACGAGGTGCCAAGGTAATCAAATTTTATGACGAAACCAACTAAGACAATTTTTCAAATGATAAAATGATTGTAGCAGCAAAGTTAACAAGAAACAAATTAAATTAGATAACTGTAAATAAGGTTCATAACTCAGAGTACAGACACCATGGGGGAAGACATAATTTTGGGCCAACGAAATTCTTAATAAGCGAAATACTATGCTATAAGAAAAAATCTACTTCAGTTCAATCAAAGGTGTTCTTGAAAATTCATCTTCAAAGAAGAGGGCTGTAGTGATTTCCCTAGAGCAATGAAGAACCGCTTTCTAGTCTAAAAAGGACAGCCAGCCAAAAAAACCTTTGCAGAACCTGCTTTTTGCAGAAAAAAAATCCATTAATTTTTATGAAAAAAATCGGTGATTACAGGGCCCAATGTCAAATTTATGTTTGAGGAGAGGGGGGTTGTTTAATTAATAAACCACTTTTTAGGTGATTTTTGAGTTCTAGAACATGTGATCTAGTACCTTCTTTAGAAGTGGCTTGAATTTCTTCGAATAAAAATCACTTGACTAACCCCCTCCTTAAATAAAGTACAAAAAAAAATAAATGGAGAATTGTATTCCTAAATCCTAATATAACATTTTTGTACAAAAACAAAATAAAGAAAATAAAGAAAAATAAAGTGAGGAAGCGTCCTCAAAAAAATGGCTTTGGGCAGCCAAATTTTTTGAGCCAATAGCCGATAAATGGCTAATTCGCGCACTGACCGCAAGCCAACCTAAAGCACAAAAAAATCAGTAAATAAATATTCTATAACTTTAAAACGTATACGACGTATTAGTTAACGTAAGGCGATGTCTACGTGATCATAACCAACAGCAAACCGCATCAACAAAATGAACTTGTTTAAAAAACAAATAAAGCCTATTAGCCGCGATGAAAATAAGAAAAATGGTCTTAATTTGAAATGAGGTACTTGTTTTCAAATTCCACAGCAAATAGCAACAGATAAAATTGGGTTTTACTTATTTGGATGTTCCACAATAAAGTTGCTTCCGAGGGAATTTTTGTGTGGAGTTTATAGGTACAAACGTTTGCTTACACTGATCTGAAGTTGCTGTTATTGCTTGCTGCTAGTTACAAAGACGCAGCCTGACATTTTCTTTCTAAATATCCTAAAAATGGGAACAGGTAATTTTCTTGGTAAGTTGTACTAATTTATTTCATACGAAATTAGCCAGAACTGTTCTTGGTTCAAGGAGTTCAGCACGGCCAAGATTAGAATCAGACATTTGTATTAAAAATAGGAAAAATCTAAAAATTTTTTTACTTTTTCGTTACAAATTTTTTCTTTATCTGTTTGGAAGCATTTTTGTGGAAGATAATTTTCAATAAAGTTCATTTCGTAAAACATGAACACAAGAAAATTGAATTTTGCGTTAATAATGAATTTTGAGGGACTCGCAAGAGTTAAAAGGAATTTCAAAATTAAGCACGAGAATCGGGAATCTAAAATTTTTCTAAAATTGCGCTCTTCTAAAAATTTTTCAAATTTTAAAGTTAAAATAAATAGATAAGTTGAAATTGGATTTTTACTCCGAAACAAAAAATTATTCCATAATAAAACATCGCATAAAAGAGATGTTTGGGCAAAACATGAATTTTAACACAGGTAAATTATGCAGGGTATATTTCGAAGACTATACCGGAACAAAAAAATATAAGGACGAAATTCAACATGAAAAAATACATCAAAATGAATGAAAAAAGACAAATACGACGAAAATGTTCACCATTACAGAGAAAAAATACAGAGGAATTCAAATAACTTGAAGTTTCTGATAGGTTATTACGTTACGTTAAACCATTCCGATCACTAACGAAATTCATCATTGAAAAACTTTTCGAACACTT
Organism: Ericerus pela; assembly: GCA_011428145.1. Classification (NCBI taxonomy): domain Eukaryota; kingdom Metazoa; phylum Arthropoda; class Insecta; order Hemiptera; family Coccidae; genus Ericerus; species Ericerus pela. The sequence continues at coordinate 650,545 of WOFM01000034.1, forward strand.
AAAAAAAAATTTTTAAAATAGCAAGTTTTGTTTTCGAAAACCTGCTAAAACTCACAGTGTTAAGTACCTACCGTTTAATTTAGAAACATTTCTTTTAGAAAAAACAAATATTCCATTTGTTTTCTATAATCATACGCGGATACAAAGGAGGGCGAAGGGGCCTCACTCGCTCCGTGTTCTCAAAAAAAAAGAAGAAAAAAATCGAACTGAAGACTTTCTTTTTTTCACCTTGGCACCACCTCGCCACACTCTAAAATACAGACTGTTTATTAGCAAATTAAAAATTCACCCCCTCCGTTCAACGAGGCTCAATCCACCAACGTTTGTTATGCAAAATTCTTCGAAATCATTTTCATGTACCTACTACAACTACATTTGTCAAGAAACCATTTAATCATTCAAAAATGTAATTAAAAAGGCTAATAAATTAGGAAATAAATAATTTCGTAAATTTCTGAAAAACATTCACTGATAAATGACATATAAAAAAGAAAACTTGCTTTGAGGAACTCGAGCAAGAAAGAAAACAACTCACTCGAAAAACTTCAGTCAATTTTCTGTACAAAAATATGTCGTTGTTCCTATTCACACACCACAAAACGCTAGTTTCGTCGTTCATCCCACTGGCACTGATGAACTTCCATTTAGTTTTGAAGTATTTTCCGGCACCAAAAGGAATCCAGCGGTGGCCTGTCGTATAGACCGAATCAAAAACTTCAAAATAATGACCACGTCCAACAATGCGAAAGAAAAATATAAATACCAATAACAGCTGTTTTGTTAACGTATAAAGAATTTTCCCCAGCATTCACAACCCACAATGTTGAATCATCAGATCCGACTAAGGTTGGCGACGACGATTCTTTCGACCAATTGATGAATTTGGAAAGTTGATCAGATAAGGAATTATCGTTGCCGTAGACATGTTGACCAACAATCACCTAGAAATAATTATTAAAATGAATTTGTAATTATATAAAAACTTTTGCACACAAAACAGACCTTAGATCTTGACATTTATCTTACCTGCCACCAATTAATATTCTCTTCGTCGAAGTCATCAGTGAAAAAAATATCATTACGTTTGTCGACAATCCAGCCGCTATTCCGACATCCCAAAATAATGTCCGATATAATTACGCTCTCCGGATGAATAAGTTTCTTCCACGAAGAACCAACTGGATTATTTTCAGTAATTTGATTACGACTAAAAATCTGTCCCTGATCACTCAAAATCCATACAGCCTGCGAGTAAAAATTAAAAAAATTAGATAATGAAAAATTATTTTTCTGATGACTTATTTCCATTATTTGGTACACCATGTATACAGAAAATAGGCCTTAAATTTGATGTATACACTGCGCACAAGTATGCCAATTTTTTCGGCCATCTTTAGGTCTATATTCATTTTCAGCTTCTGAATAAGGAGATAATGAAGAAAATAATTATGATTTTGAAAAAATGTACTATTCTTTACCACCCGTATCTTTACCCCTGTGGTAGCTAAGAAAAAAGCGTGAGAAAATTTTCTTGCTGCAAATTTTAAGCACATCATTATTTTTAGACTGTAATACTTTTGTTGTAGATCATTTATCTATCGAAGAAAAGTTAAAAACAAGTATCAATGACTCAACTCAAACCATGAGAGGGTTTTTTTTTTTTTTTTGAAAATTTACTAAAACTAAAATAGTTGATTATTGTTAGCTCCTCCTGCTGGAAACACAGAATTTGGGGTGAGAATTTTGTCAGTTATTGAGAAGAAACTCCGAACACATAACAGTTGTAAAAAGAGTAAAACAAAACCAACATTTTTTGGAAATTTTATCCAAAATTTATCAAATATTGCATTTATTTCTTTACTGTTGGGAAATACTATATTGTTGGAGTACTGATTGGCAACACTATGCCCTACATTTTTCTACAAATATGTTTGTTATTCTGCTTTACACGCACTTCTCCTGTAGCTAGTTTTAGAGTAAACACCTGCATGTTAACTCTCTACAATAAATAATATCTGATGTGGTAATTTTGTGTTTTATACTGTTTGTCAAATGTGCTTTTCTTCATACTTAATGGACATCAAGTCCCCAATGTCCAATATGGTGGAGGTACTGGGTACCTAAAAAAAATGGGTCACTTATCCAGAGGAAAAGATTCCAATAAGCACACATAAATTCAGGTATTTGTAATCAATGGAGCAAGTATGATGAGAAAAAGAATTCGTCTAAAAAAACAGTAAATTAATTTATTTATTATGTGCGCACCTTTAAAATAAGATCTGTCGACAGAGGCGAAATTTGCTTTAGTGTTGGTGTTGAACTAGTCTGTAGTAATATTATTTTAAATGGTACCTAATTATTTATTGTGTGTGGAGAGGAGCCGAGAAAAACATGTACATGTCACTAATTTTTATTTATTCATTTTAGGTTAGTTGGAGAAAAACCATCAATGGAGAGTGGTTGGAGAAAATACCACGTATTCTATATGTACAAAGGAGAATAGGTTGACTTGAAGAGAAATACGTAATTAAAAATAGAAGCGGATGTGTAGCAGTCACAACTACACACAAATTTACTCACTCATATATAAGAAATATTTGCAGCTAAGCTGATGTTATTGAAGAACTGCATCTTATCTGGTTTCCGAGAAAGAAAGTAAAAATTGAGAAAAAGGAAATGACGTAATGTCAATTGGAACCATTAAAGATATCCTATCCTATACTATAATACGAGCAATAATTGTATGTATGTATGTATGTATGTATACGCGTTCAGAAAAACTAGACCAACAAAGTAAATGAAATTCGCAGTATAGCTGTTTTTGAGTGTGAAAATACGATTGAGATTGATCTCAAGTTTGAGAAAATTCGATGAACAGAGATACGAGCCAAGAACTAAAATATACTTGATAGAATTTCAAATCCGTCGATCATCACTTCACCTTTTTAACTCACGAATTGGCACTGCACCAATGTGAACGACTTACTCTATTGAAGACACTAATTTTTGACACGCTGACAGGAGATTCGACTTTTATGGATTCTTCGCTGAACGGTTTTTCACGATTCAAATTAAGCTGAACGTAAATTTGGCCTCTACAAATATACCACGCTGATGTGTCATTGACACCGATACAGTTCACCTCTCTTACCGTAAGTTTCCATTTATCTGCGTACATGTTACCAAGATGAATAAAAGTACTCCAATCTGTGTGACCAGAAATCTGGCGAGCATACTGACCAGAATCATGCAGATATGCGTACGCGATATTGGGATCAAGTTTCCACCAAATATTTTCACTCAGTGAAACAGCTAGTTTAAAGGCCCTGTATTTTTGCTTTGTCCAGTGGAATCTTCTGGTTTTCGAGTAACAAGAATAGACAACTAATTTCGATTCTCCAGCATACACTTTAGTGTTCGTAACGCAAATCCATTTTGGCAAAAATGGTAAAATAAGCTGCTTCCACGAGCCCTCGCAACAATTTTGAGCTGTGAAATACAGGAAGTGAGAACTAATGATTGAAAAATACTAAATGAAAGATTCAACTTAACACTCACCCTCGTCAATCTCACTGAAAGGATGAAACACATGTTCTTTTGGATTATTGAAAGTTTCATCATTTTGCTCGTTGTTTACTTCCTCTTCATGCGGCCCAATACCTTCTATTTCTGGAGTATCTATAATTATATCGAATTCTTTGGAAAGCGAACTGGACGGAATAAGTTCATCACAAAGTTGAGACGATGGTATAGAATCCTGAGGGGAAGGAGCTGAAATTGAAAAAAATTTACAGTACGTAACTTAAAAGCGATCGAGCGAAGGGGGAAAAATTTTTTCGAACCTACATTATAAAACAGAGCAACAGAAAAATGTGTTAAAACTGAATTTTTAAAAATATGCTTTTTATAAGAAAATAAAACATGAAATAAAACCAAGCAAACTAATAGTACTCTAATATAACATAGGCCAAGGATGGGTGTGATGCCGTGATCCGTATCAAAAGTGAAGTGAGGTTTTGGAAACTGAAGAAAGTGAACAAGTCAATTTGAAATACTATAATGTATTTGTTGTAACGGAAATCCCACCTCATCTCATTCTTCATCATCATCATCATCATCATCATCATCACACTATATATATATGTCATACATTCCACTTCTCTCACAAATCGCTTCCTCTACTTTCGGTTACCAATAACGCTGTGCTTTGCCATCTTATACAATATTATATTTTATTCTCGAATATGTTTTTAGTCCGCTAATAAAATTCCTTGTGAATAAAAGTCTCGAGTTCTTTTTTAGTCCTCGCACGGTATACCTCACATCATGGTAGCTATCGCTGAGGTAGAACACTGATTGGAGACTTAGAAAAATTTTGAAATGCAGACTTGACCGAATTTTTTTTGAATTGATTTATTTGTTGTGCGAAAATTTTTGGTTGAATTTAATGTGAATTTAAACGAAAAGTAACGTGTTATCGAGAATATCTAACTCAAATTTTTAATTTTTTTGAATTTTTCAAAAATTGAAAAACAAAATAAATTTCTGTTCCTGATTCACTAATGGCCAATCCTGGAAGTCATCAAACAATTAATCCAAAAGGACCACTAAAGGATCCAGAGAACCGCTGATAGAAATCTTCCATTCCCATCATCGAAGACTCTTCAAGAGATCTACAACATCGAAGACCACAACTTTTGGGCCAACTTTAGTCAAAATTTAAGCAAAGACAACATCGGTGCAATTGGAAATCTACAATTACAAGAAAATTGTGCAACATAAATCATTGGAAAAAATCATATATACAAGGTAATATATATTATAGTTAATTATTTTTGTGTTATGCATCACTGTATTTGAGGCCAGAGAAAATTATTTTTCTGTTGTACACATACATATGTCCCAATTTATAAATACTAAAGAAGAAAAAATTGGAGAATATAAGTTAGAAAGTAAAGAACTTAAAAATTTAATAGAAAAGTTTGAAGGAGAGAAAGTAATAAATTTAAAAATAGAAACTTACAATCTCCCTTTTTATACATATTTTACAGGGGAAATTATATTAGAATCTTTCACCCTAGATATTTTGGGAAGAATAGAGGAAATAAGCAGTAATAAATATATTAAAATTTTAGAATCATCCCCTAATTATTTTTCTTCGAGAATATATAGTTCACTTGAATCGGAGAAAAAATGTATAGATTTTTTAATAATAATTAATTAATATTGTGGCGACGGGTGGTCGATGACGAACGAGTGTGTACTACACACTCGTCGACCACCTAGCGGGCCAGTGGGGTAAAACCCACAAACTACCTTTTTGTGCTCACAACTGTACATTTTGTCTGTGCAGCTTAATTATTTACTGGGCTCAGCCCGCACACATACATCGACGTATTACACGCAACCGACCAGATTTTGGTATTTGTGTGGTGTCGTGTACACTAATACACACACCCACAAGTAGTGACCTCCGACGTAAGTATATATTTTTGTTGTTGACGTTTCACCGTCAACAGGGAAGGAACCGTCACCTTCTTCCCCACCGTTTCCAACTAGCTTGGAAACAACAACCAATCAGCTTTCAACAGCTGATTGGCTAAACCACGCCCCTTCTTCAAACGTTGGCATACCCGCCAACAACCGAAGAAGGAATTCAGTCGGCTCTCATCAGCCGACGGAGAAGGTTCTCCTTCTCCTTCCCCTTTCCCTCGTTGCTTGTCGGTACTTAAGTACCGACCAACGTCCACAAAAATCAGTCGGCACTCGACTGCCGACGGAGAAGGTTCTCCTTCTCCTTCCTTTTCCATCTCCCTAATTTTTCACTTTACCCTCTCTCTTCCCAGGCTCGACGTCAGTACGCAAGTACCGACCAGCCATCCCAAAGAGAAGCAAACAGTCGGCAATCAGCTGCCGACGAGGAAAGTGTAAACTTAGCCTCCTTTTTCAATTACCACCATGGCCTCCAAACTAACCCCATCATCCCTCGATGACCTGGTTCTCCCGCTGACGCCTGCGAAGGCCACAGTCAGCAATCCTCCCAGGAGGACGGAGAACCAGCCCAACCCCACATCTGCCATCCACTCAACACCGCATGTCAGCATGCGTTCGTCGACTGTACCGACGAACTTGGCGATCCCGCAGTCGTCCACGCTTGTAAATTTCAGCCCGTTCCTCGACAACTACCTCCCGGGCGAGGGACTTCCAGTCAACCAGCACCAGCCGGTTGACAGTTCCACGCTGAGGCTGTCCCCCATCCTCAATCGGCAATCGCACCAGCAGGAAGCAAATTCCGCCGCAACTACCGTCAAGCCCTCCTTACAAGCCCATCCACCACGGTTACTAACAGGCCTTCCTCCATTCAATGCCGAGAATGTGCGTCTCTGGCTGCAGCAGATCGAGAATCTTGCTCGCGCCAGTGGCAATACCAGCGAGTCTCAGCTCTACCTGGCGATCTCCGGTCACTTGCCGACCCAGGTAGCCAATGCTGTGTCAGAACTACTCTACAGTTCTGACGACTCGCTGCACACTTGGTCGAACCTCCGAAATCAAATCCAACAGGAATTTTCCCCTTCCTCCTACACCCAGATTAGAACTCTGTTGGAAAACACCCATCGTCAACCTTCCGAGAGGCCTTCGGCGTACCATCGCCGCCTCGTTACCCTAAACGAAGGAAGAGTAAATGACGATGTCCTCCGTAACCTTCTTTTCCAATCCCTCCTGGTCAATATTTGCCAAACATTGGCCATGACAAAGCCCGCAAACTCTCAACAGGCAGCGCTCAAAGCTGACGAGGCAATAGCTCTCGAGCAAACCTTTCCATCGACATCCCCTGCGACCAGCACCATCTCCGCTATCGCAACTCCTGCGGCACCCCCGTCGACAGCACCAACGGCTAATTCCTCGGAGTTAGCTACCATTACCCAGCTGCTTCAACAGCTCTTGGCTGGAAAACAGGTGAGTTCTGTCGACCCCCCAAAAGACCCTGCCCCGTTCCCCAAACATAGGCGTTTGCGTTCACGCGATGCCAGGTCCAGAGACAGATTGCGCTCTTGTGACTCTAGCTCCGGTCGTTCAAAACCACGGACGACGCTACGAGTCATCGATGGTAAGAGACCGGTAAATACCCGCTCTCCCTCCTGTTTGCGCGATGGCTACTGTTGGTATCACCAACAGTTCGGGAGGAAATCGCGCAACTGCTCTGACCCTCCATGTTCATGGTGGGACAAACCCCAAAATCGCGACCGCCGTGATTCCAAATCCCCTACTGGTTCGGGAAACGAGTAAACGAGTCAGTCAAGATGGCACTCCCACTCGTTTTCAACTCAGTCCGTCTATTCGTGGAAGATCTGCTTAGCGAGCATCACTTCCTGGTTGACACTGGCGCGGAGATATCGGCTATACCTCCAACCGCTGAAGACCGGAAATGCAACGCTAAGCTCCAAATCTACGCTGCGAACCAAACTCCAATTAGTACTTACGGAGTTAAGCTGGTGCAGGTAGATTTTGGCCTTCGCCGCGAATTCAAGTGGGCCTTCATCATCGCCTGATATCGCTGATCCCATCATCGGAGCAGACTTCCTTAGCCATTACCAACTGCTTCCCGATGTCAGCGAAGGGCACCTCCTTGATAAGACCACAGGACTTGCCGTAGTAGGTAAACCTCGCCCCATCGACTATCCCCCGGAGATTTGCCTTACCATCGCCCACTCAAATAGTCGATTCCAAAAAATCCTCGACAAATTTCCCGGCGTAACCGGTAAAGAAGGCTTACGCCCGAGGATTTCCCCTACCGAAGTCACCCATGATATCGAAACTGTAGGTCGACCGGTGTTTTGCCGTGCCCGTCGTCTACATCCCGAGAAGCTAAAGGCAGCCCGCCTTTCCTTCCAAACTATGCTCAAACGTGGTGACTGCCGACCCTCCAAAAGTGCCTGGTCATCCCCCTTGCATATGCACATGAAGCCCGACAAAACATGGCGCATGCTAGGTGACTACAGAGCACTCAACGCACAAACTATCCCCGACAAATACCCTGTCCCGAATATTATGGATTTCCACGCCAGACTAGCTGGTGCCAAATTATTCACCAAATTAGATCTCGTGCGGGCGTTTAACCAAGTCCCGATGACCGAAGAACACATCCCTAAAACAGCCGTCATAACCCCCTTCGGTCTCTACGAATTTCCCTATATGCCCTTCGGACTTCGAAACGCCACCCAAACCTTCCAGCGGTACATTGATGGATTGTTGTGAGACATCAACTACGCTTACGCGTACATTGATGACATCCTCATTACCGCCTCCAACCCCGATGAGCTCGAAGAACGTGTTACCGAGGTCATTTGACGTATTTACAACGCTGGCCTCACTGTCAACGGTAACAAGTCCAAACATGAACGTGAAGAGCTCACCTTTCTTGGCCATCGAGTCAACAGCTCAGGTATCAAACCTACCCCCGAACGTGTCCAAGCTGTACTCGATTTCCCACTTCCCAAAACCGTTCATGACCTTAGGCGCTTTCTCGGAATGGTGAATTTCTACCGGCGTACAATTAAACATTGCGCTCACATTCAGAGTAAACTCTTCGCGCTTATCCACTCCAACAAAAAACGTGACAAAACCCCGATAATTTGGACTGACACTGCCGAAACCGCCTTCCGCGACCTAAAGCAGGCGTTAGCAAATGCTGCTCTTTTGGCGCATCCTGACAAGTCCAAACAACTCGTCTTGGCAACCGACGCGTCTAACCACGCGATAGGGGCTACCCTCTATCAACACGGTGCCGGATCGCTAGAGCCTTTGGCATTTTTCTCCCGCAAATTATCTGACACCGAACGCCGATATCCGACATACGACCGCGAATTACTCGCTGTTTTTGCAGCGGTGAAGCACTTCCGTAACCTGGTCGAAGGGCGTGTTTTCTCCGTCTATACGGACCACAAGCCCCTCACGACTGCCCTGTTTCAGGCGTGCGAGAAAGCTTCACCACGCCAGCAAAATCAACTAGAGTATATCTCGCAGTTCACAACGGATATTCGCTACATCAAAGGAGAGGACAACATAGCCGCAGATTGTTTGTCACGTATATCAATCTCCGCCATTACCTCTCCCTGTGTTGTGCCATACAATGAAATGGCCCTTTGTCAACAACACGACCCTCAACTCGCACAATACCTTGCAGACCCCAACTCTGCCCTCATCCTCGAATTGTTCAGAGTACCCGGACACACGTTACTTTTAACGTGCGACACGTCCACGGGGAAAAAACGACCCTTCGTACCCGCCAAATATCGGAGAACCATCTTCGATTCGATTCATGGGCTCTCGCACCCGAGTGGCCGGACAACTGCCCGTCTGATCGCTAATCGATTCATTTGGCCTGGCCTATGATCTGACTGCCTACGTTGGTCGAAAGAGTGCACCACATGCCAACAAGCCAAAATCGGTAGACACACCAAAGCCCCTCTCCAAGCTTTCTACCCTACCGATCGCTTAAAGCATGTGCACATCGATATCGTGGGTCCGTTGCCGACAGTTAGCGGTCCTCGTCATTGTCTGACAATGATTGACCGCGCCACACGATGGCCTCACGCCATCATGACAACGGATATTTCCGCGGATCGAGTGGCAACACTCTTCATCCAACACTGGGTGTCCTCCTTCAGCGTCCCCGAAACCATAACGACAGACCAGGGATGCCAGTTCGAAAGCACATTATTTAACTCGGTTGCACGCCAGTTGGGAATACACAAAATCTCAACTACGGCGTATCATCCCCAATCGAATGGCAAAATAGAGCGCTGGCATCGAACTCTCAAAGCCACCATCATGGCCCGCGAGAACTCCAAAGACTCGCGTGGAGAATGGGCAGCCGATTTGCCTCTCATTCTTCTCGGCCTACGCTCGACGGTCATCTCCAACCTCGGCGTATCCCCAGCCCAACTCCTTTATGGTGAAGAGCTCCGTCTCCCGGCTGATTTCTTCGAAGACAGCCCACCAAGTGTCGTCACTCACATCGACGGCACTAACCTTCCACAACGCATTTGTGAAAGTGCGAATGCGTTCACTCAAATCACCCGCAACCACGGCGACTCCCCCTCATATGTCCCCGCTGATCTGAAATCAGCCCAAAACGTATGGCTACGCGTTGATACACCTCGTAAGGTACTCGACCCACCGTACTCTGGACTGTACAAAGTCCTCAACCGTACAGATAAATGGTTCGAGATTGACATACAAGGACGACACACACGTGTATCAATTGATCGCCTAAAGTCGGCCTACGTCTATACAGACATAGAAGCCAACCCAGATGACTCAACTTCCGTCGATGATCCTTTGGGACCAACAGTTGACTTGTCATTTGAGGTCGTCTTACCTAAAAACGACAACTCACCCCCGAATGCCTCACCCCAACCTTCGACGTCGTCTTCACACATAGACGACACGCTCGATTCTTCCCCGATCGTAATTACACACGATCAAAACAAAGAATCACCTCCCAAAGCGTTATCGAAGGAAAATATCCAATCGCACCCCATCGTTCAGTCTTCTAGTCGAACAGCTGACGCTATGCTCGACGACGAACCGATTGCGATCCCCTTTCCTCTCCCGCACTCGTCCGAGTCGGCTCACGCAACTGACGACAAGTCAAGCGTTGTAGACGACGACGTATTACGAAAATTGTTTCGTGGCGCCACCCAGTCGCATAAATACGACGCGTCTTCCTCCTCGGAAGACGAACAGGCCCGCCTACAAAACGAACTCGTAATATAATGTGCAACAACAGCTGCCGCAACCGCACCTTCGTTCGTGTTTACGAGACGAAAATAAACGGCGGTTACGGTCAAGAAAACGAGTGAAATTCGTGTTTTAGACACTCACTCTTCTCTTGACGTGCTTGGCTGTTATATACTCTTCATCAAATGCTACACAACAGGCGCTTTTAATCATATTTCATGTAGCGTAGTAGACAGATGAAATGTCCCAAGAGCGCCTTTCTCCCAGCATTCCTGTATTATCGGAAGATGAAGAAACAGCCCTTTTAAGGGCTACACCCCCACCAACAGAGGGTGGTAACGGCGATGCACCGTCGTCTCCTCGTGTAGACGACCATCGCTCCCCCTCTCCCACCTTTTCACCCCCGACGTCACCCTTCCTCCACAACTACTGCCACCTTTCCACCGGTGAAGCAGACATCGCATGCATCCTCTTCGTCCAATCAAGTATCGGCGTCATCCGTGATGCTTACCTCTGTCGGACCTGCACAAGAGGATACACGCCGTACTCCTTCTCGAGTACCGCAATGGCGATCAACGCTGAGGCAGAGGGTGGAATCAGCTGCCAGGGGTTGAGGTGTGCCACTTCGACAGTACCGGCCTGCTCCTGGAGTGGCGGCCCGGGGCTCCGAGCTCGTACAGCGCGGCCTAGTCCGTAGCTCTTGTTCTCGAGTCTTCGTCCCACTCCCCAGGAAGACCGCGTACTCGTTGGAGACGCCACCTCATGCTCGGACTGCTGTACAATTAAGCAATGCGCGGATTGACACCCGCACATTCGCTGAAGTTGTACAGCGCGTTCAATCTAAGAGACCTTTGCCCGGTCCTCAACCGTCTTCCTCGGCAGGACTCCCCTCTGGGGAATTCCCGCCGCTCAAGACGGTTCAACAGATTGAACCGCTTCCTCTTCAGAAGCGCCAAGCGCAAGCGACTGCTACGTTGCGTACCAGCGGTTTTAAACATCCGTCTGCAGCAACAAAGCGGTCCCCCCAACCGTTGACTTCCAAAGTCGCAGAGGCACCAGTAGCCTCACAAACGGCATTGTCAGTCCCAAAAGGCAAGTCGCCGTTACTTCGCCCTTCGGTCGCACCGACTGCCTTAGAAGAGACAGCGATGGACGTTGACCCAGCTCCAACCCCAACCGTCCATCTCCCGCCAACCCCCACGTCGGTCCCTCAATATGTACTCTCACCAGTACGTGAAGAGGTTGAAGCGACAGAAAGTGCTGCCGTCGATAACAACTCCGTTATCGACTTAATGGCAACACCTTCGCCGGAGAAAGTCCCCGAGTCTCAGCCGTCCACCTCTTGTGGTAAGAGTCCCCCGGCTGTTGACAAACCGGCGAAGCGTCCCCGTTTGAATCGCAAGGCAGGTGGCTGCGCCCGGCGTGAAGCTCGCCCTCGCGGTTTATCCTACATGGAACTCAAACGGGACAAAAGACGCGGCAAAACCAGGTCCCAAACCCCCGCTCCACTACCAGCTTCCATACAGGAGTCCGCCCCATCTGTGGTACAGCCCCCTGTACTGCAACCGGTGGTTCCTCCTGTATCGCAGAATCAATCACTGCAGCTGTGGGAGCAATTTACTGCCACCATGCTCGCAGCACACAATGCCCTGTCGCTTGCCCTAGCGACAACCCCGATGCCTCTCCCCCAATTTGTAATGCCTCCACCCGGAATTCCCATTCCCCTGCATCTACAACTTGCGGCATCGGCTTATCCTCCGGCCAGGGTTACGTCGCCTTTAATGGCGTCACCAGTAACCTACCCACCACCCCTCATGAGCATTCCCACGTCTCATCCCCAGACTCCGCTCATGAGATCCCAAACTCGAGTGCACCCTTCTCCACAGCCTCGAGCACCCCAAACACGTCCTTCCCGACCCACACTCCCGGCAAACTTCGGTAAGTCCAAACCGAAGAGACCTGGCGACCCTACTATGTGAACGGCATCCGTGAGCATAGTAGCGAATGCTGCGCCACACTTGACTGGCGTCATAGGTCACCGTAAGTTTCCTCGGAAACTTACTAGGAGGAGAGTGGTGTGGCGATGGGTGGTCGATGACGAATGAGTGTGTACTACACACTCGTCGACCACCTAGCGGGCCAGTGGGGTAAAACCCACGAACTACCTTTTTGTGCTCACGGCTGTACATTTCATCTGTGCAGCTTAATTATTTACTGGGCTCGGCCCGCACACATACATCGACGTATTACCGCAACCGACCAGATTTTGGTATTTGTGTGGTGTCGTGTACACTAATACACACACCCACAAATATAAAAAATAGAAAACTGGATAAACCAGAAATAGAGGAAATAAGTTAGAGTAAACAAGAATTAGAAAAAAAAAACAAAAAGAACAAGAATTAATTAACAAAATTAAAAGATTATTAGAAAATAAAAAATATATCACAATTACGAATAAAGAGGAAAGTGTGTTAGGTTTTGAAAAAATAAAAGAAAAAATTATGGCAAACCCAAATGATATTAAACCCATTCAGGCACCCTTAGGAAAAGTTTTTAATGGAAAATACTACTTAGATTGGAGAAGAATGATCATTTCCGCAATAAGGGGAGCAGGTTATTAAGATATATTTGGGGAACACGAATACTTAAAATCCTATATTACTCACATTGATGACCTTAATTTTAGACCAGATAGTGAGATGCTGAATTACTGTAAAATGCAAGATAACGCCAAAGCATTTACATTAGAAAGTGTTTCAAATGAAATAACAAAACAGATTAAAGATTGCAATACAGCAATTATGATGTTAAAAAAATTAGATAATATATATGGGTCAAAAACTACTGTAACAGCGAATATGGCTAAGGCCAAATGGATGGAGTTTAGATTCCAACCAGGAGGTAACATGAGAGGTTTCCTAAAAAAATGGGATGAATTGGTCACAGATGTAGGAGATAATGGAAAGGAAGTGAGTGATGAGCAAGCCCTAGCAAAAATGCAGTTCAAAAATTTATCTTAAAATGAGAAAAATTTGTTACCCCCGTTAAATTGCAATGTGCAGGGAGAAACGCCTTTCTATATGCCACACACATAGGAAGGGTGATAATTAAAATAGAAAATTCATTAAAAAACCAATCATTAATTGAATTGAATGACGTTCATTATGTGCAGGATCTAAATATGGATATTATTTCTGCTATAAAAATAACCAATACAGGAATAATAAACATAGATCAACAAAAATATATAGCAAATATATACTTCATCGAAAATGGGGAAACATTAATAATAGCCCTAAAGGAAAATGGAGTATTTTAAATATATTACAATATAGAAAATACAAATAAGATTAATGATATATTTAAAAAAAAAAAAAAATCCAATAATACTGTATTAGATAATAATAATGAAATTGAATATAATGAATTAGAAACAGAAAATAATAAAATTTGTGTTCCCATAACCCAGGGGGAAGAAGATGAATGGGATAATTTTTCCATAGAGTTAGAAATAGAAGAAGAAGATGAAAATACAATTGAAAATGAAAATACAGAATCACTTCAGGGGGTGAAAATGCACAAATAGAAATAAATAATAATAATAATGAAGAAAACACAAATAACATATTACAAAATAATAATAAAAAAAAAAATATTAATATACAGGAGATTGGGACACCTAAATGCAAGATATTTGCAAAAATTAAAAAATTTAGCGATAGGTATCCCGGAAAATATAAATTTTAGGGATGACGATTTCAAAAATTGTCAAATATGCTGCATAGCCAATAATTTGAAACTAGGTCATAATGGGATTAGAGCAAAACCGAATAGAAAATTAGAAATAACATCTTCAGATATTATGGGTCTATTTACCCCTTCTGTGGCCAATCAAAAGTACATATTAACTTTTATTGACCACTATTTGAAATACACTTTTGTAATGCCAATAACCAATAAGAGTCAAGTAACAATAGAATTTAAAAATATAATAACATCAATGAGAAATAAATTCCCTAATTACCCTATTGGTACAATTAGGTGTGATAATGCTAAAGAATATACAGATGCAAAAATAGCCAATTACTGTAGTGAAGTTGGCATCACAATGGATTATGTGGTCCCTTATTCCCCAGAACTGAATGGTGTAGCCAAAAGGCAAAACCAGACATTAATGAGGAGAGTATGGGCCATGCTCAATGATGCCAACTTAGACATTAAGTACTGGTCCTATGCTGTTGTGACCTCAGCTTATCTAATGAATAGATCACCCACTAAGGCTAACCCCAACTACAAAACACCATATGAATTGTTTTATGGGATTAAGCCAAATTTGAAAAATCTAAAAGTCTTTGGTTCACTTACCTACAGACACATTCCTCTGAAGGTAAGGAAGAAGAATGCAACTAAGGCAAAGTCTAAATCAAAAAATAAAATTGATCCGAAGTTGGCGCATAGGGCTGAGAAAAGTATAATAATGGGTTATACTAATACAGGTTATTGCTTGAGGGATCCCTTTGACACAAAGTCATATATACCTTGCGATGTCAAAGTGGACAAATCACAAAACATAAAATCATTACAAATAACAAATAAACCATTAACAATTAAGGCAGCAGATTATGAATACGATTTAGGGATAATTAACCCCATGATAATGAATGTAAATATTAATTATAATAAAACATACATAAAGGATTCTGTTCCGAAAAATTATATAGAAATTAATACCAACATAAATGACGAATTCAATTCTCTAGATGATATGAAAGTATGGGAAGTCGTTGATTATGATTGTCAGAAATTGATTGATACAAGATGGATAATTACCATAAAATACGACGAATTTGGAAATCCTAAACCTAAAGCTAGACTGGTTGCAAGAGGGTTCAAAAGATAGAACAGAATACAATATTACTGAAACACATGGACCAGTAGCTTCTGTGAGTACCATGAGATGGTTGCTCTCTACTATTAATAAAAATAAATTAATACTCGTCCAGTATAACGTCAAAACTGCGTACCTCAATTCCCTAATAATAAAACCAATTTTTGGGAGAAAACTGGAAAGAATAAATATAGGTTCAAATCAGGTACTTGAATTGAAAAAGTCTATTTATGGGTTAAAAACGTCAAATAAATCCTGGTATGACCTACTAGATTCAAAAATTAAAGAAATGGGATTCATGAGAATGGAGTCTGATAGATGTTTATATTTTTTGAAAAATGGAACTGTAATAATATATTTTTTGACCTATGTGGATGATATATTAATAGCCTCAAATACATAATTATCAATAAAAAAAATTAATGAAGAATTGCAAAAAAGTTTCACTATAACAATAATCAATAATCCGAGATTTTTTGTGGGATTAGAAATAAACAGGTCAATAGAAAACAATACAATTACATTAGCACAGTACAAACACATAGAAAAAATGGTGAAAAAGTATGACATATCTGAATCAAAACTATCCAATACATCAATGGAGACAGGCCTAAAAATTGACAAAGTTGAAAATGGAAAAGATGACACGGAATATAAGTCTATGATAGGAGAGTTATTATATTTAGCCAGACTCACAAGACCGGATATACTTTTTCCAGTCAACTTTTTCTCACATTTCCAAAATTGCTCCAATGATAATTTGAAAAACTATGTAAGAAGAATATTTAGATACGTAAACTCTACGAAAAATTATTCATTAATATATTTCGTCATCTTATACAATATTATATTTTATTCCCGAATATGTTTTTAGTCTACTAATAAAATTCCTTGTGAATAAAAGTTTGGTGTTCTTTTTCGGTCCTCACACAGTATACCTCACATCAGTATTAAAAGAACAAAACTATATACAATCTGAGATCAACTAAAAAGGAGATGTGTGATCTCCCTCCAATATAAAAGTGTTCAAATATGAAAAGCAAAAGTGTTTAGAATATGTGAGATATAAAAGTTGTATGAGTTACTTAACCTGATCAGGTAATAACGATGTTTGAAAGTAATGTCGATAGTAGTTATGAGATCCATACACATGAGGAATATTTTTGACAAAATTGTCATTTCTCTTTGAATTTTTTTTTTTTTGAAAATTTGATAAATTCTTTTTTAAAATTACTATAGAGTGAAAATAACAGAAAAATTGACTTCTGAGACGCACCATAAGCCTTTTTTGGGAGGAGAAAAAAACAAAAATTGTCAACTAGCTGCTGACAATTTTTAAATCATAAATAAAAGTTTTTAAGTGGCAAAATTATTCCAACTAATGGATAAAAATCTAATTTCACGACTCAAAGTTAAAATGGCTTAGCCACATTGACAATGCCTTTGGGTGCGAGTATAATAGGGAAAGACTTTGAATAAGTTGGTGAAAATTTCAAAAACAATTCTCCCAATTTTCATATCATTTTTTCATCTATTTTATTTTTTGTAACTTTTTCTTTATCTTCTCGCAAAAATTCTTTGACAATGTAACTATTTTCAGAGAATTTCACCAGAGAGAGTATAAAATCAGTAGTTTGAATCAAAGAAATAACCACCTATTGTGTTCAGTGGTGATCCGAAGATTTTCTCATCAGGAGAAATTGGTTTAAATAAAAACTTTATTTGATATTTAATGAGAAAAAATCACAGATGATACAAATTATTTCAACATTAATTAAAAAATTCTGAAATTATAGCACTTTTTAAAAACAGGATGTTTGATTTAGATATGTTGAATTTTCTCGGGTTCAACTAGAAAAATAAAGAAAATTCTCCACAATAAAACTTACAGAAATGAATCTGAACTTTAGGACGATATTTGAATAAGTAAGGTCATTTTTGTAGATAAAATGGTATGGTTGAAGGAACTGATTCTCCAGACTGTAAGTTAACAAACTTTCACCGGATGAATTACAAAATTCCAAGAAATACTGTAGCCTAGCAAGCATGAAAAATCGAAGTGTTTTTTCTCTGGGCTTTTAGAATAATATTGAATTTTGAAATGTAATAATATACTTCAAAATGTTTATTTTTGTTGAGAAAACAGTTTTTCAAATTTAAAGAGGTTTTTTTTTGAATAAATTTTGTTGGAAATTGTAAGGGATTGCTTTATGTTATCGTACTTACTGAAGATCCATAAATACATATATTTTAATTTTTAATTGGAATTGAACTACATAAATGGGAAAAAATTGATCAAAAATTGTAAAAAAAAAAGCCAAATTGTCCAATGCTTAGGGAGAGGTTCCTCCAATTTTTTTTGTTAAATATTCCTCAGGTCTATTATGTGCCCATTTTATATTCGTAAATTTTAAAATTTTCTGATCAATACAATACATTTAAAATTCTGACTGACACATACACATTGGAACTTGAAAAATATGAAAAATCTTCACCTAGTATGCCCCAGAACAAAAGAAGGCCTTCAAAAATGATTTGGAAGTGATACAAAATATTGACCGAGCAAGTTCTTCTAGAAGAGCAAATTATTGAAACTAGTGAAAATTTATTAAATGTTTGGTGGATTCGTGTTAATTTTGAAGTGAAATGAGAAGACAATCTTACTCTTAATCAGTCTTTGGAAAAAGGGTGAAGTTCAGGCCTAATAATGGTTTTTATGTTTACGTATTTTTTAAACAATTTGTTGTATTATTTTTCTAGAGGATGGTAGAAACTGACTCTAATCTGAAACATAGGTATTTAAAAAAATTTTTCAAACAAATGGGTTAATAAGGAAGAAATTTAAAAACAATTTACTAAATCAGCTTTCTGCAGAAATGTTGAATGGGGGCCATATGATTTTCTCATGATCTCCCCACTTTAAAGAAAGCCTAATTATTACCTGAATTATCAACACGCTTCCTTTGTTAAGAAAGGAGAGATAAGTTACCAAAAAATTAATTTTTATAAAATTATTTACATCAGCACAATTTAGGTGGAAAAAAATTCAAAAATTATTCAAATCAACAATTTTGTCTCAAATAGTGGAGTTGCGATAATTTGAAACTGAAGGAAGACAACTTTTGAATTATGAAAGTTCAAATTATAGAGGCTGTGAAAAAGCAGAATTACAATTATAGAGGTTATAGTTTGAGATGAAAATAAAAAAATTCAAATTGTGAAGGGCGCGAAAAAATATAGAATTAGTATTGGTATATGCGACTTGTTCATCCACCGTTTAACCTTTTTTGGACTTTTAAAAATTTCATAAAACTTTTCCAAAATTTTTGGTGGGACTTTTATATTTTTCTGGAATTTAAATCAACTTTTTTTATGATTTCAATTTTGTTTTCTTTTAACAAACTTTCGTATTTTCGTTTAACACTCATATTTATTGCTAATTATAAACGCACATAAGAGCTACTGACCAGCATTCATCAATACTTTGTTCGAACTTGTCTCAAAAATTTATCTTTTCTGAATTATAGAGGCTGATGAATGAGAGAATTCGAATTATAGAGGCTGTGGGTTCTCTGGAAAATTAAGTGGTATGGGGGATTTTAAATGTTTTTCCGGGGACAACGATTAACAACTTAAATAAAAATCCCACTTATAATAAGAAAATTCTACTCTTGTCAGATTTAAATAGTCCGCGGATTTTCACAACACCCTGTACCTTATTCTCTCGTAGCCTAGAAGTTAGGCTACGTGTATAATTTTGTCTACAATGCATAAATCTT
Organism: Ericerus pela; assembly: GCA_011428145.1. Lineage (NCBI taxonomy): Eukaryota > Metazoa > Arthropoda > Insecta > Hemiptera > Coccidae > Ericerus > Ericerus pela. Next base: position 669,958 of record WOFM01000034.1, read on the forward strand.
TCCAACAGAAACCTTTTCTATCTATATATACACTTCTGCGGACTGGCATTGGACATCCCTTCAGCTATATGTCTCTGATCCACATACGAACCACAGGCTCAAGCAAACTTCTAGCTCGTTAGGAAATTGTCAACTTTCCACACTAGTTGGACAATTAAACTGTTATTGCACTAACTTAGGCCATTTTTCAGAATTTAGTTTTTTACACACAGGTATCAGATGGTCAGAAAATAATGCTTATATGAACCAAGAAAACTCACAAGTTTTTGTATCTGCTCTGTAAAAATCTGTATCAAAATTCAGCAGACAAGCTAATTTTTTTTCTTTAGCCATTACATCTCGCATTATTGAATCTGGGGATCGCATATCAGGAATAATATCTTGAGGAATTTCTTTTAATGGTATGTGTAACGTTGTGGGTTGAATTTCTACCACAACCTAGAATATTATGAAATTTTTATTATTATTGACGATTCGAGACTAACTAAAACGTGTCGTAGAAAAAGTACCTGGGGAACAGAGTGAGTTTCCTCTTCAGTCAGAGCAGCTGAAGAACTACTGCTTATACTAGACTCTTCTGTAATACAAAAATAACGTGCAAAAAATATTAACAAGTCAACTTTTTTTTTGTCATCAATCAATAAATAGACCAACTATTGTTTCTGTCTTACTTGAATCTTTATTACTGCAACTAACAAGGGGCGACTGAAACAGAAAAATAAAAATTCAATGCCGGAATGCTATGACAATAGTTTGAATTAAATCGAAATTTCACTAACTCTTCTTCCAAGCAGAACAGGATTTATTATTTCATTTTCATTGTTACTCGATAAATAATTGTTTTCTTGTCCAGAGGCAATATTTAAATTCAGCGCTTCTTCAGCTGGTGAGACATTACTTTCAATTATATTTCTACAGTAATAATAAATGCGATTAAAATAAAAGTAGTAGATATCAAAAGAAACCAAATTATAATAAAGAAGTATTTACTGTTCTATCTTTTTCAAATTTTCCAACAGCGGCTTGACAACATTTTGTGAGGCTTCTTCTTTAATCTTTCTCGCCACTCCGCGTAATAAATCCCCTATTGGAAGGTCGGGAGAATCTTCATAATAATCTAAACGAAGAATTAAATCATCTAAATATTTATTTCATAGATGAATAGAGTGACCCAAAAGTAACGTACTTCAGCCAAAATTCAGAAATAGAAAAAACATTTATTTTAATTATAAAATATTTTCAATGATGAAGACATTACAAAAAATGTTGAAACGGATTTCCTCTAATTATTTCGAAAGCGTAAGAAAAGATTATTTTAATTAAAAGAAAAACTTCCTGGGTGCGAGGTTCAAGCAGCTTCGTTTCGATGTTATACAGGTCTTTGACACCACTATACTGATACATCATTCGTATATTTTCATTTCAACTTCTACCTTTTTTTTTATGAAAGTTTTCGAAGAAAATCTACATATTAAAATTGATTGGATATTAAGACCCAGGGTTGGAGCAGGTTTGTTTTTCGTCTCAAGACACCAGCAGCCTTTTGTCGCTATTAGCTGAAATTCATATATATATAGGTAAATTTACAGGTAATTTGCCACCTCCTTTTTTAAGGAAAAAAGTGAAGATAATATTTTGGCTCGTGGAGGTTTATTGTATTAGGGGGCAAACTATATAAAATCGATTACTCATCACCTTTCAAGTTGATACTACCCCCTCAACCTCACAAAATGTTTTAAACCATACTTCACAGTTGTTTTCCTGATTCTCTCGCCTAAGGATAAATCCTACAGAATATTTTATTCTTAGTGAAAAATTGTTTCATAAAATTTTCTCTAAATTAAGTCATTCGCACATTTTTCAAAGGCGAAATTATTTTTGAGTTGAAAGTTGTCAAACATTTCATTGCACAAGGGTGAAAACGTTTATATTTCATAATATCCACCAACCAATACAGATACACTGAACAATAATTTCCCAAAATTTTCTGAAACTAAGTATTTTTTGAAGTTTAAAGTTAATATGGTGACTTAAAAGCAAAAAACTAGTCTCAATGAAAAAATATGGTTACGAAAAAAAGAAGCAAGATATACTATTATTCTGACAGAGCTAAATGAATATAGACAATAAAAATAAGTCACGTAAAAACAAATTTTTGAAACTACATTTTAGTATAATGTAACTCCTCTCATCAAAGACCCACGTCCATAACTCAGAAATAAACTTATAAAAAAACTTGCCACCGAAGGGGTTCAAACTCGACAACTCACGATTAAAAATCTACATTGCTCCCACGATGTTAAGAAGAAACTTAAAGTAAAAAAAAAAAAAAGGATAATGATAAGGGATAACTAATAACAACCCTAGATTTCAGCGCCCCCCAGATGTTAGTACAAGAACTACGACACATTTTGTTACGTAACTGTAATCGTTGTCTGAATAAACCTAATAAGAAATTTTCCACCTTTTATTATTGCAAACTTGCGATACTTTTGCGTCACTCTGGATGGTAGAAAACTAACGTTACAGTTATTTACTCGTATTTGAACTTATATACGGATCCTTTTTCAAAGCTAGTCTTCTAATACGACGATAACCTTCCAATATAAAAATCTCGTCTTTATAAGTAGCTATTGAGACGATGTTTTTCAAACTTAAACCACCAACGACAGAATTAGTCTCAAGGTTCAGTAACACAAGCCCTTTTGTGTCGTATACCAGCAACAATTCACCAAGATAAACTTTGATGTAACAAAATTCAATGTCTGATAAAATATTTTGAAATGACGTGTTTACTGAGGACTTGGAAAAAACGTTCTGGAAAAAAAAAAATCGAAATCAATTTTTAAAAAAAATAAGAAAAAGATTCAATCAGAAACATTTAATATTAGCTACTCAATACATAACATGGCAGTGGTTTTTCACTGACGATCAGCACAAATTTTCTTGTTATTAGTCCGTGAAATGGTTTTATTCTATTTAACATGAACGGACAGCAGATTTTAAAAAAAAGAATAGATAAGAAGCAACATATGAACAGAGTAACAAGATTCAAGGTCAAGGCAATCTTAAGAAGGACAATTTTAAGTTTAAAAGACATGTGCAGTCCCTTGATCCCTTCAAACAATTTTAATGTTTAATCAATGAAATTACTTTAGGATACTAATATAAAAGGTCATACTAGTCATACATAATCCCACCCGGTAATTTGATAAGAAAAAAAACTATCAAATTTTTATTTTCACTAAGTCAGTAGACATTGGCAATACAGAGAAAAATAAGGCATAGAAGAATAATGAACAAATAAGATTTTTGAGGAAAAACTTTCGAAAGGAACAGAAGACTGCTATAACAAGAAAATTTTCATAAACGATGTTTAGAAAAATGATAAAACTAAAATTTCAGAAGATACCAGCACTCATATTTGGAAATTTCGAAATATTGTTCGACTGCTACGTATACGCAAAGAAGGCACGGAGAAGATCGGTATATTATCCTTGAATTTATTAGAACTTTTGTGATTATAATCTTCACAAAGTTTAGCGATAGGACAGGATGAACAATTTTCATACGAAAGGGGACATCTCCTGACACTGCACATTTAAAAACACTGGTTTTTCAATTTATTTCACAATGTTCTCTTTTATGAAAAACAATTTCGTAACTAATTTAGGTTTTAGTCAATACTTAATACAAGACAGAGAAAGAAATATGGTACTTCACCAGTTTCGATTAGATACGAGGGAAACAAATAAAGGGGATCAATGTAGTTCATTTCCACTTTTCAGAGCAGCGTATTCAGAGGATTATTTCTCTTTAACTTTAGAATGAATGGACATTCATACCAGTTTAATTTGAAGATAAATAAGAGTAATTTTAACGTCTATTTGCTCTCAAACATTGGCAGAAATTGATAATTTTTTAAACGTTAATTCCACGAAAGTGAAAGCTTCGAACACTTGAGAGTTGGTTAAACATGTGGAACAGTATAATGATAAATTTAAAATTGTTATGAATTTTCGCATTTCGGAACGATACGTGGAACATTCTTCCCATTCTTATTAATTCACAGTTAAAAACCATGAGGATGTAGAAAATTACTTTTCCATAGCACGATGCGAGGTGGAAATTAAAAAGTTAAGCAGAATAAAATAATAAGAAAACGAATAAATAATTCCAATATTTACGAATAATTACTTGGTTTAAATTATCGAACACGTTCAATTTTGCATTGGACGAATATAATTCAATTTCAGGATATTTTTGAGCTAATGCTTCCTGTAACAAGTATTGAAGAAGAAAATAAAGCAAAAACAACAGGCGTTGGATGATCGTTCGACAAAAATGTATAAAAGAGACAATTTTTGTCAAGTGTGTTAATTTTTTTATATTTTTTTTTATAAGCCTGGTGCAAATGTTAATTAAAAAAAGTTAAATTTCTGCCAATTACCTTGAACAGGAATGTTTTACACACTTGCCCATTTGTGTCCGCTAACCAAATGCGTTGTTTTGGTCGAGCCGAAAAAATTGCGGGACCTTGTATCGAAGAGTGTAAACCAATTACAGCGCCAAGTTTATATGGACTACAAACATGAGATCAGAAAAAGAGCAAAATATAATCTGTTAAACGAAAAATAGGAAAAAAAAACGGGTAATGACTCACTTTAATCGTTCTTTTAGGCCAACTTGATGAATTTGATTTTCACCAACTTGATTATAAATAATACATCTATACTCTGAAGCAATCAGAAGAAGATGTGGCTGAGAATAACATAACTGAACAATAGGAAACTTTTCATTTAGAATTTCCGAAGACTTGATTATATTCTGAAAATAGAGTGAAAGCTCATTGAAGTATTGTTTGATTAAGTTCTAATAAATTGTACAACTGCAGAAAGGAAAAAAAGTAAACTACATCTCATAAATATCCCAGAAAATGATACAATAGAAAAAATAAATGATAGACTAAATCATTACCAAACAAAAATCCATTTGAGTAAAACCAATGACTCCTTTTTCATCACCAGAAAATAGTTTCTGTCCGTTCAAACTCCATTCAAGAGCTGTAATCGCTGATGTATGGATACCGGTTGCAGTAAACCTTTCAACCTGAAAACCAATCAAAAAATTAATAATGGTTTTATTTGAATTTCAAGGAAGCGTTTATTTATCATCTATTTCCAATAAAGTAAAAGGGGGGACATTCAACGTCAACTTCTCAGGCTCCAAGCAAATTAGCAAATTTATTTTATTTTATTTTGTTTATTTATTGATGAACTAGAGCAACTGCAAGCAAATAACTTGGTCCTGACATTCAATAATACATAATACCTAACTGCGAAAAACTTGGCAGCCCGAGGCATACGGTGTATAAATTAGTATACAAACCGAATTTTTTAACGATGAAGATTGACCAGCTGGCAAAAAAGCAGGTTTTTCTTTGGGTATAACGAATATAGATACAACACCTCTGTCATCTCCAAATGCCACCATGTAGTCAACGCTTGAAACAATTCTGACGCAGGTTACGAGACCCCCAGGTTTCTAAAACAGAAATAACAAGAGCCAAATAGAAAAATCATTTAATGGAAATCTAATTATTTAAAAAAATTAGTGAAGGTATGAAAGCCGAATTGCTTTAGATCATATGGTGATTATAGTTTTCAGAACTGAAACGTCGTAGGAAAAGAATACGGAGTAAGCATTCACAATTGCAACCAGTAGGTACTTCATTACGGACATAAAAAAGTCATAAACAACGGGGACCACAGAGCAATCGTTGAAAAATTTCTCTGACGAAACAATCATGAATAGGCAGAATCAGCTACTCACCTCCGGTCGTAACCTTTCGATTTTGTTGGTTTTTCTATTGCACCAGTATACGACACCTATATTGGTTCCAATTACAATAAATTGTTCCACAGCATCAATGCAAGTGTACTGTACTTCGGCGATTGATAATCCGCGTCGAACTCTTAGGGGTATACCGCTCGGGTCATGATTTATGGAGGAAAATTCTCGAGGAGCACGTATTCCTTCCATAATGAGTCGTTGAACTATACAGATCAAACAATATTTCCGAGACAAACCATAATAATACCTAATATACCAAAAGAGCAATCGCACGAATTTTCGAAGCAATTGAAAATGAGTCACGTCGTAAATTTAATTAATTATTAATTACGTAGCAGCACCAAATAAGAATTTACTCATTGCGTTTCATAATATTATTATTTATTATTGTTATGTGATGAAGTTGTGATAAGACGTTTGTTCTTCGAGGATATATATATACGATAGAGACGACACCGAACAGTAGCTCTGTTTGATAGGACTACACCAACTTACACTGACCTACACCAGGAGGGCGATTCCACAAATGTAGGAATGTTATGGGACTTTGCGCCAAATTTTATTTGAATATTTGTGGAATATCCCTACTGGTGTAGGTTGGTGTAAGTTAGTGTAATCCTATCTAACAGAGCTAGTTTTAACATGTACACAAACCAAATACACAGAAACATGAACACAAACACAAATCACATGACTGGTCCTAGAAACGAATTTGCGAGACACTAGTCTGAAACTACCCATGTGTCGTCTTCAGCATATATATATCCTCAAAGGCCTGCGATACTATTACGTTCTTGCAAGATAAATGAACCAATTGAAAAGCCTAATAGATGTGAAAGTAGGAATAGCTAGCCTCCTAAGGTGTCATTCCAGGTGCAGCGATAGGCCATTCTCAATAACATTTTTTGGCACTGGAATTCCCCAGGAACAGACAGTGAAAAGGAATACAACACCCCTATATTTCATTTTAAGACCTTTCCTATTAATTTTCATTTCGTAGAACTTGAGAAAATTGAAAATGTGTAAAGACATTGTAAAAATGGATACTACACCCACACAAATTATCTTAAGACCACAGTAGAACTGGAAAAAAGTAAAAATCTCTGAAAAGAAATGAAAAATAATGGTAAATGAAAGGACCCATTTCCTTTTGAATCAATTTTATAATAAATTTAAAAGTCAGGAATTTAATTATTATCATAGATAAATGGCATTATAAGAGTGAAATCTCATGAATTTCCAATTTGGAGGTTTCCATTAGAAAAAAGTGTTGACACAAAATTCTGTTTCTGACTCACTCATTCATCATCGTCATCATCACTCTCATATATATATCATATGTTCCACCATCCATTCTAATCTTTCACCTTAGTTATAATCTAAGCTAGCACTGCGCTTTGCCATCATACATATTCAAATATTATATTTTGCTTATTCATTTATTATATTTCTGTAACTGATTGTACAGAGTTCTTCTTCATTCAACTTTCCTCGAACCTCTCTTACATCATGGTATCTATCGCTATGGTTTATTGAAGATTTTTTATGTGTGAAAAACTCATATAACAGCAATATTAATGCAGAATATATTCAATTATTTTTGTAAATTTTTGTTTGTGCAAATTTGTTTCAAATGTGAAATAATTTTATACAAAATAGTTTTGTGAATTTAATGTGGAGTTAAACACAAACTTTTTATTTTCAAATTATAAAATTCATGTTCCTGATTTACTAACTGCCAACTCTGAAAGTATCAAACTAACAATTCAGTAAGGACCATGAAAAAATCAAGGATCAAGCTGAAAATTAAGTATTTGTTTCCATTTTTGTAAACTCACCAAAGTTCTATTCCTAATGAAAACCAACATCTTTTGGGTCAACATCTTTTAAAAATTCAACAAAGAATGACAACAGCAGACATCAAAGTTTAAAAAATACAACACAAACAAAGAAAAATAATTGACCTGTTTCTCGCACAGCAGATATTTGTTCGCATGTGGTATAAATTGATTAATTACTGAATTTTATTTTAGAGGATTGTGTTCCAAATGCTATAATTGAATTTTTCTAAGTCGGATCATCTAGACTTAAAAAAAAAAAACTAGGAAAATTTAAATTATTTGAAGATTTTAAAGAATTAATTAAAAATTTCAAAGGTGAAAAAAATTAAAAAACTACGTATTGAAACATTCAGTTTTCCCTTTTTCATATACTTCACTGGAGAAGTAATATTAGAATCCTTCAAATTTGATATATCAGGTAGAATTGAAGAAAAAAGTAGTGAAAAGTGGATGAAAATTTTAGATTCTACACTGAATTATTTTTCTTCACAAATATATAGTCCTTGGGAATCAGAACAAAAATTCGTAGATAGATTTTTCAACAATAAATAATTAAATAAACTTTATTCCCCCTAAAATTATATAAGCTGGACACTAAGGATAAAAATACAGAAAAAGAATAATTATAAAAAATAAAAGACATATCTAAGAAAACATAGAATAAAAATCAAGTATAGATAGTGAGGAAAGTTCATTGGGTTTTATAAAAACAGAAGAGAAAATTATGACAATCCCCACAGAAATTATGCCAATATAGGCACCCCTATGAAATATATTTATTGGAAAATATTATTTAGATTGGCGTAGAATGATTTCTGCAATCAGAGGGGCTGGATATTATGATATTTTTGAGACCATCAATATTTAAAACCAAACATTAGACATATCGATGATTTAAATTTTAGATCAGAAAATCAAATGATCCATTACTGCAAAATGCAGGATAATGCAAAGGCATTTAGATTAGAGAGAGTATCAAACAAAATTGCAAAACAAATAAGAGATTGTACTACTGCTATAATGAAGTTAGAAAACTTGGATAATATTTATGGAACAAAAACTTCAGTTACAGCCAACATGGCAAAGGCCAGATGGACAGCATTTAGATTTCAACCAGGAGGAATATGAGAGGATTCTTAAAAAAATAGGATGATTTAGTAACTGATGTAAGGGATCTAGAAAAGGAAATAATAGAGCATGAGGAATTGGAAAAATTACAATTAGCATTATATTGTGACATCTGATTACCCACGGCCTTCCCTTCACGTCACCAACAAATTACAACTGTTAATATATTTACAATAGGGAATGGCTCACAAATTCTAATATTCTACTAGTGGTAAGTCACAGAAGAAAACATCGAACTCAACTTGAAAATATATTCCCATTCTGTGAAATAATTTAACACGTCAATCGATTACTTTTATACAATGTGGTGATGTGTATATTCAAATTTAAATCATCGGTGAACCTTATCTTCTCAACTGTTCACAATTTTGGTTGAACTGTGAACAGTCAGTCTTGTTTTGTACGTGATGAAATCCGTTTGTCGTGAATACAAAATATTATTCACGACATACTACAGCTTTTATTCTAACATCAAGTCACCTTTTTTCAAGTTGTTTTTACCATAACTATATGAAATATGAACACCGTTAGCAGAAACTGTACAGTCCATTTACACCATTTTCAATTCCAACATCGAACATATTTTGTTGGAATCTGTTGGTTCACCGGACATCGATGACCACCAGGTAATACAATTTTGTGATATCTGCAAAACCAGATATTTTTTCACCTTACTGTAAGTAACTTTTCTACTGTAATAAAAACGTGAATTTTACTAATGGGTCGGACAACTTATTCATTCCATTTACTCGAAATTGCCCAACATACTTCGTAGGCCTTGGGAGCTTTTGCTGGTAGACTGGTGGCCTAACTGTTTGAAATGACTTGTGGTCTCGACTCTACAATTTCTCAAGACTCGCTAATATACTTTGAACTGTGATATCAAACCCCTATACTTGGGATGTACATTTGGTTTTGTACGTCACATCTACGTTTTACTTGGCAACTGTGACAGGACTTGATCGACTTGTCTTTCAAGTTCTGTGGCCGAGCCTATTGCAAACGCCTTATCCACAACCTTCTATTTTGATTTTAATTCCATCTGCTATGAGGATGTGCTTCGAGAATTGTCTATTCTTAATCTGAAACCTTCACACGCAGATATATACAACTTCAGGTTATTCGTAGATCGTATTGCTACTTGGTACTGTAGTTTACGTGGGTGTATATCAACGAATGCGAAGAGTGTACCTTCCTTTTCAATCATGTTCTCAAACCACCCATCCAAAATTATTTTGTTCCTACTTTTTCATTTTTTTGGGGTTCCTTTTTACTTTAACCTTTCAACGAGAGTAGTGAGATCATACAAGAAGAGGCAAAAATCCGCAATCAGAGTTTTGTTAAAACCCATCCGATGGGTTTGTTGCTCAGCATGATTGCAATCCTTTAAGCTGAATAGGTCTGATCAACCTCTTCATGTCAGGATTGGCACTATCCAAATTTACCAAAAGTGTCTGATGACCGTTGATTGGCCAGCCTCTGCCACAGCCATTTTTAATTTTGTTGGGCATCTGATTCCCACAAGTACTAATTGGAAGAAGTCTTTCTCCGCATCTAAGACACAAGTGCAGCAAGTAAACTGAGGTGAAAGGAACATTTCAGCGTTATGCTCAATGCCTTACAGAGTGTGTTAACCTAAATTGAATAAAAATAATGATTTAACATAAAATGCTAACAACAACCTGGTGTTCGAGGATTAGGTCCCTCGTAATAATTTGAAATACAGTCAATGTAATAAACAAAGTCCTGTTTGAGGTGTAAGCTTCCTTAATGATTAGAGTTTAAAACTGGTAGTTGTTACAGTCAATTGCTATGGACCTAAGCCTACAGATCATGTTTTGATCTTAGCATTTTATCAGCTGTGTGCCATTTAAAATAGTTGTAGTTTAACTCAACTATTGTACGTCGCTTTTAATGGCCCAGTGTTTTATTGTTTCACAAACTTTCTTTTAAAGACTCTTACAGACTAAATAACATCATATGGGTGTGTATTGAAATAAAATTAATCGATAAACTAAACTAGAAGCTACCCGTATTCCCATAACCCATTTTACATCGTGCTAATTTAAAGTAAAGTAATTAAGTCTTAATTGATATTTATCTGCCCTATGTTATAGATTTTGGTCCAATCGATAATATAAATAAAGTTTAGCGATTTTAGAAATATTTTTGATACTATACTTCCGGAAGATTCCCCTAAAGTATGACCTACCCATTAATTAATTAAGTTGATGTATCTGTTAGATTTAGCTGAACCCTAAATCCCCCCCAGTTCCAGGTATATCAACGATCAGAGCCATAATCATCGATTGCTAGTCTGTTAGGACAAAACATATCGATCTAGTTACGGGATAACTTGACTGCATTATTTTAGGCCAGAGAATTCATCCGACATGGATGATGCAGAGGATGATAATAACCCCAACCCCTTTAAAACCCTCAACAACCTGAATAAGCGAGAAAGGGATGTTCTAGGAATACTCGAGAAGTTGCAAGTAACGATGATAATGCAAACATCATACAAGGATCTGCCGCTGTGGAAGAAGACAAAACAACAAAAAATTCATGGGTTTTTGATATGAGTAAAGCTCCAGAATCTCCCAAAAGAGCTGATCCAGTTGAGTTTTACTGTAGCTTATATTTCCGACAATCTGAAAGTGCTGCCTCATATCGTAGGGAATGCGTGGTACGAGATTCTTTAATCGATAAGATTGAGAGGAAAAGAAAAACCGTATAGCAACGTGCCGCTAAAATAACAGAAGTCTAAAACAAATTTGAAGCACGGGTGTTGGCTCTTGAGAAGGAAATTTTGAAAAGAAAATCATCGTTTACATCATCCATGATAACGTGTGAAAAAATAGCTGATGTTGAGTTGGACCAAATAAAAAAGAATGTTTACTTCGAGGACGCTCAATTTTATAATGATTTGCTGTACATCCCTTTAGATGATGACCAAGTTCCATCGAAAGCTTAACAAAGAGTCACAACAGATCCGAGCCAAGCAGAAATCATTCAAAAACCGATTGCTAGTTCAATGTTTGTGAACAGAACAAAAAGGCGGGATCAAAGCCTGAGCTCCCATCAAATGGTCGAACAGATTAAGTCGCTAAGTCTTGAAATGAAATCTCAACTCAGAGAGAAGTTTGACTACTTTGAGAGAAAATTTGAGAGACTGCCCCAATTGAGAAATTCACCAGAGCACTTCACACGCAAAGCAACAATAACCACTCAAATCCTCAAACCCTATATATTTACCAAATCAGAAGGAAAAGACACTAGTGTGGAGACCACAAGATATAAGCAGAAATTAGACAGTTTTGAGAATCACCCTACTACAGAAAACTTTGAGACTATTCGACACGTCGAGAATGCCAACGTATGCTGGACACAACGACCACCAAAGTCCGGAAGAGTTCCTTAGGGAATTTGAAAGTTGTGTCGAAGACCTGGACCAGGATGATGACCAACTAGGCCGTGTATTTGGGAAAAATATGAATCTTAATAAATTCCCTGGAGGAGTTGTTTATTGACAAAACTGGGGATATCAATAGGCAAGAGATCACTTCATGATTGTTTATTGGAACAAATTGAAAAAACAAGCTCAATTGCAAGTGATTTGAGATGGGCAATATGATTTGAAAAGATATGAATCAATTGCCAATTATGCGATACATATATACACTCGACTGCTTGAATGTGGTGAAGATATTCAAAGCATATATGCCGTTTTGGTTAAGAAAATACTAATGCCATATCGTGACCTAATCTAAAATTCCAATGTAGCAAATTTGGTCAAATTTTATATGAAACTCAAATATTTACATAGCTTGTTCCACAAAGAATATGTCAAAAATTCGAAAGATGTAAACAAAGAGTCAAAGCAACAACCTGTGCTGAACATCGGTGATCAAAGATACTCAAATTTGTACACTCCTGATGAAGCCTTCCAACAGAATTAGGGAAACTGAAAAAGGCACCTGTCGGTATAACAAAGAAGAAACACACCTAATTGATAAAAATCTAGCATCTCTGATTGCTGATCACATTGATCGAAAGAATAGCAAAATAAATCCTAATGTTGAATTGATCACAGGATATACCAACCAAGATCAATGTGAAGAACATGACAATTTTCAGCAGCAAGGAGAAGAAGATCCCTATGGAACATTCTGTTTCCTTATCATGGACGATATCGAGTCTAGTCCAAAAGAAGCTGAACCCGAAAACAACTTCATTGACACAAGGTCATGGTTTCCTCCTTTCATTGTAAACACCATCATGGAAAAGACAAGGAATACTTATAGAACTTATATCGATCAATCAAGGCTCCCCCTATAGTTGGATAACTGAAAAATTCCTAAAATTTCTCGAGAAGCACAATCCCGATCTTTACCTAATGCACGTAAATTTTCCAATGCAAAAGGTGGGATATAATGTCAGAAAGCCTGCAATACAAGTTTATGGATCGATAAATCAGAGGTTCATAACGATCAACAAGCACGGAGATGATATCGAGATAACCACAACTCTTCATATTTATAATAGTTTAAATGCTCCGATTATACTAGGTCGAGAATTCCTATACAAACACTTTGGAAGACCTAGTGTACAATATCGTTTAGTAGATTTTGTTGATCCATGGGACAAATTAAAACATACAGAAATACCCGGAGTCCAATTTGGTGCTATTGAACCAATTCTCAACATTAGCCCAATGGACAAAACCTCGTTGGAGATCGAGAACAAGATTGAGAAGATACTGAAAGATCTCGAAATGTCAAATAAAATCATACATGAGTTTGGAGATGTCTTGCGTAAAAACCATGAAGCCTTTGCAGAAAGAATTGGTTAATGCGCTGCTTATACACATACTTCAAAGATGTCTCCTGACACAAAGAAAATGGATGAAAAAGAAAGAATAATTCCAAAGATTTGGATTCCGAAGGTCAAAGAACTGTTCGACGACTGGGAAAGACAAGAAATTATTAGTCTAGAATCGAGCAAATACTTCTCACCCATCACCTACACAAAAAGGGAAAATGGTGATATTTGTCCTTGTCTCGATGCTTGAAGGATAAACCAATATATCAGTTCCACCCATTGAAACGATAAAGTTAGGTTTATCTGAAATGTGGGTCTTTACGAAGTTAGACACGAGATGGGGATTCTTACAACTGCTAGCCCCAGAATCTCAAAAATACATAGTTTTCCAGTTTCGTATTAACCAGATTGGGACACTGTGTCACTGTATACGTCGACAATATATTGATCCATTCCCAAACCCATGAGGAGCACCTAGAACACACTTAATTAGTTCTAGAGAGATTTGTTAAGTGTCATGACACTTAAATTGGAAAAATGTTTGTGGTTTTGAGATACATCCCGATACTTAGGATACGTCATCGATGCAGATGGAATATGTCCAGACCCTAAGAGAGCAGAAGTGATCCATAATTTTAAGGCTCCGACAACGAAGAAAGAAGTCCAGTCATTCTTAGAAATCAGAAAAGAACTATCCCACATTTGAAAAAGAGATGTTAGCGATAATTTACACGATGAAGAAAATACAGATTTCTCGTGTAATATATGCTCACCGATCAAGAGGTAAGAATTCAAACAGATTGCAGATGCCTACAATACATCGTAGGCTTGAAAGATGATGTTTTGCAATGAGTAGCAAGATGGAGAATGTTTCTCACCAGCTTCATGATAACTGCTATCAAACATATACCTGATAATAAGAATATCGCAGCCGACGCCCTAAGTAGATACTGCTCTCCACTCAAAGCTGTAGTTTATCAAAATGCCGATTTTCCAATAGTGTTGATGCTGATCGACGAAGAGAATACGATTACGATCTCAGCATTCATGAACAACATGATAAATCTACAAAAAAAAAGTAGAGAAGTCACCAGTCAACTCGAAAGATGATCACCACTAGTTGAAAAAGAAAACGGTATAGTATATCATGTAAATCTTGACGGTGATAAAAGAATCTATGTTCCCAAATCAACTTGAAAATTATTGATCAAATTGTACCATAAGGAGTTCACACATCTGAGATCCCAAAAAACACTTGAGTTGGTGCGATGATTTTTCAATTGGCCTGAATGGAAATACAAAATCGAATTGTTCTGCTCAAGCTGTGAAATCTGTAAACGATCGAAGAATACAAATACAACGTTATCAGATCCACTTCTATCAGTATTCGCAGACAAAACTAGAGAATTACTCTCCATAGATGTATATGGTCCATTACCATCAGGATGGGGGAAAGTGAACCGAATCTTTGTGGTAATGAATGTCTTTTCAAAGTTCACAAAATTGTACACAATAAATAAAGCTTCCGTCAATGTGTGTATCGATAGGATGAATAGATTCATCGACAGGTATGGTAAACTTGAAACAATCCTATCAGATAATGGAAGTCAATTCACGACAAAAGACTGGATCGATCATTTGAAAAAATTAAACACCCAATCAAGGTTCACCTCACTGTACACACCATCATGGAATCCAGTCGAAACTCAAATGAAAATTGTCGGCGATGTTCTACAAATAAAATGTCCAACACAGCACAGCAACTGGTATCAACACATCACAGAAATCGAACGTAGGCTAAATCATATTGAACACGGTACCACCGGATTCCCACCAGTAACATTGATGGAAAAGGTGAAATCTGACACTCCCATTATCCGACCAAGAATATAAAATTATCCTAGAAAAAGCCATACAAAACACAAAGAAAACGCTCGAACACCGGAAGAAAAACAATGAAAATAAAAATCTCACCGATCTCAAGGTTGGAGATATGATTTTTACAAAGAATCATACGCTGTCTAATAAGGTTGTTAGAGTCTCATCAAAATTAAACCCAAAATTTGTCGGGCCCTGCAAAATTATCGAAGTAAAAGGAAACAGGAGTTATCGATTCCTTATGCCAGATGGTAAAATCCTGCAGAGGAATATCCACAAATTTAAATGATAGAATTTGAACACCATCAAACATCATCACTATCCTGAAAAAGCAACATCTCTAAAATTGATTCCATTAATAATAAACACAAACTAATCAAAATAATTGTAAGACAAAGTGACTAGAAAATCAAGTTAATTCAACTTACGTAAACAGATACACCCCTAATCAGTGACTTCAACAACCATGACATCGAATCATCTTATCGATCAACTCACCAATGATCATCAATTTGTCAATGACATCGTGGTCTGGGGGATAGCTGAGATAGTTAAATATGCAACAACACAATTCAAGCGATCAAAAATCTTCAAACGTGTTGTTGAGTATAATACTTTAAATCAACAAAGTGTTAAATTATTATTAAAATTTGTTTAAAAATTAAATTATTTTACATCCTCCAGTTACCAAGAATATCAATACTTAAGTAAAATTGAATTAAAATAGGTTTAACTAAGGAATTCATAAACTAACAACCTACTCATGTTAATTCAGTCAAAAATGGCAGAAGAACCTGTTTGTGCAATGCCAGCTGAAACTGAGGACTTTGAGACAAGATATGTTTGAGTCTCAAAAGAAAACAAAGACTTCTTAGTGTCGCTTAAAGAGCAAATAGGAATCACCACACACAACCAGAATGTGACAGTACAGGCGCTAATGGATTGGGGCCAGTTCCACACTGGGATTTCTACTATCATGGAGAGACAAGTTTGTTTTCTCAAAGAGTCACTTCAAGCAGGATCGAAGAGAGAACAAAGATCGTAAATGGTATCAAAGAGCTAAAAATAATGGTCAAAAGACAAGAACGAACCATTGAAGACCTACGGAGGACAGTCACCGAGTTGAACATGGAGTTGAATAAGGTGAGAATACATAACTCAAAGGAATACACCAAAACCCTTCCCCTCTGTAAAATAAAAATCCCGAAAGCTCCAACCAGAAATGAAACCGACGATAAAAAACAAACAAAAAATAAATGAAGGAGAATATAATCTCCCATTAAAAAAGAGGGTGAGACTGAACATCCAAGATGAACAGAAAAAAAGAATCCCAGTTAAATTAAGATTAGGACTTAAACCCTCTAATGTTTTGCAGAGAGTGCCCATCGAGTACTAGGAAGACCTCAAAAAAGAAGAACGACTAACTGGGTCATTGAGAAAAGTCGTATTTGAACAAGAACATGGTCTGTCAGAAGAAATGGGTAAGAACCTTAGAAAATTCAAAACACCAAAATTATTAGTAAAGTCTAAGGAAGTCACGATATTTCCAGTCGACAACCTTCCTCCACATGAAGAAGATACTGCTCTGCTTGTCCCAATTGAGGAAATCCCTGCTAATGTTGTAAAACCTAAAGTGTTTTGCCCCGATACAAACATCCCAATGATGACCCCCGGCAAAATGAAAAAAAAATTACCAAGAGTCTTTTGTAATGTATATTTTCGTCTATTTTTAGAAATGACAAACATATTTGTCAACACAGTCTCGAATACCAAAAACGTAGATATTTATCAACAATAATCATTCTATAACTCTTTATAAACAACCACTAAATTACCCGTATTTAATTTTATGAATATAGATATATTACCTGTATATTCATGACCTACTTGTGCCTGTCCCTCAAGTACTCGACGAGTCAGCACAACCCTATAATAACAACACCCTACCTCACTTAGCCTATCCGACACGTACGTTTTCATACCCTGAACGAGTATATAATCTCTCGATTCAGTGGAAAAAGACATAGTTCCTAGACAGCTACTTCTAATGACCTAGAACCTCTCTAGTAGAAATCTCTAGTGAACAGATAGTCTTGTTTGTTGGATTGTGACTGTATATGTATAAATATTAACGTATTACTATATGTACTGTGATGTACAAATTATTATTTTATTAAATGTGTAAACTCACTCGTGTGTTTTAAAATATTATTGAGTCTCTAACATATGTTAAGGTCCACGATAGTTTGTGGACGATAAACTCGAATTATTTTAGAGATATTACTGCTTTTAAAGTACGTGATATTTCGTGTATGGTGTAACATCGAAAGTGGTTCTAATTAGATACTTTACCACCTCTTTTGGCCGTTACATCTTCTACATTTCATTAATAATGGACAAGACCATCTTTGCCGGATGAGAAAAGATGCTGTGCTTTGATATTTGATGTCCAGTATCATATATTAATTTGAAACTACACTCCACGACACAGCAAATAATACCTGTCCCTTGAAATACCTGGACATGTGAATGGTCTGTCCCCAATACCTCAAATCATCGATGGACCTTGTTGGTAGGAACGGAGTCAGATTTCAAGACGTTCTACCTTGTTCAAAACTCGCAACTAAATGTAAATCAAATGGTATTGGGAGTATCATTTTCCACTAAATACCTAAAGGCTGTCATTCGTTAGCCCACAAGCGGACAGATACTGGCTGCATGCATTCCATTCGATGGGTTTTTACTTTCCATTAAATTTACATTCGTCTTCATTTATTTCATGGCGCCAGTCTGACAAATCGAACCAAATCATGTTGCAGAAAACTGTCGAATTATGAATGTGTCGGCGCTGTAATAAAATGTATTAGAATTGCCTGAAAGAGAATCAAATTTGATTACTGTCATCATGACTTGATCTGAGCATAAGTTCGAATTTGGACATTATAATGTCTGAATTTGTCTTTTGATTTGAAGATGATGTCTTCATATTGTGACGTCACTATTAGTTCGAAATAATTTTTATTTTGTCGTCAAAAAATCTCGGACTTCTCAAAAACTATCAAAAGTTTGGAGGTATGTAGTTTGTAGATATCACCCAAACACATTTCTGTAACTACAGAAAAATTGCCTAAACAGATTTCTATAAGGTAAGCTAGAGAAACCTACAGAACATTACAGATTCTGTAGTTTCTTTATTCCCCCAAACAGGCTTATGATTTTGACCCAGTATGAGTACGAGATTTAGATGATTGTAAAAAATGGGGGATTTTATTTTTGATGCCATATGTCACAATACAGTGGTGCCTTGTAGAAAGAGTTCAACTGACTATGTGGACAAGCAATACAACCAACTAATAAAAAGGCCCAAAAACAGTGAAATTAAGACAATATTTTCTTGTTTTTTTATTGTCTTTACTTCTAAAGGTTTAAAATTATTGTTCTTGATTTTATTTTATTCCTTACAACCGTATTCTAGAATGATGATTAAGTACAGATTCGCTACTTAAGACATATTTTATCTGTGACACCCATGTATAAGTATAGAATGAACCTGGTCACATGAGTACTTAAGTCTTGCTTAATGTTAAGAAACATTCTAGAATACAGATGTTAGTCTCTATTTAACTTGGTATGTCCAATGAAAAACCAAATGTTCTTTAAAGAGAGTTAGGAAGAAGTATCATTCTTTCATCTTGTTTGTTTGTTCATATAGCTATATATTACACCACATATGCCACAGTTGATTTTTAAGGCAAAATCCCCCATAATTTTAATAAACTGAAGAAGAAAAATAGGATTATTTATTTACTATAGAAGCTAGAAAATAGTTTTTTTTGGAGGTTTAGTTTTGGGCTTTAAAAATTTTACAAGTATATAACAGTTTTTTTTTAACTATGTTAGAGAATTAATGTTCACTCTGGTGCTTTCATCTAGGTACATGGTATACAACTGCATGAAATTCTTTATAATATTTTTTTGCAAATCAATCTTTCCCACAAGTTTTGATCAACCATCTCTTACTTATTGGTGGAAATAAGCTAGATTAGCTGGTGTTACTAGTGTTACCATGAATGGATGGTTCTAGTGCTCATGTACTATATAGTTCATACTTTCATTTATTAAATCATATTAACAACAAATTAGCTTTAAAAAAATTAATAAAAATACTAATCAGTTAGGTACATTAAATTTTGTATTTTGTACCAATTGTTCTTTAGTTGATATACAGATTATATCAATCCTTTTCTTAAAATGCCTTATGTAGTACAAAATGATATTTTAGCTTTACTAAATGTCTTAAGGCTTTTGAAATATTCAATTTTACACATTTACAGCTTTTACTAAGGCTTGATTATATTTGAAAATAATTACCATTTTTCTCTTTTTGTTGCAAGTCTGAATAAATTTTATGTGTAGCTACTAATTCTTTTATCAAATTACTAAGTGTTGTATCCTGCTTCCATTGAGAAAATGGCTACAGTTTACTGTTTCTTAGTTTTCCATGCGATTGCATCTCCAAACAAGAATATCACATAACCTTGCAAGCATCTCACAGAAAGAAGTTTTTCTAGCAGGTTTACATGTTATGACGCCATGTTTCAAGTTAGTCATTGTTTGGTTGAACACATGAAATCATAACAGTAATTTACAATTTGGTTTGTGGCACAGTGGATAAGGATGAGTGCTAGTATGCTGCAGATTGTAGGTTTAAATCCTATGTATACTTTTGAATTTTTTTATTTATTTATTTTTTGTTTTTTTCTATCTGTTTTTACCCATGTGGTGAAGCTGGTGCATGTGAATCGCGCCCGTTTTGTTTTTTTTTCTTAATACTTGTTAAGTAAACTCTGAAAAGCAACAGCAAAAAACAAAAATAAATAAAATAAAAAAATTCAAAAGAATACATAGGATTTGAACCCACAACCTGCAGCATACTACCACACAACCTTATCCTCTATGCCACAAACCAATTTCTAAATTACAGTTATAATTTTAAGTGTTCAACCAAACAATAGACAAATTTCAAACATGACATCATAACATGTAAACCTGCTGGAAAAACTTCCTTCTGTGAGACACCTGTTATAACCTGTTATTGATATTGGATCACTGATACCTAATGATGCATCTCAGATTAGGTATCTAATCCTTTATAGATGAGTTTATAGTCCATTGTCCTTGACATATACTTTGGTACTTTTTCAACTTTTAATGTCTTGTAAGTTATATTCATATTTTTTTTATCAAAACATATATGACAAAAATTATGTCGGGTCATGTATTTAATCCTAAGTACAATAAAGCACTTGCTGCTTCTCTATAAGGAATTTTATCTGTCAAGTCTAATTTAGTTTCAACTTTTATTTCATTTTTGATGTCTGTTATTTTCTCTTTATTATTACCAGATATCAATATGTCATCTATGTATATGTAACTAAAATTACTAACTTTCTTCCTTTGCTGCAATGGTAGATATATGTTTCACCTTCATAAAGAGCAAAGTTTAGTTGTTACATAGTTTGCTTAAATTTTAGGTACCATCTTTTAGGGCTTACTTTCAAACTGTAAATAGCTTTCTTTAATTGGCAAACATTTTTACTTCTAAAATTCTCTGACACATTAACTCCCTCAAGAATCTTTATGTATATCTTTTTGTCTAGGTGTCCATTTAAAAAGGGTACAATAGCATCTAGTTGTATGACTTTCCATCCAATTTTGTTTACAATACATAGAAACATTCTAACTTGAGCTAATATAAGAGTTGGCTCATATAGTTCCAACAAATTGTACACATTGTGGATCTTGAAAAATCCTTTTGAAACTAATCTCATTTTATACCTATAAATTACTCCTGGTTCTAACTTCTTTACAAAAACCCACTTTGAGTCTATAATTTTCTTTTTGTCTGGTCTACATACCTATTTCAAAGTTTCATTTTTTAATAGTGACATTATTTCACTATTTACCACTTCAATCCATTTTTCTGTTTCATACTTGTTACACCTTTGAATATTTTTACTACATTGTTCAAATTGTATATCATAGTGAAATATCAGTTCTCAGGCTTTGTGGCTTCAATCATTTTTTCACTATCCTCAAAGTCATCTTCTCCCTCAGAATTGGTAATTTCAGACAATGAAGATTCACTAGTAGAAGAGTCATAATACTTACTATTTTTATTCCTATTTGTATGTTTACTTTTCTCTTGTTTTCTAGCTTTCAAACTTGTATTTAGATCTTCAATTTTTAAAACAGTTTCTGGTATCTCTACTTGTGTATGATCATCTTCAATATTGTTCCACTTAATCAAGTTAATTCTAGGCAGATCTTCAGTTTCAAAGAAGTTTCTTGGATATTTGTCTTTAAAAGTTACAGATTTCATAAATGTGATGTTGCTAGACTTCATTAATTATCCTCTCCCTCATTTAGTTATAACTACAACTGAGGATTTGATCCTACCACTCAAGTCAATGAATACAATCAATTTTTGGATTTCTGTTTTATAATATTTTATAACAGGTTTTCATTTTAAGTCTTTTATGTATACACGCTACTTGTTAAATTGCTAATTCCCAAAGTTCTAGGGGTAACTTGCTGTCTAACATTACTGCCTTATTTTTATGAATTGCCGTCAGATTAAATCTTTCAGTTGTACCATTTAGTTCAGGTGTGACTGAAATAGTAATTTTTACAACTATCCCTTCTTTAATAATACATTTCATATCAAATATTAGGTATTCTCAAACACCATCAATTTATAAATAACAAATTTTAGCATTATTTTCTCCTACATTTGTTCTCACAGTTGAAATAAATTCTTGAATAGCTTTGCCTGCCTCTAATTTATTTGTCATACTGAATATCATTGTGTATAATAGTAATTATCATAGTGAAAGTAACCACATACCCTAATGGCAAAAAATATGCGTGTTTAAAAGAAACACATGTGTTTATGTAGTATGTAAAATGAGACTATTTACACATATGTATACACAATTTTTCACACATATTTGTAGTATATGTATGTGTAAAATATACATACAACGTATACGCACAATATTATTTGTGGTACGCACATTCCAAGTAGGCATTACATTGTACGCATATGTAGTGTGTTTTAAAAAATAATGCACATGCATACTTAGGTATGTGAAATGAGACTATTCACACCTATGTACACATAATTTTTCACCCATAATTTGAGTATCTGTAAACATATACATGCAATGTATCTACAACATATAGGCATAATATTGTGCGTGACATGCATACTCATTTAATACATTTCACACATATTTTGAGGTGTATGTCTAAAATCACATAAAATGTAAATTTTTGCAGAGATCAAACACATACTTTTATGCATCATACACACAATTTTAGGCTGTTCCTACGTCTTATCGTGTCCGCCGTCATTCTATTATTTCACAGGCAAGCTTATCTGGCCAAATATAAGCTTGCCTCGTTTTTCTTTAAATGCATTCTCGTGCATCATGTTTGTAGTCTCGTTTCTATACTCGTAGCTTTTACATACTGTATATTTTCGTATGGTGTTTTTTAATATATTTTAAAATTTACTATTTTGCCTCGGTTTATTAACTCTCTCTCAATTTTAATATTGTACATTGTGCAGAAACAATACACACAATTTTAGGCATTAAACACACAATTTTAAGCATCATACGCACAATTTTATGCTGTATGCATTATATGCCAAACAGAATGCGTCTTGTACACAAGTTTATACATCAAGCACCAAATTTTATGTAACATATGTACAATTAACTATTGTTTTTGACATAGGTTTATAGGAGGGTATCATTCTTCCTGATACAATTATAAGGGTGAAAACTGGAATATATGGTGTTCAAATCCCTAACATACCAATAAAATTTTTCATTTTTTTTTCCATTTGTTTTTTATTGTTGTTAACCCCCTCAGGCTTGTGTGGCCGAATATTTTTTTTGGACCTACCATTAGAGCCTTAAGGGTTTTAAAAAAGATGGTAAAATGTTATTTATGAACAATTTTGTGCAGTACATTATCATACATATATCCAAATGTGCAGATTCCATATTTGATGAAAATTTTTTTATTGAAGTCTCCACTGGAGCCCCAGTCACTTTATAAAAGCTGCTGAGTTCCTTCATAAGTTCCACTTGTGAGGTTCAATATAATTATCATTTGATATAGCTCAAATTTGGTAGGTAGTTGGTTACAAACCTATCAACTACTAGTTTTGAATTTGGTCAAATTTAAATGATTAGTTCAGCCTGGGGGCTGACAAAAGTTTAACCAGTGAGGGAAAGGTTTAATTATTATGATAAAGGGCTGAAATTTTGCAAACATGCCTTCCCAACATATATGAGCTTGTGGCACTTACAATTTTCCAATTTTAGTCATTACCACCATTCACCTCCTTCCTACTTATTAAACTAAAACTAAGTATACACTGTCTTTCATGGATTTGTTTGACATGACTTGAACATCCAAATCCAATGCCATATCATTTATTGTTATAGCATAAATAGGAGGAGAGTTATAGGAGAAAAACTTGGGTGGTGATATGTTTTTGTATTTTGTGGATCCCCATGCACCAGATGGGTCTGATCTTTCACCAACTTGATGCACTTTGACAAGCTGAGTTCAATGCTGCAATGTTCATTGTTATAACTTAATTAGGAGGCAACTTAGGATCAAAAAGTATTGAAACTAGGGTTTTGGGATTTTGTGAGTGCCAAAACCATCAAATGGACACGGTTTTGCATGAGGTTGATGCATCTTATCTTGCCAAGCATTTTGATACTTGGCTTGAGTCTAGCATAATTAGGCGCAAAGATATTCCTCTTTTTCCACAATTTTTTTTTACTCACATTTTTTTATGTGGAAATGAGATTTAGTATGGATTCGTATATCCTTTGGTGACAGATATAAATAAACCTCTTTCTGGCCAACCCCCTTTTGTATATTTCAAGTATAATAATGTACATTTATTTGTGATTATACGTACTTTCAATCCTCATTCTACGTTGAATTGTGTGTATAACACACTTTTTTTGCATACTCAGATTAGGCTTCTGCAGTATAATATTAGCCTTACACGGTATAATAAGTAGGTATGCTTTGAATTGTGCATACAATGCACTTTTTATGGCATACTCAGATTAGGTTTTTGCAGTATAATTTGTATGCATTTGTGGAATTATGTATACAACACACTTTTTGTGGCATACTTAGATTATGCTTTTGCCATATAATTTGTACACATACGGGGAATTATGTGTACAACACACTTTTTTTTGCATACTCAGATTAGGCTTTTGCAGTAGAATTTGTACACATACGTTGAAGTAAGCATACAATATATTTTTTTAGTATACTCAGATTAGGCATTAACAGTTTAATAAGATTTTAAGTAATATGTACTAATTCCACATACTCAAAATCAGCATTTCCAGTATTATATTGTCCATATCCGTGTTCGGATACGTTTTACTTAGATCAAAATGTATCAATTTTGACATTTGTAACACATAGAATATTATACGTAGGCATGGTATTATGCGTTAAACGTATTTAGAAAGTATTGTTTCTTCTGGAAAAAATTGAAAAACATATATTATACATTTACATAGGCTAATAACACACAACTGTACATCATACGCCTATTTTGAGTATGCATAATGCATACTTTTTGCCAATAGGGTAAGAGCTTTTATTAATTACACCTACTGGTTTAATTGGACTCTTTGAATTGCTGTGAATTCAAAAGTGTTTCTCTGATTTTCTTGGGATGTGACTTTCTCACTTTGACTAATCTACGAACTTCATATTTTGTTAATTTTAAATCAAAATCAACTATTATTACAACCAGACTGTGACTATGGGGGAAAAAAATTAAAATTATAATTTGACCCCGCCTTCAAAAAATGTTGCACCTGCCACTGGCTATGTTATTGTTGATTTCCACAGTTTTCATTAATTACAGTAGGACTTTACGTAAATTTTTTCAAAAAAAAATCAAGTTTTTTTCTTCAATTTCCAAAGTTTTAAGTTTGGTATGATAACCTGTGGAATGTTTAAGTGTAGTAATCGAGATAAAAATAAGACAAGAATGTCTATTGTTTCATCTTGCCTACGGATCTTCGATCCGCAGTTTATAAATTTTATTTGAAAAAAAAAAAAATTTCGTTAAACTGAATGAGTATAGCTTTTATTGGTGGATATGTCCAAAATGACGATACTTTTCTGAATCTTCTAATTCTCATTTTCTTCAATTACACCCTTCTAATTTTTTAATTTTCAAATGTGAATAGCCTAGGACATTTTCCGGATGGTCAAGAATATTTTGATCCTAATTTCATTATAATCCATAAAGTAAGACACTTGTTCTGAGCGAAGGAAATTCCGTTAGTTCCGGAGATAGACATACCAAACATATTATAGTGGCCTTAGCCGCTAGTTTGTTTAACGAGGTCCATTTCCCCGGCCCCCCCCATTTCAAATTTTGACCTGAAAATTTTTGGCCTAATTGTGCTCAGTTTGTGCTAATGTGTGCCATCAATTTTAGAATTTGTGCTCACCCCCTTCCTTAGATATAAACAAAAGAGTCTGGGTGGGGCTGGAGAAATGCTAGCCCCACCCATTTCAAATTTTGACTCTAAACTTTGTATGCTAATTGTGCTTCATTTGTGCTAATTTGTGCCGTTAATTTTAGAATTTGTGCTCATTTATTTTCAAATATAGGGGCCTCAGAAATTTATGTGTCAGCCCCCCCCATTTGGAATTTTGAGTTGAAACTTTGCATGCTAATTGTGCTTAATTTGTGCTAATTTGTGCTGCAAATTAAAAATTTTATACTCATTCCCTTTCAAAAATATTTGTGGTTTTATGTCTCCCCTCAGCCCCCCCCATTTTGAATTTTGACCCAAAATTTTTCATACCAACTGGATTTAAATAGTGCTAAATTTTGCTACCAATTTTGGAATTTGTTATCACCCCCTTCTTAATATATAAAAAAAAGTTTGTGGGTGGGGCTGGGGAAATGCTAGCCCCACCCATTTTGAATTTTGACTCAAAACTTGGCATACTAATTGTGCTCAATTTGTGCCAATTTGTGCCAACCATTTTAAAATTTGTGCTCACTTCCCAACTCAGATAGGGAGGATAAAAGATTTCCCCTCAGCCCCCCCCTTTTTGAATTTTTATACAAAACTTTGCCCACTACTCTTTTTTGATTTGTGCTTAATTGTGCCAACAAGCTTATAATTCCTGTACATTCAAATCTTTAGTTATTTGCAAAACAAATTTGGGTGGGGCTGGGGAAATGCAGCCCCACCCATTTCAAATTTTGACTTGAAATTTTGCAAACTGATTGTGCTCAATTTGTGCTGATTTGTGCCAACAATTTTATAATTTGTGCTCAATTATTAACTGAAATAAGGGGTGAGGAAGGTTTTGTCTTAGCCCCCCCCTTTTGGAATTTTGAGCTGAAACTTTTCCCATTATTTTATCTTAAATTGTGCTTATTTGTGCCAACTTTCTTTTTTGAAATTTTAAAGTTGCAATTTCAACCAACTAATAACAATCACCCATTTCTGCTGTAGCCTAAATAATAGTCATTTATAACAAAATTTTCAGTAGGGTCAAGAAAATTCAAGCCTTCCATTTTAAATAGGAGTTAAATTTTATTACAATTTTTATGACAGTTTGTACCAAATTTTTACATTGGTATTTTGAGGGAACTATACTTAACCCATACTTAGCAGTATGTCAGATTTTCTTAATTTTGTATTTTCTGGGTGTTGCTAAAAAACTTTGTAAGTACATGTAAATTTTTCCATTGATCATTCTCTATTGACAGTTTTTTCCATTTAAGTTGTCAAATTAAAAATATTATCATAAAAATCTTCTATGTGAATTGAATAGAAAGAAAAAAACAAATTTTTATGGTCATATGTGTATAAATTATTAAGTAGGTATTTATGCTAATTTTGGTTTTATATACTTAATAATTTAGAAAATACATTTGGTGATGTATCACACAATAAAATGTAAAAACTCAATATTGGCCCCTTTAGGGGCCCGTTTGAGGATGAAGAATAGGTCCAATTGAGAAAAGAACAGCAAATTTGGTCTGGGCGCCTCAAAAAACTTATTTGGTGATGTATCACACAATAAAAAGTGGAAACTACAGATTAACCCCCTTTTGGGGCCCATTTGGGGATGAAGAATGGGTCAAATAGAGAAATGAACACGAAATTTGGACTTGGCGCCTCAAAAACCCTATTTGGTGATGTATCACACAATAAAAGGTGAAAACTCAAAATTAACCACTTTTTGGGGCCCATTTGGTGATGAAGAATGGGTGAAATTGAGAAATCACCATAAAGTTTGGATTCGGCGCCTCAAAAACCATATTTGGTGATGTATCACACAATTAAAGTGAAAACTCAAAATTGGCCCCCTATTAGGGCCCATTTAAGGATGAAGAATGGGTCAAATGGAGAAATGAACACCAAATTTGGACTCGATGCCTCAAAAAACTTATTTTCTAATGTATCACACAGTAAAATGTCAAAACTCGATAATTTTGCTAGAGGAATATCAAGACATGCATCTCTAAGGAAGGCTAATATAGTACTGACAGAATGGTGTTATCTGAAATATTTATATAACTACAAGAAATACCGTATCCTAGACACTTTTGGGTGATCCAATCACGATGCGTTATTCCATAATCTGACTTTTTTGATGAAAAAAATTCCCAAATTTTGAAAAATATTTTTGGGTTATCTATAGGGAATTTTTAAGATTACTTTGGCCAGTGTTATCTATATCGATGAGAATTTGTAAATAAATTCTCATCGATTTGCCGCTGAATCCTGACTAATTTATGGGCGACGAATCGAAGAGAATTTGTAAATAAATTCTCTTCGATTCACTGCTGAATCTTGCTTAATTTCTGGGCGACGAATGGATAATTTAACAGTTCCTAGGTGAATCGAAGTGTATTCGTGAAATTATTAAAAACCGTATTTCATAAGAAAACCTCACCTCGATATCCTTTAGTTATCAGTTAATATTGAATTAAAATATTACTATATCCTATGCATAATGCAACAGAATTAGAAGCAAACTCATTGTCACTGTTATCGCATAGGTATACAACAAACATCGATATGTTTTGCGATGTATTGATGTTCTTCACCAGATCGATGCAATATTTTCTTTCGATATATCGATATTGAATAAAATACATATTTTGGGAAATTTTTTGACAACTGTTTGAAATTTTCTTTTCATATTATGCCAGAAACCTTCGCTGGAGTATACTCAACAACTTCCAAAAGTTTCATGGCCATCAGATGAATGGTGTAGTAATGTATAAAAGACAAACAGACATACATTCTCTTTTATATATATAGATTAATGGTGTAGTAATGCATAAAAGACAAACAGACCTACATTCTCTTTTATATATATAGATAACACTGGCCAAAGTAATCTTAAAAATTCCCTATAGATAACCCAAAAATATTTTTCAAAATTTTGGAATTTTTTTCATCAAAAAAGTCAGATTATGGAATAACGCATCGTGATTGGATCACCCAAAAGTGTCTAGGATACGGTATTTCTTGTAGTTATATAAATATTTCAGATAACACCATTCTGTCAGTACTATATTAGCCTTCCTTAGAGATGCATGTCTTAATATTCCTCTAGCAAAATTATCGAGTTTTGACATTTTACTGTGTGATACATTAGAAAATAAGTTTTTTGAGGCACCGAGTCCAAATTTGGTGTTCATTTCTCCATTTGACCCAATCTTCATCCCCAAATGTGCCCCAAAAGGGAGCCAATTTTGAATTTTCATATTTTATTGTGTGATACATCACCAAATATGGTTTCTGAGGTGCCAAATCCAAATTTTGTGTTGATTTCTCAATTTGACCCATTCTTCATCGCCAAATGGGCCCCAAAAAGGGGTTAATTTTGAATTTTCACATTTTATTGTGTGATACATTACCAAATATGATTTTTGAGGCGCCGAGTCAGAATTTGGTGTTCATTTCTCCATTTGACCCATTCTTCATCCTTAAATGGGCCCTAAACGGGGGCCAATTTTGAATTTTCACTTTTATTGTGTGATACATCACCAAATATGGTTTTCGAGGCGCCGAATCCAAACTTTATGGTGATTTCTCAATTTCACCCATTCTTCATCACCAAATGGGCCCCAAAAAGGGGTTAATTTTGAGTTTTCACCTTTTATTGTGTGATACATCACCAAATAGGGTTTTTGAGGCGCCAAGTCCAAATTTCGTGTTCATTTCTCTATTTGACCCATTCTTCATCCTTAAATGGGCCCTAAAAGGGGGCCAATTTTGAGTTTTCACTTTAATTGTGTGATACATCACCAAATATGGTTTTTGAGGCGCCAAATCCAAACTTTATGGTGATTTCTCAATTTCACCCATTCTTCATCACCAAATGGGCCCCAAAAAGGGGTTAATCTGTAGTTTCCACTTTTTATTGTGTGATACATCACCAAATAAGTTTTTTGAGGCGCCCAGACCAAATTTGCTGTTCTTTTCTCAATTGGACCTATTCTTCATCCTCAAACGGGCCCCTAAAGGGGCCAATATTGAGTTTTTACATTTTATTGTGTGATACATCACCAAATGTATTTTCTAAATTATTAAGTATATAAAACCAAAATTAGCATAAATACCTACTGTAACGTATATTTTCGTCTATTTTATGAAATGACGAACATATTCGTTCACTCATTTTCGATACCAAAAATGTAGATATTTATCAACAATTATCATCCTATAACTCTTTATAAACAACCACCAATTTATTCGTATTTAATTTTACATATACAGATATACCTTCTGTATATTTATGACCTAGTTGTACTTGTCCCTCGAGTACTCGACGAGTCAGAACAACCCTATAATAACAACACCCTACCTCACTTTACCTATCCGACACGTACGTTTTCATACCCTGAACGAGTATATAATCCCTCGATTCAGTTGTATAATTGTTCAGTTTAGTTCAGTTCTCCAACAGCTACTTCTAAGTACCTGGAACCTCTCTTGTAGAAGTCTCTGGTGAACAGATAGTCTTGCTTGTTGAATTGTGATTGAATATGTATTAATATTAACGTAGAAATATTAACTGTGTTGTACAGAATATTATTTTATTAAAAGTGTAAACTCACTCATGTGTTTAAAATATTATTGAGTCTCAAACAAATGTTAAGGTCCACTATAGTTTGTGGATGTCTAATCTGAACCTATCTCAGAAATATTACTACTTTCAAGTACGTGATATTTCGTTTATGGTGTACTCCCAAAAGTGGTCGTAACTAGGTACATTACAACCTCTTTTGGCCGTTACACCTACTTAATAATTTATACACATATGACCATAAAAATTTATTTTTTTCTTTCTATTCAATTCACATAGAAGATTTTTATGATAATATTTTTAATTTGGCAACTTAAATGGAAAAAACTGTCAATAGAGAATGATCAATGGAAAAATTTACATGTACTTACAAAGTTTTTTAGCAACACCCAGAAAATACAAAATTAAGAAAATCTGACATACTGCTAAGTATGGGTTAAGTATAGTTCCCTCAAAATACCAATGTAAAAATTTGGTACAAACTGTCATAAAAATTGTAATAAAATTTAACTCCTATTTAAAATGGAAGGCTTGAATTTTCTTGACCCTACTGAAAATTTTGTTATAAATGACTATTATTTAGGCTACAGCAGAAATGGTTGATTGTTATTAGTTGGTTGAAATTGCAACTTTAAAATTTCAAAAAAGAAAGTTGGCACAAATAAGCACAATTTAAGATAAAATAATGGGAAAAGTTTCAGCTCAAAATTCCAAAAGGGGGGGGCTAAGACAAAACCTTCCTCACCCCTTATTTTAGTTAATAATTGAGCACAAATTATAAAATTGTTGGCACAAATCAGCACAAATTGAGCACAATCAGTTTGCAAAATTTCAAGTCAAAATTTGAAATGGGTGGGGCTGCATTTCCCCAGCCCCACCCAAATTTGTTTTGCAAATAACTAAAGATTTGAATGTACAGGAATTATAAGCTTGTTGGCACAATTAAGCACAAATCAAAAAAGAGTAGTGGGCAAAGTTTTGTATAAAAATTCAAAAAGAAGGGGGCTGAGGGGAAATCTTTCATCCTCCCTGTAACGGCCAAAAGAGGTTGTGTAGTACCTGGTAACGACCTCTTTTGGGAGTACACCATACACGAAATATCACGTACTTTAAAAGCAGTAATACTTCTAAAATAATTGTAAGTTTATTATCCACGTACTATTGTGGACCTTAACATCACTATGAGACTCAATAATATTTCAAACACATGAGTGAGTTTATACATTTAATAACATAATATTCTGTACACCACAGTTAATTTTTCTACGTTAATATTAATACATATTCAATTACAATTCAACAAGCAAGACTATCTGTTCACTAGAAACTTCTACGAGAGAGGTTCCAGGTACTTAGAAGTAGCTGTTGGAAGACTGAACTAAACTGAACAGAACTGAACAACTATACAACTGAATCGAGGGATTATATACTCGTTCAGGGTATGAAAACGTACGTGTCGGATAGGTAAAGTGAGGTAGGGTGTTGTTATGATAGGGTTGTGCTGACTCGTCGAGTACTCGAGGGACAGGTACAACTAGGTCAGAAATATACAGAAGGTATATCTGTTTATGTAAAATTAAATACGAATAGTTTGGTGGTTGTTTATAGGAAGGTAAATTGTTGACAAATATCTACATTTTTGGTATTCGAAAATGAGTGAACGAATATGTTCGTCATTTCTCAAAATAGACGAAAATATACGTTACACAATTCTCCGGGGGGAATAAAAAAAATAAGGAAAAAAAAATTTCCAAAGTCTATCCAACACATACATATGTCCAGATAATTCTGCATACTTAAAATTACGTCATATAATGCGAGTATGAGTATATACTTAGAATAACATTTTTACGAATATTAATTATGAGTAACAAATTTTTCTTACGTAAATAGTTAATATATCGTATTATTTTGCGTAATTTTTTACAATGCTGTGCTTTTTGTTAGGTTCACACAGTTTTGATGGCAAGTTAATTTTAAATATACAATAATAATTATTAAAATAAGTGAGATTGCACTTAACCATATTAGGAACATTTCATTAATGAAAGTTATATAATCATTGAAATTTTGATCGGGTATTTGCAGTTTGATGGATTTAATTTTGTTCTCCAAATTGTTCATGGGAACAGTGTGAGGAACAAAGTTTTTCCAATTGGGGTTGTAGACCTTTGTCGTTGCCAGATCAATGGCAAGATCAAAAGGTTCTATCGAATCAGAAAAATATGTCCACAAGAGTGGTAAATGATTTTCGATTTTAATAGTCTCTTCTAATGATTCAGAGAGACAAGGGATTTCTATGGGGATGATTACAGTATTTTTGTTATTTTTATCAATATCTTCAATTTGGATGTGACAAGGTACGTCCAGAATGAAGGTTCCAGGAGAATCATTGTTTATTTTTAATTTTTCAGATTTTTTCGTAACGGAATTAGTTGCTACGAGGGAGTTAAAATTTACAATAGCAAACTTGGTGTGACCAATAGGGTGTACCAATGTTTGATTATTATTAGGATTGCATTTAAATGAGCAAGATTGTAGTAGGTTTTGGTTTAAGTCTTGGAAGAATAAGTTCTTTGCACAAGACGATAATTTATCACTTCCTCTATTAGAAGGAAGGAAACATAATGGTTTATCCGAGTTACAATAATGGAGGTTGGTTCCACTAATATAACGTACAGAATTTGTTCTGATTTCATGAATTATCAAAGATGGTTCTTGATCCCAGCTACACAATTCATTAGAATGACTTTTGAATGTGAGCGGAATAAAGTCGTAAATTTCATATTTAGAGTCTAGTTGTTTTAGGGGAATTTTAATTTCTAACTCTAACGTATTTTTGAAGAAGTTACAATTTACAAGTTCAGCATGATAATAATTTTGAATGTCCTTAATGGGTATTGCTAGGTCGAGACCTAGATTTTTCGTAATTTTCGAAAGTTTTATTAAATCTTTTTCTAATATTTCTTTTGAGATAATTGAAGATGGGATCATATGAGATTTACACGACGTTAGGATATTTGATAGTCTTAACGTGTTTATTAGGTAATTATCATAGAATCCTTGTATATAGTTTAGCGAGATTAGAAGTTCGTGTTCTTCTAGAGAATTTTCCATAAAAGAATTTGTATGCGAGATAAATCTTGTCATAAAATTGTTCGTATGGTCAATGAAGCTATGCAGATTAGTAGACGTATTTACTAAGGCTGCATGCTCAATTAGTAGCTGGTTTTTAATAATATCGTATTCTTCTTTCAACGAGATTTCATTCGCCAAGAAGTTTCGTCCAACTCTAAAGTTTAATACTCGACAGCAAAATCGTAGCGCATCTCCGAAGAAAGATCTGATCGGGGTGAATACGCTTCGTTTGCTTCGAATAGACAATGGTGTCGAATAGAAATCTTGTATCATCGCTATGTTTTGTTCTTTCAGATTTTTTATGGTATTTTTTAATCGTTTCGCCATTTCTGCATATTTGCAATTTTTCCAGGTTGTTTCATTACACAACCGGTGTTTGAAATTCGTTTCTAATAATTTATCTGCTGATTCATGCAAGTCTAGCTTAATGGAGTAAATTATTGGGGCAGATTTAGAATATACGAAAATATTGCTTATTTCTTGAAAATAAGCGCCAGTTGACGCCGTCGTAATCCTATATGGGTCAGACGATGTTCTTTGCGCAATACTAGTCGAAGAAATAATTATTGCGAAATAGAAAAGTAGATTCGTATACATTTTCTGAAACAGAAAGAATGCAACGTCTAAGTTATTTACGAGAAAATGGATTATGCATATTACTGATTTGTTTTGATTTTCGTAGGTTGGGGTGAAGGGGGAGACAGATTTTTCCGATATCCAAATTATGAATCTCGGTCAAATTGCTAATATAAAATTACTAATTTTATTTTTTTCGCCAGTTTTCCGTCTTTGCTTTCACCGCTTATACCGTATTACTTGTTATCCGATTTTTCATTTTTTCGTGAATTTTATCTTTTCCTAATTTTTTCGAAGTTTAGTGAAGTGCCAGTGACCCGTGTAGTTCGGTACCGTGAGAAGAACACAACACCAATTTTTCTTTTTTTCGCGAGTTATCTTTCCGTAACTCTGACAATGTCGATCGTGTATCTCAACGACCGAATGTTTAGCTCGCAAGGTAAGGTGGACGCTAACGAGACCTGGTTCATTGGGAATCAGGTACTCAACAAAATCCACCCTTTCCAGGATTGTCCTTGCGAGCCCCGTTTATACTATGCGCTTCACCGGCTGTTTTCTTTATTCTATCGTGTATCCGGCGAATCAAACAGGGAGAAGTTCCTGAGCGAGTTCGAGCCGCACCGAGTGCCAGATGAGACCATTACGGAGGAGGTAAGCTATTGGAGTCACTCAGTGAGATTTGTGAGCTGTCCCAAGTGCGAGGTTTTGCCAGACACCTTCTCTTCTCCTTACGAGTATTCTTTCCTCATGCCATGATGGTTGAGGTAGGGTACTCGCGGATTAAGTTGGAGTTTCGCGGCAACCTAGACACTTCAGGGACAGTTGGTCTGGAATACTCTCCGGGCTGCTGGTTGGTCTGCTCTGCGTTTCGCAGGAGACAAACACAGAGGTTACCGTTGAGTATGTACACTTGGACCGAATTTATCTCACTGATTTCCTAATAGGTCCAGGCGGGGTCAGTACTGCTCGGTTCCTAAACCAGCATTACAAGCCTCATCTGGACGTCTCCGTATCCGTATCCAGTTTCCATCTGATTCGGCATTACGATGCCGTCGAAGGGAACCGCGCGATGTCTCTCCGTGGGGGATGGCTGCTCAGTGGTCCCACAGTATATTCATTCCATTGGGACACACCTTCCATTGAGGAAAGTGCCTCCACTGAAGATTCCGACGGAGATCAACGTGAAGGACCTTCTTCCTCGTCAAGTAGCAGTACCACAAGTGGAGAGCATCTGGCAGAGTTCCTCGAGGGTTACGCCGATACCTGGGCTATTGGTAAGTTTTTTACATTATTTTTTATAAATTAAGTTTTTCCAAAAAAAAAAATTTTCAAAGTTATCTTGGTGCGCGGCTGAGAAAAGAAGTAGTTTTTTACGAAAGAAAAGAAAAAAAAAATTAACATGGGGGGGAAGGGAGGTATCGTGGTTGAAAAAACCAGTCTAACTACGGGTAATACACTTTACACACAGTTATTTTGGTTTTTTCCGAGGGCGACCCCTTGGTTTAGGTATGATTTGGGTTGGGATTGGGTTTTCGATGTTTTCGCCCATTTCTTCTGTTTTTATTTCGTTACTTAATTCGTCTGTATTACGAGATTTATACGGAATTAATCGTCGTACGTGAACTGTTTCGTCGTACGCAGTTTTATCGTCTGTTTTAATACGAATTGCATAATTTAAATCCGTGACCTTTCTAACAATTTTATATGGTCCGGTATATTTCATTTTGTTTTTCGCGACATTTTTTGATTGACGCAGCAAAACAAGGTCGTTAGGTTTGAAGTCAATGATCTTGTGGTGTGCGTTATAATGTTTCGCGTTTTTTTCCGATGCTTTCTTTGCTAAGCTCGGCGTTTTTTCTCTCGTCTGAAGGAGATTTTCAATTTCTTCTTCACGAGTCGTTTTATTATTATTATTTTCTGGTATTTCTGGTAAATGTACTTCTGGGTTGAATCCATGAAGTAGGTAGAATGGAGATTTATTATTTAAGTGTTCGATTGGGCTTATATTGTATGCGAAAATAATTTTATTAATTGTTTCGATCCATTCTTTTTCGTTTGAATGGTCGTATTTTGATAATGATTTTTTTATTACTCCGTTGATTTTTTCAACGAGTCCTTGCGATTGGGGGGAATAAAACGAGGAGTAAATAATTTTGATATTATTCTCTTCGCAAAATTTACGGACGGTTTCATTTGCAAAATGACCTCCGTTATCGCAAGAAATTTTTCCTGGGGTACCATACATGTAACAAATAAATTTCAAATACTCAATTACGCATTGAGCATTTGGGTTTTTTGTTGGACGTATGGTGCAGAAATTTGTGCTTTTGTCTACACCGACAAGCACGTACGAGTGTTCATACTCGGTATTAAATTTTCCTATGAAATCGATCTCTAAATGTGAAAACGGTTTAGGGTTTTCGATTTCAATATGTTTGAGGTAGAGAGCCTCTTTCGGGGAATTTTGTGCCATTTGACATTCATGACACGATAATACGTATTCCGTAATTTTTTGTACCATGTTTTTAAAGAAAAACTGATTTTTTATTTTGTTTTTTGTTTTTTTAATTCCAAAATGACCTCCATACAACGGATCGTCATGTAGTTTTTTTAGAACTACCGGAATTAATTTTTCGGGAATTACTGTAACCGCTTCATCATACGATGAGGTTGGGTTAGGTAATTTCTTTAATACGTTGTTTTCGTCAAGAAAATATAATTGTATAGTACGATTTAATTTTCGTATTTTATTTTTATCTTTTTTTATTTCGTTATAATTTAATAATGAAATTACATTTTTCCAATGCGGGTTGTTTTCCTGCATTGTTTTTAAATTTTCGGGCAATTCAATTTTTTGGGGGGATTCAGAAGTTTGACCTTCTGATTGGGGAGGTAATGTGATGTCGGGAATTGACATTTGTGTGACAACTGGGGTCACGGGAGGGGTTGGGATGATCTGATTATCGAGGTTTGCCTCTTTAAGAGCAGATCTTGTAACTACGTTAGTAGTTTTGTTGGGACAATTTTCGGAATGATTTAACTCATTCTGTGGGATTGTTGTTTGTACCACGGGATAATATGGGAAGGTTGATGCAAGGGAAGGGGGAAAATAATATGTTTGGGGCGTTGTACTTGGATAGTACCACGCATTTTGATTCTGAAAGAATACAGGGTTTAATGGGACAGAATTGTCATTGTGAATTCTACACACAGTATTTACATTTTTTCCTTCGTCTTGAAGAGCATATTTTTTATCTACGAGAAATTCACCTTTTTCAAATGTGATTTCGTCCGGTTCATCATGCGGACGAGATAACATATCAGCCATACAATTATTTTTTCCGGCGATATGTTTAATTTGGAAACTATATTCGTTTAATTTAGATATTAATCGGATTAATCTTGGGCTTGGAGTATTAAATTTCTGATGATAAATCAGAGGTTTATGGTCCGTGTATACTACGAAGCGTAATGCTAGTAAGTATCCACGAAAGTGAGCTAATGCATTCGTAATAGCTAACATTTCCAAGTCAAATGAACATAATTTTGACTGGGCAGGTTGGACTCTCTCAGAGAAATATCCAACTGGATGTTTATGCTTCGTAACGGGATTAGTTTGCAGCAGCACTGCACCTAATGCGATTTTCGAAGCATCAACTTCTACACAGGTTTCCAATTTCGGATCATATATTGCTAATACAGGTTTGGAAATCATAATTTCTTTTAATTTTTCAAATATTTCAAGATGTTCTTGATTTAATTTTATTTTTGCATTTGATTTGCTATCTGTACCTCTTAGTAAATCAGTAAGAGGAGCAGTAATTTTAGCTAAATTAGGAATTAATTCCTATGATATTATTGATCCTAAAATGATCGTAATGTTTAACGTATTAGGGGATTTAATTTTTATTGCCTCTATATTTTTATTTAATGGACGTAATTCGTTATATCGGACCGTATGTCCTAATATTTCGATTTCGTTCATTGCAAATTGGCATTTTTTTGTTTTTATTTTTAAATTTACTTTATTTAGTCTTTTTAATACTTCCCTTGTATTTTCAAGACACTCTTCGAAAGTTTCTCCGAAAATACAAATGTCGTCCAAATAACATACCATTTTTTTCCAGAATATATCATGGAATATGTCATCCATGATAGTTTGGAAGATGGACGGGGATATACTTAAACCTATTGGAGTGGAATTGAATACATATCCAATTCCATCCACATTTATTCCAGTGTATTGTTTAGATTCTTCCGTGAGAGGAATCTGTAAATATCCACTGTTTAAATCAATTGTCGTAAACCATTTTTTATTTCTTAAATATGGCCAAATAATATCAATTGTTGGCACACGATTATTATCCATAATTATTCTTTGATTCATTCTTCGGTAGTCTACTAATACTCGATAGACTCCGTCTGGTTTCTTTTTTACAAATATTGGCGATTCAAATTTCGATTTTTGTTTTTTTAGGACACCTACTTTTACTAGGTCATCGACCAGTTTGTGTAGGGCCTCATGTTCTGCGTGTGAAAATTTAAAATTTCTACACCACAGTGGGGTTTCGTCGTCTACTCGGACAACTTGTTCGGGAACTTTACAAATTGAAACTTCATCTGTTTTTCCCGTAAAAATATTATTATATTCATTAATTATTTCGTACATTTTTATTTTTTGTTCAAGCGACAATTTTGGATTAATCGGGATGGGATTTCCTCGATTATCCTTAAAAATAGTATTTTCTT
This sequence comes from Ericerus pela, assembly GCA_011428145.1. NCBI lineage: Eukaryota > Metazoa > Arthropoda > Insecta > Hemiptera > Coccidae > Ericerus > Ericerus pela. The sequence goes on from WOFM01000034.1 coordinate 709,143, forward strand.
TTATTTTTTCTATTTGGCAGGAATTAATTTCTACTGCACTACTTAATTCAAATTTTCCTAAATATTCGCCTTTATAGATCACGTGGGGTCTGTTATTATTATTAACAGCCGCTATCGTGTCTTCTGATACGATTACAAAGAAATTATTTTTTTCTTCCATGGATGTTTCACACAGAAACTCCAGGTGTTCAGGCAGCGTTGCTAAGATTAGCACCGAATTTGCCTCTATTTTAAAAGATTGGGGAGCATAATATTTAAAGGGCTTAATATAACCTAACTTATTTTCCTTTTCAATAGGGAAATTTTGACATTCAGGCATGTCAAAACATCGCTCTTCATCACCACATGGTAGAGTGAATTTGTTTTTCGAAAAGTCCATTTTGGCTTTATGAGTTGATAAGAAATCGTAACCCAGTATGACCAGTTCTACTAAATTTCGAACAACGTAAGTGGGATGTGGGTAAATACAATGATCAATGGAAAAAATCACATTGGTTACTCCTATGACCTCAAGAGGTTGACTATCCGCACCACAAAATCTTACTTTTGTTGGTAGAATTGGTTCCGTAAAATTGACTTTCTTTAAAACTTTTTCATCAATAAGTGTCTGTTCTGAACCTGGATCGACTAGGCTAAGTATTTGTTTACCATAAATGGCAAATGGAAGGTGAAATTTACATTGGGTTCTGCAGTACCCTTTGCTTTGAAACTTCTCCTTACTCACATTGTTAACTAGTTTTGTTCCTTGTTCGCGACATCCCTTACAGCTGACAGATCACCTGTAAGGGGGACACTTAGTTTTTTGAGCAACTATTCTGGCAAGCCTGGGGGTTTGATGTTGGGAGATAATTTTGTTGTGGAGCTGCCATTAATGGTGCCGGAGGGGCAATCATTTGAGTATTAGCAGCCACATAGGGGAGATTTTGGGGAGTATTAAATGATATTCCAGACCATGCTGGAGCATTGTTCCAATTTGGGAGAGCCATTTGGTTCCAATTTGGAGTCCTATTGGGATAATATCCATTATTATTTCTCGGAAAATTATTTCTCCGAAAATTTGGATTAAAATTTCTTCCTTTATAATTAGGATTGAAATTTTGATTATTATTCCAATTTCTGTTTTGGTTATTTTGGTTCCAGTTTTGATTCTGGTTCCAATTACCATTACCATTATTATTATTATTATAATTATTATTATTATTCCTATTTTGATTCTGGTTTTGATTTTGGTTTTGATTTTGATTATTATTATTATTCATATTATTATTATTATTAAAGTTATTATTATTATTATTATTACCATTTTGGTTATTATTATTTTGCTCGTTACTATTATTTTTATTTTGAGGATTTTTATTATTCTTTCTGGATTCCTGAAATTTTGAAATGTTCGCTATTGCAGCGCTCATTTTCTCCATTTCAGCTTTCCAGATCGGGTCGGACGATATTGTATTTACGTTTTTTTCGGTTTTCTTCTCTGTTTTCCCGGATTTCAATTCTTCTATCGTTTTTTCCAATTGGTCAATTTTTTTACGTAAAAGGGGATCTATATGTCCGAATGCTTTATATTTAAATTCGAGATATTTAGAGAAAGCTTTATCAAGTTCCTGAATAGTTTTAGGTTCTTTTTTTATTAAGAATACTCTTTCTTTTTCGGGTAGATTTGGCATAATTTTTTCGATAATTTTTTCTTCCGTAATATCAGGTTCAATCTGTTTTAAAATCCTTTTCACGAACATAATATACGCAGAGAAATCAGCTTCACCGTTGTAATTTCTTTCGTATAATATTTCGCGTAATTGGGGTTTAGTCCTCGTAAAGACTTCCAAGATTTTTTGTTTTGTATTTTGCCAATTATTACATTCGGGATTAGTTTGAATTCTATCCTCAAATATTTGCTTGGCGAGACCAGAAAATGCGATTTTAATTTTTTTAAATTTCATATTTGCATCCCAATTGAACAATTCCGCCTCATTTTCAAATCCGTTTAAAAATGATACGATGTCTTCCGTTGGGGTGTGTCCATATAAGGAAGGTCTGATATTTACTGCAGCCTTTCCTGACATTTTATTTTCTAAAGGGGGAATTAAGTTTTCTAAGAGTCTAGTTTCAATTTCTGGGCTGAGAAAATCTTCGTCAGATTTTTCTAAGCATTCAGTAATGTCTACTAGATTAATAGCAGTTTTAACTCTTGGAAATGGTGTGGGATTATCCAAATTTTCCAAAAATGGAGTTGAAGTAGAGGGAGGATTAAAATATTTTCTTATTATGGGATTTTCTAATTCAGGAATTTGTTCACGAGTTTTCCGTGTTGTTTGTAAAATTATTTTTATATTTTCAGGGGTTAATAATTTTTGTATTTCTTTACTGGATTTTATTTTTAATAGGATATCCTCTTGGGTTTTTATTCGAGAAAAATATTTTTTATCGACTTCGATATTCAAATTTTGACATATATTAATTAATTCAAAATTTTTAGCATCGATTAGCCAATTTAAATTAGTTTTAGTAGTATTGGGTTCGGATAAGTTTTCCCAAGTTTCACTCATAAAAATAAATTTTTTCGCGACTTATAATTATTTAACACTTCTTATATTTAAGGGAGGGACGCGAATTATAATTAATATTAATTGTTACTTTGTTTTCTTCTTTTGTTTGCACAGGAGCTTGAAGAATCCGTTGCTGCACCTCGCCGAACTTCACCAACCTTTCTGTATATAGGTCCGTTTTTTTCCAATTTCTGTATAATAAAATATCCTTTGTTGACGTTGAAGTTCGAGTTTCTTTCTCACAACTAGTTCTTTTCCACTTGCAGTTAACCTCTACTTCCTTTCCTCAAGAGCGCGCCTTACGCGTTTCTCTTTGAGTACTTAACTAGAGTTTTCAAGGTTAGAGCAAAGTACTTCGAGCCAGAGGAGTTGAAACGGCAGCTTGAATTCAGCAATTCCATTGAGCAGGTACTAGAGCGAGAGTTCGATTCGCAATAGCAGACCAGTTGGGCGCCAATAATGTAACGGCCAAAAGAGGTTGTGTAGTACCTGGTAACGACCTCTTTTGGGAGTACACCATACACGAAATATCACGTACTTTAAAAGCAGTAATACTTCTAAAATAATTGTAAGTTTATTATCCACGTACTATTGTGGACCTTAACATCACTATGAGACTCAATAATATTTCAAACACATGAGTGAGTTTATACATTTAATAACATAATATTCTGTACACCACAGTTAATTTTTCTACGTTAATATTAATACATATTCAATTACAATTCAACAAGCAAGACTATCTGTTCACTAGAAACTTCTACGAGAGAGGTTCCAGGTACTTAGAAGTAGCTGTTGGAAGACTGAACTAAACTGAACAGAACTGAACAACTATACAACTGAATCGAGGGATTATATACTCGTTCAGGGTATGAAAACGTACGTGTCGGATAGGTAAAGTGAGGTAGGGTGTTGTTATGATAGGGTTGTGCTGACTCGTCGAGTACTCGAGGGACAGGTACAACTAGGTCAGAAATATACAGAAGGTATATCTGTTTATGTAAAATTAAATACGAATAGTTTGGTGGTTGTTTATAGGAAGGTAAATTGTTGACAAATATCTACATTTTTGGTATTCGAAAATGAGTGAACGAATATGTTCGTCATTTCTCAAAATAGACGAAAATATACGTTACACTCCCTATCTGAGTTGGGAAGTGAGCACAAATTTTAAAATGGTTGGCACAAATTGGCACAAATTGAGCACAATTAGTATGCCAAGTTTTGAGTCAAAATTCAAAATGGGTGGGGCTAGCATTTCCCCAGCCCCACCCACAAACTTTTTTTTATATATTAAGAAGGGGGTGATAACAAATTCCAAAATTGGTAGCAAAATTTAGCACTATTTAAATCCAGTTGGTATGAAAAATTTTGGGTCAAAATTCAAAATGGGGGGGGCTGAGGGGAGACATAAAACCACAAATATTTTTGAAAGGGAATGAGTATAAAATTTTTAATTTGCAGCACAAATTAGCACAAATTAAGCACAATTAGCATGCAAAGTTTCAACTCAAAATTCCAAATGGGGGGGCTGACACATAAATTTCTGAGGCCCCTATATTTGAAAATAAATGAGCACAAATTCTAAAATTAACGGCACAAATTAGCACAAATGAAGCACAATTAGCATACAAAGTTTAGAGTCAAAATTTGAAATGGGTGGGGCTAGCATTTCTCCAGCCCCACCCAGACTCTTTTGTTTATATCTAAGGAAGGGGGTGAGCACAAATTCTAAAATTGATGGCACACATTAGCACAAACTGAGCACAATTAGGCCAAAAATTTTCAGGTCAAAATTTGAAATGGGGGGGGGGCTGGGGAAATGGACCTTGTTTAACGTCCATAAAACAGTAAAATACGTAGTCACACTCCTCCTCACCGAAGTGTAACTGTTTGGCGACCGTCTCAACTCCAGTACAGACTCTAGCGGCCTTTGTGCTGTTGTCAAACATACTGCGCCTGGTGTATGCGCAGTAGCTCGTGTGTCTATATCACGATATATATAACCTCCTACGTAAGCAGTTGGTAGAAAAAAGTAGCAACAAATGCAACAATCACAAATGAGTGTAAGTACAGTACTTAACGTATAGTTATAGTTTTGGTTTAAACATAATGTATGCTCTAATTTCAGTAATTCACGATATACCTATCAGGCGTCTTGTGAGTGTTATATTTTATATAATATTGTTCCTTTCATTCTCTTCGATTTTATCAATATTTAGGGGAAACAATTTCAGCATCCATATAATAGTATTTCGACTACATCACTCCATAATTATCTACCACCCATTATGCCCGTTATCAGGTTAGGAACAAAGTCAAATATGTAATTGCACTTTTTTCCCGAACTATCATAAACGATTATTCATCCCATTATTAACCTTTTTAGACGTTGAAACGTCATTGAAATATTGGATACCTACCTATACATATTATTTTAATTACTCTGAATGGAAAAACCTTAAACTGCAGCACGTTCATTTTTTGCGAACATGAATCTAAATTTATCAATTATTTTGATAAGAATTATTTTTACCCAGTGAGTTACCGTACACGTTTTAGTATTTAAAAATGTATAAAAGGGCCATTATTGCTGATAACATTTTATTATAATTAACAACTGTTTCCAGCAATAGGTACCATAAGTTGAAAATAAGTCACAATGATGAAAGTTGTCGTTTTGTTTATGTGTTCCATCTGTGGCGTTTTTGGTTCAAGTAAGCATTTGATAAATTTTTTGTAGACTAAGTAAATGATTTTGTTTTCTTTGTTTTTTTTAAAAAATGAACTGCAAGAGCTTTAAAATTATTAATTTATTTTTCGTTGATTTTGGAATGGAATTTGATTAATCTTACAAATTAATTTATAACTACTATATTATGTTTAGTGAAGACCTTTTTTTTTGTAACCGTCCGCTTTCAAATTAAATGGATTAATTTTGAAAATTCTAATATCGTTCGAAAAGGTTTGAAGGTGTATATAGAAATTAGCAAGAATGGTTTTATCTTCTTTTGAACGGATATCATGAGCTTCTCTGACTTGGGAGGTCTGAAAAAGGAGGACGTCTTTAGCTGAGTCGCAAGAATATTCCAACATTTAAACACTCAAAAAAGTAATTATCGTAACTTCTGTTTTTTTTCAATCAGTTTAAAAATGCAGTTTTTAGTTTAAAATACTCTAGCTCAACAAGCCCCGCTAGAAAAAGTAGGTTTTCGAGAGAAAGAATTCTGAATTTTGATGGTTATATTAATTTTCTATAAGTTTATATGCGTCGGTGGTGTTATGATTGTATGAAATGTGTTAGCTGCTGACAAAATATTAAACAATGTGAAATATAAAAGCATTTTTTCTTTGAAAAATGAAAAATAAATTAAGATGATAAAGTATGGTACCTACCTCATACCATAATTTAAAATAAAACCGATGAAATATATTAAAGTTATTAAATAAAAAAAAAAAAAAATGAGCATGTGGTTAATTTTTGTAAAAAGAAAAATTCACGCAAATTAGAAAAAAGAGGGAAAAAAAGGTTTATCGAAAGTACCGTCCGGTCGATCCGCACCAAAATTGGTAGCATGCTGCAATAAATTTTAATGACTATTTTAAATTTCGTATATATTGTTCCAAAATTGCGCATTTTGTGACCAATATAAAAAAATAGCGGTACCGGAAGTACCGTCCGGCCGATCCATGCCAAAATTAGTAGCATACTACAATAAATTATGATAAATAATTTTTCTTAATTTTCTGACTATTGATGCAAAATTGAGCATTTTATAGCCAAAATAAAAATAAAAATGGTGGTACCGGAAGAACCGTCCTGCCGATCCGCACTAAAAACCAATAGGTTTGGTCCTTGAATTAGTATAAATATTCGTACCAAATTTCGTGATTATCCGATGAAAATTGAGATCTGTATCGTGGTAACAAGAAATGGACTCATATCTATCTATCTATCTATTTATACATATCTATACATATTATTATATATATGAATTTGAGTTATATTGGTACCAAAATTTTCCTGAGATCATGAAACGAAAAACGTACCCACTCTCAACCCTGGGGACTAATACCGCACCAAGCGTAATAAAGAGATTTTCTTCAAAAACAACACTTCTTGTAATGACTATGTAATTCCATGTAGCTGTACTACACATATAATTTTATCTGTCATGCTGAAATGAAAGACGGTTTAATTTATAAACATTTTAAAATTTCTATGTAGTACGATTCAGTGGAATTATTTAAAGTCAGTGTTTCTTTCATTCATCACGTAAGCTTTGTAATTATGCCTGTTTCGTTTAATCTTAATAATTTACAAAACTTTTTAATTTAGTATTTAGCGACTTAAATAATTCCAGTTGAACGTGCTAGAAATTTTTTTTTTTTTTTTTTTTTTTTTTTTAACTTGGTATAATGTTTTAAGAAAATCTTTTATTTACCAGTAGGCTGTAATGATTTTTGGCTTCATTTTTATTAGCGTTAGCATTATTTTCCCTTTGAAACAAATCGTGTTTTCAAAGATAACTCAAAAACTATCACTTATTCTAAACAAATTAAAATGAGATCAGCCCTAACTCATCATTTACCATTCAAAAAAAAGTTCTTCAAAATCAATGCCCACGGTTAAAAGTTATGGGAACAAAAAAAAAGTAAGAAAACTCAAGTATGCGGAACGGATTGAATTTGATAACCTTTGTTTTTGAAATCGTGGTGGAAAATTCAAACTTTAAATAAATCTCTGCTGCGCATCAACCGCGATAAGTGAGTATTTTCCAAAAGTGTCAAATATTTTAATGGCTGTCATTCGAAAACTAGTGGACCGTTTCGCTCAAATTCAATAACAAACTAGTCCCTAACAGTCTCCAATTACCTTAAAAATTTCAAGCCAAAATCTTCTAATTTACAGGTGTTATCGTGATGACAACATTATGGGTTTGCAACACTTTGAGAACCCCTTCCTTCGAAACTAGTGGATGAGTTTTAATAATTTTAACGCGAATATGTAGCCCATGAAAGTTTCTAACACTACACCAAGTCTCATTGCCATAGGTCACACAGCGGAGGCTCCACAGACTCCCAAAAAGTACCAAAATGAGCCAAATGTGAAAATATATATATATTGTGTACCTACAGAAAAATTTGAGTGACCTATATATTCGTGATCTACGACTCAGGATACGGCGCTTTTCCACAGGTCCCGCCATTGCACTGAATGCAATAGTTGTATTTTCCAAAGAAAAATACACTAAAAGACAGTTAGAATTAATATCACTAAAGTATTTGATAGTTTCATGATTTTTGGTGGGAAAAATTCTCTAAATTATAAACAGAGATTAACAGAGTTAACCGAAACTTTTCAATATTTACGAAATTTCATGACAAATAAAATGGAGACATAGCAACTTTTTATGGTTACTTATAATTTTTCCGTTATATCTATGTAAGAATCGTGTTGGGAGATTTTCCCAGCTTCGATTTCTGTAATTTTTAAAGGCGAAGTTGTGGTTAATAAAAATGTTTAAATAATGGCGAGTCCGAAAACTATAATAAAAGGTTATAGGCTTCTGAAACATATTAGAAAGAAATACTGATACCTAATAACCAACCAATTCGGAGGGAGGAATTCTTGAAATAATATTTTTCTCATTTTTTTTTTTCGAACATCTATCAATATTTCCTTCAATATCATGAAGGAAATATTTTTGAAATCTCGAGATGTAAAAAATTACGGATTTCGTGCCAATGTCCCTCTAATGCAGTTTAAAGATGAAATAGAAACGCATGTTTTTTGCCTTTCGACAATTTTAGAACCTTTGATAACGTCACTAATGATAAGTTTTCAAAAAATTTAACGTCAATATACTGGGAGGTTGTTAATTCCAAAATTTGATTTTATATTAATTTTATGAATCATTCAGAGACGATAGTTTGAAGAAAAAATTCAATTTGAAAGAATTATTATAATGGTTACTTTAATAGGAAGTTTTTTAGGGGCATAGGTTAAGTGGGCAAGTAAGACACGTCTAAAACGTTAATAAAGAACACTTGAAAGTTAGTGCATTGAATGAGGCGGCTTTGCTCCGAGTGCAGAGACTTTCATGAGAATAAAATAAATTGCCCCTCTCCGACGCCTGTTAGTGAAGAACTGTCTAAGCTCACTCTTGCCTCTCAATACCTTCGCGTACGACATTGCCGGATTTCCTACGCCTCAAACGTAAGCAGGAACTTGTGGGTTAGGACCACGATACAGGGGGTAGTTGTCTAGAAGGGGACCTTCGAAAGTCCTTTTCATTGTTGATTTCCCAAACTTGTTTTCTAACAAATTGTGGTAAAATCTTTTGTCACTTTTACTTTTGGGTTCACAAAATTCGATCATTTCTAGATCTATGAGAGATTTGAAATATTGATTGTAACATTTGAAGAATTCTAGGTTTTGCAATTTCGGTAATTGATTTTCTAATCTACATATAGAGACACTAATTTGGAAATCTTTGTTGACAAATTTGATATCTTTATAGAAAAGATTAAGTGTATCTGTTTCGGCTTGTGCTTTGTTCATGTTGCATGGTTCAATTCCTAGAGTATCTATTTTTCAAATATTTTCTATTGATTGAAGATTAGTCAAACAATTTAGTATGAAAAGATCTTCATCAATTTCATTTTGCTGAGATAAGATACCTACTATCATATAACTGAAGTCGATATTGATAAGTTGTGTTCTTGATGACAAATGCTGCACCACCCTTCTTATAAAGCCCCACATATAATCATTACCAATAAGTATGTGAATGTGTGTTTTGGTGGGAGTGATGTCAGTTCAATTTTCTCATACTGAGAAAAAATTTTTTTAAATTTTGACTAAGATTGGTTTGGGGTAAATTTGCATTTACGTCTTTAACAATCCGAGACTGTATCTCGATAACTGTGTCATCAGGTTTAATAATTTTGAATTGTACCTTGTATGATTTAAATTGTTTTGAATTTTGTTCTTGAATATCTGTGAATTGAGTTAATTCAGATCCAATAGATTTCAATTTAAATGTTTCAAAAGTGTATGTGTCTAGAATTATGGCTGACAAAACCACTGGTGCACGCAAGCGCAAGCACCACTTGAAATTTTTGAGGTGGTGTGTTGCACCACTTCAAAAATTGCACTATTTTGAAAACTATCCCTTTATATATTGTAATCTCACAAAAAAGACTTTTTGGAAAAAGTATCTCATTAATTCAAAAATTTTTGTACCACCTGGGAAAATAAAAGTTTGCTGGCCATGTCTAGAATGTAAGTATTAAGACTACTATTGTCAAGGAAGCCTGAGAATGAAATTTTCTTGTCTGCTAAAAAAGCATAACTTCCAAATTCTAAGAAAGTAGATAATTTGAAATTATTAATTAGAAAGTTTCACTGAGTTTAAACAACAAGTTGTGTGGCGAGTTTACTTTATGCACCTATGTCTGTGTCTTTATTCAAGGATGCAATCGAATTAGGAGTTTCCTTCTTCATTTTTGCTGGGTTTGTCACGACATTGTATTGTCAAATGATTAGGACAATTGTGATAATTGTAATCCCATATGTAAAGATTGTTCCTTTTTTGCTTGTTCTAGCAAAGATTGCCATTCCATACCAACTTAGAAGGTGATGGGGTTGGCAGTTTTTGGATATAAAATTGTGTGGTGGTTAGTACTCAGGCAGTGGAATCAGTAACAATATTTTGGGGGTTTCTTGATGCATCTCATCATCGTGTGTCCCAAACCACATTTATGGCACAAGTGGTGCTGGTTGCAGTAGTCCAGGAGCTTTTGTGAGGTACTAGCTTTTTGTGTAGCACACAAAAATGACCAATGACCCAAACAGTAGAAAATGCAGACTCTGCCATAAGGTGGAAGAATTCCAATCTTGAGGATTGTTTGAGGCATTCTTGGTAATTGATGAGGTCCCAGAATCATACCTGAAACCATTAAATTTTAGTTTGGTTTCCAGGTTTTCCCCATTTCATTCCCTTTAATTTGGGAAAGGATTTATCCTTAACTTTACAAAATTTCATTTGGTTATTTTATCTAGAATTTTGTTTATTTATGAAATTATGGGTGCCTTTAAGCTGACCTCGTTGCCCAAAATTCAATTGATTTTTAGGATTGGGTGTGACAGTAGGTTCACTCGAACTTCTAAATTCTGAAATTTTAATACTTTCATATATAGCAGCAAATAGATGCTGTAGGTAATGTTCAGATCAGGTTAAATGTTTTTCTTACAAATTTGGGGGAAACTTTTTGATAGAAACATTAAAAAGAATTTCCTCATCAATCATGATGGCAAACTTACTTTAATTATCAATGAGTACTACAACTTGGTCTAAAGCTTATCTTGTAGATGCAACAGAGTTTGTAGCATTAAGGCTGTGATTTGCATCAAAATTTCTGCCTTTAATTTAATAGGATATCCATATCTTCTTAATACTGTAGTTGTTTATGGTAACCATCCTTGTGAGGGGGTAATTAGTCCATTAGGAATTAAATTACTTACATTATGTAGGTTATTTGTTTCAAGATGGGTATAAAAATGATTAATTTCTGAGAGTCAAAAACATTTTTCTGAATTATTTTCATTATTTGTACCCTGTTGTAGCAAAGAATCAGATGTACATTTACATACTTGTTCATCATTAGTAATTAAATTAACTTTATTTCCTTTGAGGTGCGATTGTTGAAGTTGTTGTGACAACAAATTATAAGTTTTGCTATATTTTCCAACATGGTGTTGTATTTGTTGGAAATTTCTTCATGCAAACTGGCTAATTGCTGTTTTGCCTCAATATATCGCTGATAAGCTTTAGAGACCATGTCTTTGATCCGAATGGTTCGAAGTTTATCTTCAATGATTTCTCATCATCTAGGATGAATAGATTCCTATTCTAAACAATTTTGTTCAGCTTCCTGCTCACATCGACGTTGAAGTTCAGCTTCTTGTTGGCATTAAACTTCCTCAGCCCAGTTGGTGTGGGATTGACATTGTGTCTTATAGGTGACGTTGACAGTACCTGAGAAGCAGCTTCAATAAGCTTTTTTTTCTTCTTTTGAAGGGTCACCGCATCTGATAACATAGCCCTCAGATACTGTGCGTAACTTAACATGACGTTTCATGATGTGTGTATTTGGATGCATTGTAGAGGTCATTGATGTTTGCCTGTGTTACACAAATGTGTGAAGCCATGTCGTTAGTGATTAGATTATCATCCACTATTATATCCAGGAGTTCTGCTAAGAATTCTTATGCTTCCACTACAGTATTCTGTGCGCAGTTTTGTATCCGTGTAGATTCGGATATAACGGACTCGTTGTCATCATCTATATTTAATAGATTGTCTTCATCTTCTTCTTCCTGTGTTGGGAAGAAGACCATACCACAATTACATTTTTGCATGTGTCTAGCCACACGATTTACCTCAACCTTACAATGCTGTTTGTTTTCCAGAGCAATAGCTGCTCTAGTTAAATTATCAAGTTCCAATGACGTAGCCAAATCGCTAAAATCAACTGCCGGTATTTTAAAGTTTGGTACTTCTACAGGTAGGTTTTCTGGAACCGGGTTTACCAGTTGTCAGTCAGATTACCCTCCGCGACATTTTCATTTCTGTCAAACAGAAAGAGAAGGGTCAAAATTAATTTTTAATTTTGTATTTTGAAAATTATTTATAATTAATGGGTTTGACTAATCATTTATAAAAAAGAAAAATATATATATACTTTTTTTGTAAAAACATCTTAAGTTTTAGCCACCGAAAAACATTTTTCAAAGGGGTACCTTAGAAAAGTGGTTTTTTAATTTGAGAGTATCATAAAACATAACAAAATTAAACATTTTTGATTTCAAAATGTAATTCTAGAATAGTCATAAAAATGATACTAAATTCTAAGAATATGCAAGTAATGTATGAGTACTGAATTGCGACCACTCTCAACAATACAATATCACAATTCCATACACGAACCAGCCCATCATTTCTTATCACTACAATAAATGACGCACCAGGCCATTCATACAAACATACGTAATCACAACATATGTGTTTTATAAATAAGCCCATATATAAACTGTCCAAACTGGCTCTAAAATTGCCAGTATTTGCCCAGGTTTTGGCTTACCCATATGTTTACATATGAAGTGGTTGAACATGCAAAATCTGGACATTACCTTCTGGAGAGAATATCTTTTCACAACAAGGTATTCCACAAGATAGTTCTACTTTTCTTAATACAAATCACGTAATTACACATTTGTAAGACTTTAGAATCGAATATGATATAAATAAAATTTTATTAAGATCATAAATTTACTCAATATTTTTGTTCGGATCAATTTTTAATGGTTAATCAGAGTGATTTTTTTTTTTTCAGAAGTAGACCGCTGCCCACTTATCCGATGTTCTAGAATTTTAGGAACACAAAATTGGTTGATAAAATTGTGAAAAAAGAATGACACAACACAAAAAAAAATGGTGTTAAAAGTCAAAATGTTTATAACAATTTTAGGCAAACACAAAACAAAGTCCCAAATAATAAAATAACCCCAAAAAACACAATAAAACAGTAAAAGAATACACAACACATAAAACGTAGGTAATTGTAACCATCAAGAGCACATTCAGTTACTGGTCAAGTGAACAGGGTTGTTGTTGTGCACATTGTCAGAACAAGGTGCAGATTTGTGTTACTGGTAGTATGCTGCATGTATTATTTTTTATTAGTGTTAGTGAGGGAGAAACTAATTAGGTATGTTTAGTTGTGTTGAAGCCAGTTTTTTAAACAATTAATATTGACATCATATGCGTGAGAGTTGATGTATGTGTAAGGTAGTACAATAGTGGTGCTATAGGTAGTAGCCTTGAATTCTTTCCTTTTACAGGGCGAAACTTTGAGGGTATATATATGATGGAGATGACATGGAACAGTTTTAACAAGGGGTTGATTGTTCAGATTGTAGATACAGCATGCTGGTGTACAAAGTACCCCAGACTGAACACCCCAACCAATCAGAATCAAAAATTGATGTAAAAGTGAGACTTTGTACACCAATGTTTATAAACAAATGCATGTTTCAAGATTTTTCTCCAATCAGATATTTAGTTGGAAGTACACATGTTTCAGGCCTGTAGCCACGTACAAGCTAGACCCCCGGTCTAGATCAATTCCAGTCTGTCCCAGCATTTTTTGAGCATATTTGCATGCATAAAGGTAAAGGCACCATATGTTTTTTTTTCATCTTTAAAGAAAACAAAAGGAGTGAAAAAAAAAATTTTTTTTTAGCACCTATTTGTCAATGGGGTACCTACTCACTGCCATGAGTGAAAGTGCGCCTTCCAACAATTTCAATATCCCCTGCTGATAAAACTGTCCGGCTACGGGCCTGATGGGTTTGTAGAGGCGCTTTCTATAGGTAGGACACGGAAACTACCCATGTGTCGTCTCCATCATATATATGTCCTCGAAGGGGCGAAAAATCAAGTTGAAAGAGGAGAAGCCGATATCATTTTATTGTTTTTCCTTCTCTCTCGCACTTATTGCAAATGAGTGTTATCTTATGAAACGCTTAAATAACTGATTTTTACAATAATTGTGTAGTCAAATTTATTGTTTCACATCTGTGTGTCAATAGTAGCTCTTGTTCAACCATTTTTTTTTTTTTTTTCATTCTAATGGATTGTATGATTTGATGAGAGCAGGAATATTTTTAGCTGCACGTTTTCATGTGGTATAAGTGTTATATGTAGATGTAAGCTAAGATAAAGAAGGGTGGACCTTCTTTATTATTATTATTTTTTTTTATAGTTATGTATTAGTGCCTAAATTCAGATGAATTATATTGACAGTTGATTATTTAACTATAGAAAATATGAATAGTTAAATCCACCGCTGGGGGCGGCTGAAAATAATTTTTTCCAATGTAAATTATTTTTAGGTTAGCAGAATAATTTGTGTACAGAAAAATAAGTCTTAGAATAATATTAAGGAGTGACTTTAACTTCTTTTATTTTCTGTTTTATTCCGAAGGCGGCTGGATTTAGATTGTAAAATGTTGCCGATGTAATTCTTAAAAAGAATTGAAAATTTAATAATGTTCATTGGTCTTATTTTCATTAAAATGTTCATCCTCTTTTCAACAGTCAAGTCTTGAAATAATATTCTAAGTCTTATATGTCAGCTGCGGGAAAATTACTGTGTATTTTTACCGTTTATTTGTTCAAAAACAATTTTTTCAAGTAATTATTATGAAATTTATACTCGATGAAAGAAGTTTCAATGGAGTCTATGTAGAGTGGAAGCGCGTATTTTTAATATTCGTAAAAGAAGAAAATTAGAGAAAAATTTTCATCTTGGATATTAGCCTTGCCTGTTACCATGTTCTAAATGGGCAGGTACGACACGTCTAAGACGTTAATGAAGAACACTTAAAAGTTAGTACACCAAATGCGGAGGTTTTTCTGTGAGTGCAGAGACTTCATGAGAATAAAATCAATTGCCCTTCTCCAACGCCCGTCTGTGAATAACTGTCCAAGCTCACTCTCGCCTCTCAATACTTTCACGTCGCACAACATATTGTACGATAATACCGGATTTCCTGCGCCTTGAACGTGCGTAGGAACTCGTGTGCTAGGACCACAATAATAGGCGCTTGAAGACAAATAGCTGGATCCAAACAATTTCAATTTTGTAACATCTGAATGAAAAGTCGCACTTTCTAGGCAGGTTTAGCTAACTGAAAGTAGCCAATGCGAGGAAATTGACTAATTTCCACACTAGTTAGATGATATACTATTTCAGTCAAATTTTTCATTATTTTTCAACTAGAGAAATGCTTCTTTCTTAAAAGGAACAAAAAATCAGTTGGAAGATATAGGCACATTAATCATTTAATATATTTGTCCTCAGTTTAAGAAATTTTTCTGAAAAACTTTTTTTTTTAGTTTTTCGGGCTAAGAAATATAAATAGATTATTCCAGAATTTTTATACTTGGTAACTCCTTCAACGTGTTCCGACTTCTTTATTGTTATAACCTTTCAGGGGGGGGGGTAAAAATTTAATGGTTTCGTTATCTTTCAAGAAAAATATTAATTAATTATTTAATTTTTGATGAATCAGCAGGTCATGAAGCTGAACCATTTTCAAAACAAAACAATTCCTATGTGCGTGTGCTGGAGAATGTTCCCATACAAGAACTTTCAGTCACAAATGATTATGTAACAACAATCTCAGAATTATTGGAGAATGCTAAAAATGGTGTAGCTGTTACTGCGGAACATTTGAATAAATTCAGCGACGGAATTAATCAGTACTACGTATCCAAAGCCTCTGAATATTATGAAGAGATGAAACCTGCCGTTCCACTCGCCAGACTGACGGATCCGATACTTCTGCCTAATTATACAGCCGCCGGTACGCCAGAGATCTGTTTCTACGATGTCAAAGTTTATGGATTTCCTCCGTTCAAGGATAACTACAAAGTCATCAATGAATTTAATACCTGTCCTTACTTTCGCAGTTTTGAAGTGAGTTGGTATAATAAGTTAATTTAAACAACTTTAATATCCCGCTCGCACGCAAACTGGATAAAAAAATGACAGATTTTACTTTGAAGTAGCTTTGGAAGAGGGGTCTACTCACCCTCCCCACGCGCCCCAGTTTCAAATTCTAGATGATCAAAATCATATACATACACGGGTGATAGGTGGCACTTTGTATATGAATACACATACACATATCCATATACATATAGTGATACGCAGAGCGCCCAGTTTCGCTCCTGTATTTCGCTCACGTTACTTCGTGATTAATTCGTTTTAGGTGAAATCTAATGGTGGAAATGAATTTGTTGTTAAAAAATAGGGGCGTTATAGCTGAAAATTTTTTTCTGGCTTCATTAGTTTTTGAAGTAAATAAAAAATTAAAAAACGGTAAGTTTCTCATTAATTTGCAGTTTTTTTATGGCCAATTTGTGAATTTTCTCCTCTGTTCAATGCTATAAGCCCCAAGTTTGTAGCTTAAATACAATCTGAGAAATCTTGAAGTGAGAGAAGAGCAGTTCTTTTTCATAACTAAAAGTTGTGAATGTTACAAAAAAAGCGGATAAATATACAAAAAGTGGGACTGAATTTTATAATACAGATTTATGGGTACTTATCTACTAAACTGATTGCATGTTTAAATTATACATTTTCGGCTCATTAATAAGATAAATTTATAATTATTCGTGGAGAGATATTGCGACTGACGATAAATTACGTTAACTTTTGATGGATGTTTTCGAGTTTGAACTGAGGTTCGATAACGTACGATCAATTGGAACTACAAAATTAATTTTTTATCAGACGAGTGTAAGATAACTGATTAAGAAATTATACATATATATAAACGTTAATTCGTCTATAAATGCCAATAACGAGTCGACCTTTCTATTTGAATTAGATATCTACAAATACATTTTTGACTTTTATGATAGATCATAATATGTTTGTGCGGTTCAATCGAACTACATTTCATAGGCTGGTAGTAGTCGATTGTGAGGTTTAGTTTAGTTATGGAGGCGAGGTACCAGGAATAGGCGATTTGGGAACAGTTCAGAAGACACTAAAACCCCTTTCTTATAACGTTAATTCTATAAATAACTGGAAATAAAAAAATTTACATTTCTGACTGAAATTAGTCAGGCAAATATACGAAATGTGGGCATCTAGTCTTTTGCCACGTTTTCCTTTCTGATCGAAAATTCTAGAATTTTTCTGTTTTTTAATTTTGGCTGTAACACACCTATACATATAAACGCATACTACCGCACCATAAACTTCTATACCAAGGTTCAAAGATGTACTCTTTTCCAGAATATTTATACTGTGAAGTTTAAATCATTCTTGAAGACCAGTAGACGAACCCACTACTAGAAATGATGACGATTATTTAACTCTCTGTTATTCATTTAATGCACCACCATTAATGAAGAATTGACTTTGAAATAAAAACAAATGACTGAGTGTAATAAAATATGATGTTAACACAACAACAGTATGTGAGACTAAGAGAAAAATAATTATCGATAAGGATGTTTGACTGTGCTATGTGGTATAAGTTACAGTTCAATAATAGCAGATCAAATTATTATTTTTGACAATATGATTTGTCAATATCTTAAAATATACTTTTTTTAGGTAAAAAAAAAAAAAAAAAAAAAAAAAAGAGCGCTTTCTTTTGGTCCAAACAGGGCACTTTACTCTGTTTTCTTCATTGCTCTTAGTATCCACATTTTCACCAAAAACTATTTTTTCTTACTTTTTCTCTTCTGAAACAATAAAAAGTTATTTGGTGACCATTTTATTTATTTATTTATTTTTTTGAAGTGAAACTTCCTGTGCTGAGTAGTAAACTAAAAACAGTCTTGCAATGAAACACATGAAATGAAATAAACAAAATGGTCATGGAACAAAGCATGTGAAATAAAAAAAAAGTTACAGCTGACCCTTCTCCTGGAAGCTAGGACCATTCAATTTTATTTGAATCATTTCCTTCTTCTCCTCCACTATTGGTAACCTGTTGGTAATGTTGAGTTGAAACGCAATGGAATCGAGGTAAAACACAAGAAAAATGAGAAGTTTACTTTGACCAATCTTTATTAGGTCCATCCATGATGGACTTGAAATTTGTACAACAAGAATAAACTATCATCAGTGATTATCACATAAAAAGAGCTGTAAATAACGAAGTTCCAAGAACTGAGAACCAAACACAAATAAAACAGGTTCTACACTTGTAGATGGGCAAGTTTGATCAAATCAACAAAACTCCCAATAAATTTTCATCAAAGTCTTTATTGAACATAAAAGTAATTTCACTCCTTGTCTTATCACTAAAATTTCCATATCATTTCAATTACTTCTACATTTCATCACTAGGGCTTATAATCACAACCACAAGCACAACCAGAACAATAACCACTAAAAATCCTAGACTTGGTTCTTGGGAATTGACCGAGTTCATATAATTTGAATCCTTTAATCTGACAAAATTTGAGTGATATCTTCATAACTAAACATATGATTTTGTTTCCACAGAACCTTGACTTAACATATGACAATATCTCTGAAAAATTTGAGCTTTCTAAAAGCAATGGTTCTTTCACAATAGTTCTTGATAACATTGATTACAAAGGAATTAAATTGAAATTCTGGGAATACCAATTTTATAGGGTCCTATGGTGGTGAATAGGGCTTGTAACCAAAATGTTTTTGAGATTATTGGCATCAGGGAACAATAAAAATCTATATTGATTACTGGTTACTGGTTATTGGTAAAAAATATACTTATTTGGTTACTGGTTATTGTTCTGGTTATTTTGGTCGTTGTTACTGATTACTAGTTGAGACAAAATTCATCGTAAGATATATACAAAAAAATTTTCTCCACATTAAATTATCGATACCTAATTGATAATTTTCCAGGAAATAGGTAATTGGTAATTTTTGAGAAAAATAATTGATATTTTAGAAAAACCAATAAAAATGGATTCTTTCTAGTTGCTGTTTTAGTTAATGGTTTCAGCAATTTTGTGGGAATGGTTATTGATTATTGGTTGTGTGAAATTTTTTTGTTTTAGTTATTAGTTCCCAAATCAATATTGTCAATTTGTTTAGGTTTTTAGTGGTTATTGTTCTGGTTATGGTTGTGGTCTTGTTTTTTTTTTTTTTTTTTGAGGAATTTAACATTATTTATTATTACTATATTATATAGAACACAAAATGGCGGGGTTCATCTCTTATCACCCTTATGTGCATACCTACTAGTAAAGAGCCTAGTTAAAGTGTTCACCAATTGATGAAAACAATTTTTAATGTGATAACATTTTCATTTTCATTACAGCAAAATATGGGGTTTGTTTTCACATTCAATGTCATTTTTTCTTGTTAAATTTTCCACAGATTATTGATAATATATCGATACAAACTACATAGCTTTCTTATGACACATTGAAATATCGATATTTCATTCAAGATTGATAAAACAGTTATGAGGAAATCCATGTATTTGTTAACACAGTATCGATAGTTGATGGTAAAACATTGATATTGAAGATGAAAATGTTATCACATTAAATGTAACACTCTGTGGTAGTCACTGATACTGGGGCTTTCTTTAAATTCATATGACTTTTCCTACATTTTAATATTTATACAAAACAAAAAACAAAAACTCACCCTTCCAACAAAACATTCATTCTTCAAAATACAAATTTCAGCAAAACATATTTTACTTCCACTATGTGTCCCAGTAATCACACTTTTTTTTTCATTTTTTCATTGTCAATTTTATAATTTCTGTCATAACTGTCATAAGTATACTCTTTTCCTCTGAAAAAATCTGCACACCCCGTTCTATACAATAGTTTTCATTCACTAATTTAGGTTTTACCAGTACCTAATTCTTGAGTATGTATTTCTTGTCGTTGATCTTAGCTTTGTTTAATAGGATTACACTAACTTAAACCAACCTACACTGATAGGGATATTCCATAAATATTTGAGTAAAACTTGGCGCAAAGTCATATAATATTCCTTTGTGAAATCACCTCCTGGTGTAGGTTGGTGTAAATTCGTGTAGTTCTATCATACAGAGCTATAATAATAATTGTTTTTGATCATTGAATTAAAATTATATAAATTCAAGCCTAATATATTTTTATGGATTGAGAGATTCTGAGAATTTTTTTTTAGGTTCTGTTACTGGAGGGCAAAATTTTTGTCAATTAAATCCCCCTTGAGAAAATCTACGCCACTGCTGACAACCTTCAGCATTTTTTCTCTAAATTATATTTTATTTGATCTCTGCATGTTTATCCTTCAGGTATTATTCATAGCTCCATCGGACACGGTTCTGTTCACGGGCAGCTTCACCATTTACCGCGACAAGTATTTCTTCGTCTACGAAACCACTGCCAATTCATACCAAAGCAAACACTTGAAAGTACGCACCCAACACGGTCTGGTTCACTCGAAAACGACGACAGATTCGCTAAGTTTTTCCAGCGGACGATTATCGCATACGTACGACAGCTATTTGAAGTACCACGCAGAAGTGAATGAGAAACTCACTTCGCACTTTGAAACCGCCCTGAAATGGGTGTACCTGCCTAAGCTGGCCGTTTCTGCTGGTTCGATTATAGCACCGAAATTGACCGTTTCCAGCATGAAATTCTTGGAACTACATCGTCAAAAGCTACGAGAACTTATGGTGCAGGCGGCCATCCAATTGGCTACGTGCGAACACTTCGTAGATCTAAAAATTTCACCAATGGTCTTCAAGAATGAAGACGCAATAAGTAAGCATAATCGGACTGCAGTCATCACCTACGATAACATATCCGTCGACGGTCTGTTCAATTTCGTAAAATACGAATTCTCAGAGCCATGTCGAAATGCGTCCAATAATTCGGTGTTAAGTTTGCACGATAAAGTTACGTTTCACTACCCAGAATCTACTGGAGACAAATTCGCTTGTGTAACCTTCACGATGAAGACTCGACTTTTTGATGCGGTGAAAAAAGCGAGGGTCAAGAGTTTGACAATCGAGACCGCCGTTTTCGCAGACATGAGAAAATTTCCACCAACGATCACCCCAAACAGAGATATGTTTGATACGTCAACTGGTGTCTCCGTCGATCTCGATGTGGAGTTGGAAGAACCAGCATATTATTTTGTGATACTACACGCAGCCAAAGATATAACTCGCGTCCTTGATTCGTTAATTTTTGATAGTGAGAAAAAAAATTAAAAATTTAGTAACATTTGTACGATCTATCGTATAAGAGCAATACAGTAGGTCTAACCTTCACGGAAAAATTGAGTCACATTTTAATAAAACAAACGTTTTTATGCAAGCTGATTAATTATAGAGGCGAAACACACCAAAAAGGAAAACTAAGTCTCGGTGAAATCATCCAATAAACATGGAATGAGGCGAGAGGGGGACTAAACAATATCTTACTGCCTTTTAGGCAGATTTAATGATAAATTCTCATTCTAATATAGAACCAAAGATGATTGGGAATTTATTAAAATTCTGCTAATATCTAGGTAGTACCTACAGGTACACAACTACACCTAACTAATTCGAAACTATAATATTGCCTTAAAGCTAATTTTTTCGGATGTTTTGTATTTTGTTACAAAAAGAAGTCTACACAAATTCGTATACCTACGTAAGTATACATACTTTTTGATTAAACAATATCATCGTGCAAGAAAATAATTCAAAATTTCACTCTCCGGCAAATACCACTCTCAGTTTTATTCTAAAACCGATTTTCAAAAGAACCCCTGAGGCTAAATCCTGTTTGTGTTCACTAACGTAAAACAAAATTTTTCACATTTTATTATCATTCATTCTATGAAACATTAATGTTACCAACTAATTTATTTTATGTTTGAATAAATGTATTTTTCTCAAATTCTACTATTATTTACTCGAATCTGAAAAGTTGTTTTTTTTTTGAGGGAAGCATTGTGAAAAACTGGAAGGAGTGGAGGCATCAACATGAGTAGGTTCTACAATACATTTGCATTATGCGCAGAAGCAAGAGAGAGATAGATATCAGTACTGATCATTAAAGGGAGAAAAAAATTGAAATTAGGATGCGGCCCCTCCTTTAGAAAATCTTGGATACGCCACTGGTGGTTAGGATCCAGGATATGGATATACACTGAGTAGGTACTCTCAATAAATTGTGAAAATAATGGATTTGAAAGAAAAACTGTAGTGCAGCAATACTTCGCTAGAAAACCCAGTTTGCCAATTTTCATCCATAATTAAAAAAAGAAAGAAAACCTAAATTCCAGATAGGTACTTGAAAAAATTGTAGAAAAATATCGATAGTGATCAATATTTATAGATGTTGTGGATCGGTGCAGCAGAGTAATTGTGTAAAAGAAATAAATATGTACTCAAAGTAACGTCTCAGTGGTGTGTGTAATTGCAGCAAAGATGTAAATTATGTACAAGGTATGTAGAGCACGAGATAAACAAATATGAGCAGAGATGAACGAATGAGCAGTGGAATGATGTGTCAGTGTAGTTGCAATTAAAAGTATAAAAGTATTTAAAGAAGTATAGTCGAGTGTTGACAGCAGTATGAGGGGAGGAGGATTTGTGGTCCCAACACATCCCTATAATCCTTTGAACAGAGCACAACTGCAAGAGATTTAAAGGTTGTTTACATTTATATTACATATATTCTGAGTTTTTTAAAAAGAAAGCGGTAACATTGCATAAAAATAAATAAATAATCATATGTAAAAATGACAATGATAACAAAATATGAATAATATTGAAATCTGAATAAAAATGGTAAAAAAAATAAGTTTCAGAAAAAATGGTAACTGTAAGTTGTCAATAAAGGTAAGTACTGTAACGGCCAAAAGAGGTGGTAATGTACCTAATTAGAACCACTTTTGGGAGTACACCATACACGAAATATCATGTACTGTAAAAGCAGTAATACTTCTAAAATAAATTCAAGTTTATCATCCACCGACTATCATGGACCTTAACATTACTTAGAGACTCAATAATATTTCAAACACATGAGTGAGTTTACACATTTAATAAAATAATAATTTGTACATCACAGTACATACATATACGTTAATATTTATACATATACTATCACAATTCAACAAGCAAGACTATCTGTTCACTAGAGACTTCTACAAGAAAGGTTCCAGGTACTTAGAAGTAGCTGTCGAGGAACTGTCGAATTATACTATTTCTATTCCACTGAATCGAGGGATTATATACTCGTTCAGGGTATGAAAACGTACGTGTTGGATAGGTAAAGTGAGGTAGGGTGTTGTTATTATAGGGTTGTGCTGACTCGTCGAGTACTCGAGGGACAGGTACAACTAGGTCATAAATATACAGAAAGTATATCTGTATACATAAAATTAAATACGGGTAATTTAGTGGTTGTTTATAAAGAGTTATAGGATGATAATTGTTGATAAATATCTACGTTTTTGGTATTCGAAAACGAGTGAACGAATATGTTCATCATTTCTAAAATTAGACGAAAATATACGTTACACAATTCTCCGGGGGGAACAAAAAAAAATTAGGAAAAAAAAATTTTTTAAAGTCTATCCAACAAATACAAATTTCTTAATAATTATGCATGGTTAAAATTATGTCATATAATGCGAGTATCAGTATATATACTTAGAATAAAATATTTACAACTATTGATTATGAGTAACAAATTTTTTCTTACGTATATAGGAAGTTAATATATCACATTATTTTGCGTGATTTTTTACAATGCAGTACTTTTTGTTAAATTAGTACTATTTCGATGGGAGATTAATTTTAAATATACCATAATACACATTAACATAAATGAGATTGTAATTAACCACAATAAGAATATCCCATTAACAAAAGTTAGATAATCATTAAAATTTTGGTCGGGTATTTGTAGTTCCATGGATTTAATTTTGTTCTCCAAGTCGTTAACTGGAACTGTATGAGGAACAAAATTTTTCCATTTGGGGTTGTAGACCTTTGTCGTTGCCAGATCAATGGCAAGATCAAAATGTTCTGTAGAATCAGAAAAATATGTCCACAAAAGTGGTAAATGGTTTTCGATTTTAATGGTCTCTTCCAAAGATTCAGAGAGACAGGGGATTTCTATTGGGATAATTACTGTATTTTTGTTGTTTTCGTCAATATTTTCGATTTGAATATGACAAGGTACATCCAGAATAAATGTTCCGGGGGAATTATTATTTATCTTTAGTTTTTCGGATTTTTTCGTAATGGAATTAGTTGCTATAAGGGAGTTAAAATTTACAATAGCAAATATTGTGTGCCCAATAGGATGCACTAATGTTTGATTATTATTAAGATTACATTTAAATGAGCAGGATTGTAACAAATTTTGATTTAAATCTTGAAAGAAAAGATTCTTTGCACAGGAAGACAATTTATTACTTCCTCTATTAGAAGGAAGGAAGCATACTGGTTTATCCGAGTTACAATAATGGAGGTTGGTTCCACTAATATAACGTACGGAATTTGTTCTGATTTCGTGAATAATCAGGGATGGTTCTTGATCCCAGCTACACAATTCATTAGAGTGACTTTTGAATGTGAGCGGAATGAAGTCGTAAATTTCGTATTTAGAATCTAATTGTTTTAGGGGCTAATTCTAAGGTATTTTTAAAGAAATTGCAGTTTACAAGTTCAGCATGATAATAATTTTGAATATCCTTAATGGGGATTGCTAGGTCAAGGCATAGATTTTTCATAATTTCTAAAAAGTTTTAATATGTCTTTTCCTAGTATTTCTTTTGAGATAATTGAAGACGGAATCATATGAGATTTACAAGACGTTAGGATATTTGATAATCTCAACGTATTGATAAGGTAGTTATCATAAAATCCTTGTATGTAATTTAGGGAGATTAGAAGTTTGTGTTCTTCTAGTGAATTTTCCATAAAAGAATTTGTATGCGAAATGAATTTTGTCATAAAATTATTTATATGGTCAATGAAGCTATGCAGATTAGTGGACGTATTTACTAAAGCTGCATGCTCAGTTAACAGTTGATTTTTTATAATATCGTATTCTTCTTTCAACGAGATTTCATTCGCCAAGAAATTTCGTCCATCTCTAAAATTTAATACTCGACAGCAAAAGCGTAGCGCATCTCCGAAGAAAGATCTGATCGGAGTGAATACGCTTCGTTTGCTTCGAATGGAAGATGGTGTCAAATAGAAATCTTGTATCATAGCGGTATTTTGTTCTTTTAGGTTTATAATAGCGTTTTTTAGACGTTTTGCCATTTCTGCATATTTGCAATTTTCCAGGTTGTTTCATTGCACAACCGATGTTTAAAATTTGTTTCTAATAGTTTATCTGCTGATTCATGCAAGTCTAGCTTAATAGAGTAAATTATTGGGGCAGATTTAGAATATACGAAAATATTGCTTATTTCTTGAAAATAAGCGCCAGTTGACGCCGTTGTAATCCTATATGGGTCAGACGATGTTCTTTGCGCAATAGTTGTCGAAGAAATAATTATTGCGAAATAGAAAAGTAGATTCATACACATTTTATGAAACAGAAAGAATGCAACGTCTTAATTATTTACGAGAAAATGTATTATGAATTTTAGGAATTTATTTCGACGTGACTTAACTGGGGCACGGGGAAAGACAAATTTTGCCAACATTTACATAATAAATTTCGGTCAAGTGATTAATATAAAATTATTGATTTCGCCTGTAGTCAGTATTCAGTATTCGCTTGTTCCTGATCCGTTCGACTCTCCGCTTAATATCT
Source organism: Ericerus pela (assembly GCA_011428145.1). NCBI lineage: Eukaryota > Metazoa > Arthropoda > Insecta > Hemiptera > Coccidae > Ericerus > Ericerus pela. Next base: position 735,073 of record WOFM01000034.1, read on the forward strand.
CTCGTGTGTTTTTTTGTAATTTCCAGTGTTTGTTCGTGTTGCCAATTTTTTCCTAAGTGTTTGTGCGGGAATTTTTTTTTTTTCTTTTTTATTATACTAATTCCATTTTTTATACAAAAAAAAAACATGTCGATCGTCTACATGAATGATCGAATGTTCATGTCGTCGGTTGTTGTGGAGGCAAATGAGACCTGGTTTCTAGGAGAGCAGGTTCTCACCAAGATTAGACAGTTTCAGCGTTGTATGTGCGAACCTCGACTGTACTTTTCGCTCCCCCGTCTTTTTTCGCTGTTCTACCACATGTCCACCGTTTCCGATCACAGCGATTTTTTAAACAAGTTTGAACCATTGCGAATCCTGGGTGAAGTGATTGAAGAAGATTTAGGCTATTGGAGCCATTCTGTTCGGTATACCTGTTGTCCAGATTCAGAGGAATATACGAAAAAGCTTTTGTTTCAACTTCGCATATTCTATCCGCATTCCATGGTCTTCGAGTTTGGGCCATCTGGGCTAAAACTGATTTTTCGAGGAAATCTGGACACCCGAGGACTGGTAGGGCTGGGCATACTCTCTGGGCTCCTTGTTGGTTTGCTGTGCATTTCGCAGCAGACCAACAAGAAGGTTACCATCGAGTATGTGCACCTTGACCAGGTTTATCTTAACGATCTTTTAATCGGCACCGCCAGGGTTCGATTTGTTTGGTTCCTAAACGACTACCATAAACTGCGTCTGCATCTATCGATTTCCACTGCAGGGTTCCACCTCCAGCGCCATTACGATGCCATCGAATACAATCGGGCATTATCGTACCATAGCGGATGGCTGTTGTCTGAGCTCACCGTCTACTCCTTTTTATAGAATACTCCATCCGTAGAAGAGAGTATATCCACCGAGGAGAGCGGGTCTTCAGATGGCACTCGAGACCCGGGGACTGCATCCCCAAGTCCATCCGACGGCAGCAGCTCATCCAGTGGGGAACGGTTGGAGGAGTTCCTGGAGGGATATTCCGAGATGTGGGCTATTGGTAAGTTATCTTTCTTTACTACGTAATTTTAAATATTTAATTTTCAACATACATTTGTTTAAGTACAATGACAAGGAGGGAGAGAAAGAGAGAGAAAAGAGAGAGAGAAAAAAAATGTTTGGCTTATATCGGAAAAGATAGAGGGAAGGGAGGGAGACAAAAATTAAAAAAAAACAACGTGAGTGAAAAAACCAAATAACTACAGGTAATATACTTTACACATAGTTACTTTGGTTTTTTCCGAGGGCGGCCCCTTGGTTTGGATACAATTTGGGTTGGGACGGGACTTTCGAAGTTTTCGTCATTTTCTTCTGTTTTTATTTTGTTCTTCATTTCATTATTATTACGAGATTTATACGGAATTAATTGTCGTACGTGAACTGTTTTGTCATACACAGTTTTATCGTAATACGAATTATGTAATTTAAGTACGTGACCTTTCTAACAATTTTATATAGTCCGGTATATTTGTTTTTATTTTTCGCGACGTTTTTTGATTAACGCAGCAAAACAAGGTCATTAGGTTTGAAGTCAATGATCTTGTGGTGTGCGTTATAGTGTTTCGCATTTTTTTCCGATGCTTCCTTTGCTAAGCTCGGCGTGTTTTCTCTCGTTTGAAGGAGATTTTCAATTTCTTCTTCACGAGTTGTTTTATTACCACTATTTTCTGGTATTTCTGGTATATGTACTTTTGGGTTGAATCCATGAAGTAGGTAAAATGGGGATTTGTTATTTAAATGTTCAATCGGACTTATATTGTATGTGAAAATAATTTTATTAATTGTTTCGATCCATTCTTTTTCGTTTGAATGGTCGTATTTTGACAATGATTTTTTCATTACACCGTTGATTTTTTCAACGAGTCCTTGTGATTGGGGGGAATAAAACAAGGAGTAAATAATTTTTATATTATTCTCTTCGCAAAATTTACGGACGGTTTCATTTGCAAAATGACCTCCGTTATCGCAAGAAATTTTTCCTGGGGTGCCATACGTATAACAGATAAATTTCAAATAATCTATTACACATTGAGCAGTGATGGTGGTTTGGTCTCATCACTGGATGACTGTGTTGCCAGTTCTGTATTAACATCATCGAGTGTTGTCGGAGGAGAGCCCTCAACATCATCATTGCTTGACAACTGTACAGGTTCAGGTGTTGGTACAGGTTCTGGTTCTAGAATGGTGTGAACTTCAGCAACAACTTTTAACAGTCTGCCATCTTCACCATCATCACTCGATGCATCATTACAATGTCCAAGTATGTGTGATGATGGTGAAGTTGTTTTGGCTGATGATGATGGTGATGGTGGTGGTGGTTGTGTTAGAGGGTGACTGATTGGTCAGTGTGGTCCAGCTGTAGCATGAACACCATGATTACATGAAGGCCTCCCAAATTGAAAAACACTTTGAACATATAACCACCATTTGCCCCCAAATTGATACATCAGTTGCAAATACAATGGTGTGTAGGATTCATCAGAGCACACTTAGAATATGACTGAACAGTTTAAATATAAAAGAGCAAATGATCAAAATTGATTTTTTGATTGATGGAGGTTGAGCATTTTCACAAAATGGTAAAATCTCAGTACCTCCAAACACACAACAATATAATAGATGTAAAAATCTTATTGCAAGCAGCTACCCATTGTAACATTTTTGCATGCACACTCATGAAAATGTGAAACATTGCAGTGGCAGTCTAGAAGCATCAAAAGTGTAAGATTATAGGGTACAATCCATGATAATTTATTTTCCTATTGTATTTTTTGATATTAACTTTAGAAGGCCTCTGATAATGCACATAACCCCTTTCATCAATAATGTGTTATCAAAAACTGGCCTGAGGAAACCTTTTGTGCAAAAGTTATTCTCAGTGCAACGAGCACTTGGTTTATCAAAACCACTGAGTCCATGAACCATAGTGATACTACCTTACTGCATAGAATTCCACTGTACTCATTTTCACTCGGAATTGTTGCTCTAACAAATTTATTTATTTCTGTAATTGATTTTGGTCCTCCCCCCTCCACCATTAAAGTCATGTAAGCATGTGATAACCTTCTTTTCTGAAATTTTATCACATATAAAAATAAGATAATTTTCCCAAAAATTTACCTTGATTTTAACAATTTTATAAGTTTAGTTAACTTTAACTGAAACACACGGCATGTTACATCTAGCTGATCTGTTGACAACTGGTTATCCTGTAAATTTGAAACCATTTCTGGCCATTTAGGATTACACGTCACTGTAATGAAACAACTTGGTCTTCCTTGCCTGGAGACTATGGCTATACCATCCTGGTATTTTATCTGCATATACCTGGGACTATGAGTAAAAGAATTTGGTAAATGTTTTTCCAATTTTAGGTCCTCCCTCTGCAACAATAGACTCATCAATCTCACTTCTTGAAGGCTGAAGCAATTCTAAGCAACTGTTTCTGATTTACCCTAATAAATTGTTATTTTTCCTCCTCAGTTCTACACCACATATCAACAAAATACTCTTGTCCAAACCTTGACACTGAAGTGAAACGTTGTAATAAGTACCTATAATATTTTGTTTTACTATTTTCCCCCATTTTTATCCTTTATATCTATGGACCACCCTGCTGAAGCATGAGGAAATAACAATGGATGTTGTAAACACTCACAAGCAGGATCCAAGAAGGTATAAATTGTGATTATCTATTATTTTTTTTCAAAACAATTATTCTTCTTGGATTTACCTCTGAGCTAGTTTTTACAATACCTGCTGTCTCCTCAGTCTCAGATAGATCTCCTAATATTGGTCATTCATTGCCCTACTTGTTTTTTCAAACACTATATAAGCAATATCACTGTCCTTTTTACTCAACTATTTATAACTAGGAATTAATGGATTCACCAAGTTCAAATACTTTATTATATTTTCAACTATTTTTGTGTTTAAGTTTTGTTGCCTAGCAATGTTGAGACACTCTCTTCCATCATCTATATACAGAATTGAATTATTTATGCTTTTGCTGTAACTTAAGTCAAAGACCCTATGATAAATTCGACCCTGAATTTTCACTAATGAAGGAGCATTTGAAAAATTTTGAAATCTCTCACTAACTCCTAAAGCAGGAAATTTCCACAAACCCAAACTTTGAAACAGAAATATAATTTGACTTTCATCACGAACAAAACAATATATAATGACCTAATTTTAAAAATAATAAAAAGTTCAAAATAAGCAGCTAAAAATATTGATAAAATATTCAAATTAAGTATTTGGACTCCAGTGGCTCTGTAAATTATAGTGTCAGAGCATGAAAGTTATTATGGAAAATTATATAAAAAATAATTTTTTTGAATACCTTTATTCTCTCCACAAACTCAAAAATTTGTTGAAAAAATTATTTGAAAGAAACATAAACAGGAGTAAAAACTATACATGCATACTCAAATCCAAGTTGTTATACTAAAATTCCAACGTGTGACAAAAAAATTAAAGATAAGAATGGGAGAAAAAAGAAATCCCCTAAACCTAACTGGCTATACTACTATTTTAACATGTAAAGAGAAAATTGATATTAAAAGAGCAAGAGAGACGGCCTTTATACGGCCAGTAAGTAAAAAAAAAATTAAAAAATTTAAGAAAGAAAGAAAACCCCTAAATCTATACTACTACTTTGACATGTAATAAGAAAACAAAATAACAGAAAAAAAAGCAAAGAAGACAGGCTTTTTATAGCCGCCAAGCAGGTAGGAATGCTTCACAGCTGGAAGAAGTACACAACATTCTTATCCCTTAGTTCGCAATACTGCACTCACTTCTTCACTTTTCCCACGTTCGCTAAAAAACAAATCAACCTAGGAGATAATAAAAGTGAATTAGCATGATTAGCAACCATCAATTATTAATACAAATATTATTTGTATTTCTCAAGAAGCATACACTGACATACTCACTGATACACTCCGGAATCGCAATGAGAGATGAGAAGAGATGTCAAACATATCGATAGTTATCAATAACTTTAAAAAAATATCTAGTTATTTTCAATTTTTTTTTGTTTTACAAAAATTGCAAATTTACTTGCATAGCACTAATTAATTTGTTATCGTTGTCATTAGATAATACTAACTTTTACTACTAGAAGCCAGATACACAAAACAAACCTACTATACAATTTTTCATTTCTGCTGCTAATTTACTAAACAGATCATATTCTTTATATCTTTTTACCTTATGTTCCTTAAAAATTTTAAATTTAAATAGTTAAACTAGGTCCAAAATTTGATTCTCTTCTCTTCCAACTTTTCACTTTGTCTAATGTCTCAAGTCTAGACCAGTTAATCACGATTCACACGTATCAACAAGAACTCATCATTTATCATTAAATTTAATAATCTTATAAGCTTTTTCAGAAATGTTAAACATATCGATAGTTATCGATAACTTTTTTATTGATATTTGACATCTACAATGAGAAGTCACTTATACTTATAACATTTATTTTGGCTATATGACTACTCTGTGGTGTCCAAAAACAAACACACATCCTGAGAATGGGGTTTGAAATTGCAAAAGAAAATATATTTAGAGGTTTTGAAAGACTGTAAAGTCGAAAACTCAAGTCAGCTCAAACAGTCAAGCTACCAGCCTACCAGCAAAAGCTCCAGAGGTCTATGTAACATATCAGGTAATTTCAAATAGGTGTATAATATAAGTAGGTCGACCCATCAGTATAATTCACATTCAGTACAGAGGAAGTTACTTACAGTTAAATGAAGCATAGTTTGTTGGTCGTGCGATTCTTTATTTTTGTAAAAGCCTCGTGGTTTCTAAATGACTGGTAAACCAACTGATCCTGATCGAGTATACCACAGTTGAAACCAAAAACAGGAAATGATTTTGTTATCGATGTTCACTTTTCAAATAATTTTGATAAAAACTGTCTCCAAAATGGAGAATAAAAGGACTTAAATGTCGAACAAAAAACTGTATTATGTCGTGAAGAAATGAAACATTCACAACAAATGGAAAGCATTCACATTAAAAATGAAACTAACTGTTTAGAGTGAAACAAAAGTTGTCAACAGTTAGGGAAGATAAGATTTGTTGGTTCACCTTGATTGTGCTTAAAATTTACATGTCACCACAATGTTCAAGAGTCAATGATTAAAATTTATTAGTGTATTTCGTTGAATGGTGATTTCATCTGTGTCAGTGTTTGATTTATTTAGTCAGTGGTCTAGTGAAGGTATAAACTTAAAATTTGTGAGCCATTCCCTAATCTAATTATATGTATAAAGTTTGAATTTGTGTGGTGACATGGGGGAAGACTGTGGGATTTTGGATGTCTCAACACTGACAAGCCTACTGGTATTTCTTTTTTCTTTTGTTCTCTATCTCTCTTACTCTCCTTCCTTTCTTGTCTCCTTAATTGTGGAGTATCATGTTTTTTTTTTTAATCATAATATAGTGTAAACATTAGTACATACATAAATTTGGTGGTTGTTTTGTGAAGTAAAACTTCTTATGGATAGGTAGTAAAATTGTTTCCTTTGTGACACAAATCCATAACACGAAAGAAAAAAAAATAGTTCCAAATGATACAAATGATTCTTTTGAATCATTCAAGGCGCCACCAGTTCACCCATACTATCTGTCGTGGCTTTGCCCACGAGTCCCCTGTGCACTAGCGAAGCACAAGGAACTTGCCATGACTGTAAGACACTGGACTGAGGCATTGCTCTCAGTTGTTGTCTGAGTACAGAGGTGCGAGCTAGGTGTGTGACAACTATATATTTTATTGTCCTTGTGACGTTAAACAACACTCTTAAACTCCTACCCTTACATGGTAACATAGCCAAAGTGTTCTCCCCTGGACCTCTTGAATTGTTTGATTCTAAGTCTATTAGAAATTGTTTCGCCTTGGAATTTTCTGTTCATAAAAACAAAAAACTGTGTTTTTACAGTTCTGCAAACTGAAATAAAAATTGCTTCCACTAAGAAATATTTTCTATGAAAATATCTCTGCTTACTAATCACCAGTCTCTAGTAATTTGAATTGAAATTTTGACTTAGACTTGAAATGACACACATAAATACATGGATTGACATTATCCTAAAAAACAGAAATAAATTCTGAATAATGGTAGCAATTCTACTCGAAAAAATTCACTGTATATACAATACACAAGATGGATGACAAACACAACCTTGAATTCATCTTATCAAAATTTGTGTCAATGACATCGTTTGTAACTAGGTCAGTAGTTCAAATTTACAAATGCTCCCTAAGATGTTAGGGACTCGCAATTATTTCATTTTTCTCTTCTTTTTAAGGAAATTTTTTCTTAATTAATTACGTATTGATGATTAAATAAATTTTCAATTTTTCTTTACGAGTTTTTTGAAAACAATTGACAACTTCTTTCTCATTTCCTATTACGATAATAGTGTAGTTCTGTGTACCTTGTTCGCAGCAAATAATGAACAAAGAAACTTCAGAACCTTCTACGTCGCATGGCGACAACATCGATAAGCTTTTGGATCTGGACACCCTCCTAAAAGAGGGGGAAGACCAGACTGCTCAACCTCCACAGCCTGATCCACCCATGCCATCATGAGGAGACAAAGTTGAGGAAGATGAACATCAGATTCAATCCAATGCAATTAACCCTCGTCAAACACCAGTAAGGTGGGCAAACAGGAGAATCTAATTCCTCCATCCTCCCACACCCATTGTGAGCCCTCTTCTTTGAGTTCAACAACAGACACCATAGAAGAGAGGAATCAGTTCACTGTGGCTCTTGAGGACTGCAAGGAGTACATGAGTACATTGGAGGAATTGCTGACAACGCCTGTTGTTCCTGGTTATAACTATGACTATCCTGAATGAAGATTTAACCATCAGGGCCACAATCCAAGACCTTGAGTTTCCACCTCGTGGACTTGACAAACAGTCTCTTTTCGACGCATGTTTTTATCGTAGACAACTGTTAGTACTACAGGACGTATTTAATCGAAGTTTGGCAAACCCACCCCTTTAGAACCCATACAGCCAGTACACTTGTCACTCCCTCCCCCTAATTTAGATGAGGAAAGAATTCAAGGCAAACACAGTCCCAAAGGGACTTGTTCAGAAACCCCTTTAGTTCCTTCACTCCCCCCTCCAATACCTCATCCTTCATTAGACATAATGAACAAGGAATCCCAACGAAATTTATCAATTTCATTAAATTTGGTTGACTTGAACAAAATGTCCGAAGTACAGATGGAAACCAATCCTCCCATAGAAAAACTTAGTAATCCTAATTACATCCCAAAATGCTGGGAACATGATTCAAACGACCAAGTTGACAAAGGATTTGCAAATCTTAAACCCCCCCAATTTTATTTGAAAAAATGGGATGATGATATTCTAGGATGTCATGGCTTTATCAACGGTTTCAATTACTACGTTAATAAAAGAAACAATATAGTTATCCCTCAAAAAATTAATCTTCTCCATAATGCTCTACCAAAATTTTTAGTCAAAAAAATCAGTCATTTTTCTCCAGATAACATGGGATATGTAGAGCGACTAAAATTTTTACATAGTCGATATGGCGACAAATCTAAGATTTGAGCAGAAATGTGGCTAAAATAGACTGCATACTCTATTACAACTAACAATATAATGTCAATTCTTGATGCGTTAGACACACTGACTCTCATGGTTGATAGATATCTTATGGTTCAATGGTTGCCACAGTCATAGATGAGGAGCAGTTATTTAATATAATTGTGAAAAAATTCCCCCCATGCCTGTATCAAAATACTTCAAAAAGTAGCAAGCGTCATGTCAAACAAAGTTGATTTTCATTTTTTGTACATGCATGTCTAATCTTTTTTCAGATTTCAGCGGATTCTTCGGAGGCCTCTGAAGGCCACCGTGGCACACCGCCCCCAGTGTCATGACTCCGTCCACAAGAGGAGCAATGAGCAGGAACTTGCCACAACTGTAAGACACTGGGCTGAGACGTCACTCTCAGTTCTTGTCAGAGCACAGAGGCGCAAGCTAGGTGTGTGACAATGATATATTTTATTGTCCTTGTGATGTTAAATGAACACTCTTAAACTCCTACCACTACACTATTATCTATTAATGCAAGACACACATCTTTGTGAGGTGAGGGGCGTGAGACAGAAGGATCTGTGTGTGTGTATGTGCGCGCGTGTGTATGTATGTGTGTATGTAGGTGTATGAGTGAATGCTGGAGTATTTTCCTCTCCTACAGTAATTGTTTTATTCATTCAGGTAGAAGTTTAACTACCATCGTGTGTCTGTTCTGTCTCTCTTTTTCCCTTTCATCGGCTGTTTTTTCACACATGGGTGTTGAATTTTGTCTGAAATAATTTTTATTTAATTTGGCCTGAAATAGTTTTCATCATATTATTTTTGTCTTAATAATTTTCGTCGTATTTTTGTCTAAAAATACGGGTTGTACGTATATTGATGATATACTGAAGGCTAAACAATATTTTATTTAAACATGTCTGTTATCTCTTAATTCATAAAACTGACCAATAGGAGAAAAAATTTTATTCAAACAACTTTATCGCCATTCAGCGTTGATTGAGAATATTTTTAATTTGATTTATCACTGCCTGAAATATAATTAAACTTTTGAATGATGTATGTTTGTAAGAATACGAGTATACATACATAACTTCCATTTTCAACCTTCAAAACGTAGTTTCAGTATAAAAGTGCTCAAAATTTGCTCATTTACAGACGATCAAATTCACAAAATGCAACGCAAATGTACAAATATCCATATTTGGAAAAAGAAACTGTGTTTTTATCAAAAAATGTTGACTTTAGCTGTAATATTTTTGTGCTCTTCAGCGACAGCATCGCCTCACACAGAAGTTATTACGAACAATTCTGAAATTAATCAGGTAAAGTAAGTAGGTACGAAATAATTATAATGAGCCTGATAATATTACTATAGAAAAATGGCTACCTCCATGTATACAGATTGTAACTAGGTATATCTTCTTACATATTATATACTGTGTACATTATCTACTGCATAAAATTCAAGAACGTTCGAAATTCCACCCGCATTTATTTTTCATACTTTCCATTAAGCTACAGGGACGTGTTCAGAAAGGTTACCAGGGAGGAAAAATTATTATCTTATGCGTTTAAGAAATGTAAAGTAGTTTTGTACTTGGGAGAGTAATTCTTTCCGCCACTGGTGATAGGAAAAATAATTCTCCGAGGTAACTTCATATAATTCCTTAACTAAAGTGAAATCTCCTTAAGCTTGTTCAGATTGTGTTTACCGAGTAGGGTAAATGTGAGGTGACGTGGGACGTGGTGTGGAACTTTTACCTTACCTGGTAACCTTTCTGAACATGCCCCAGGGTTTCAAATAAATTTGTATGAGGGTGTATCAGTATTACATCTAGATAGGTACCTTTTTTTTTTTTTATTCAAAAATGTGAAAGAGGCCGCAGATACAGATCAACAACGCTTTTTGAAGCAGAATTTGTTCGGCTGTCAGTTGGACGGGTGACAATGAATTTTTTTCTTCTTTTTTCTAATCAAATACCTTTACTGATAAGATTTCCAGGAAAGTAGTGCCAATGGGCTGATAATCATAGACTTTTAATCTCTCCAACTGGCAGTTGTGATTTAGTCATAATTTTTTCACAGCCTGGCGAAGACAGGGTTGATGACATATATATATATATATATATATATATATATATATATATATATATATATATATAGTGTATATGTTAGGCTAAAAGAGCAAAATTGCTCACTGAGCAAAAACATAGTGTCGAATGCATTCTATATTTTTAAAATTGGCAGAATGTGAAATAGTGCTGCGTTATGAAGATGAACAAATTCTATAACGTACTCTGGGCATTAATTTCAAGGGCACAGACAGTTTATGAATTGTGAGTGTTGCGTTATTTTAACAAAATGTGTTACGTATGTTTATTTTAATGCTACGACTTATTTAGCTATAGCTACGTTTTTTCATAGCATTAAAATAAACGCAATCAAAACTAGGCTCGGTATTGAATTATTATGAAAGCAATTGTCTGCTGCAAGTAGGTACCTGCACATTAAGAATAATACGAAAATAATCTAATACTGAGCCTACGTCATAAAAGTAGTTAAGCTAAACCTTCGAGTTTATAGCCTAGAATTCATGGGCTTAAGAGTATAAGTCATAAAATATGATATTAGCGTTTTAGTTAATTGTAATGCTCAGGTTCATTCTGCATAGGCTCCTAACAGAATAAGTCAGTAAAAATTAACTGTGATGTCACAGAAGTGATAAGTGCTCAACAGTGCAAATTAGACATAACACGGTTCCATTTTGGAAGAAGAATATACGTCAGACTTATACTCTTCGGCTTGCTAATATCTTCATACGTGTGAAAAAAGTGAATGACTGAGACTCACTAGATCACATCTTATCAAATTTGGCAATTTTTTTTCATATTTATTCTTTGCCTAGATATAAACGCGTGTACTTTGTAAATTATACTCTTTTTTCCTCTAAGATTAAAATTTTTATGTTTTCTAAAACATAGTTATCAATAATATAAGTCTATAGAAATGATGGTAAAGAAGATAAAAAAGTTTCGCCTTAAGAATAAAAGTCAGTTCCTAAGAGTATATGTCTTTTTATTTTTCAGTAGGTACTTTTAGTGTAAGTCACATATTTTTGAAAAAAAAAAAAAAAAAGTTTCTATAATATTTAAAGTATATTTCCTGCTTTACACCCACTTCATTCAGATAATGAAAATATTTTATTAAAAGAAATAATAATTGTAAAAATATAACAAAAAATGAAAAAAGAAACTCAAAACGCCTCCTGAAAAATTAGATTTTTTGTCTTATACTCTTTAACCCCTGCACTCTAGTATTACACATATGTAATAGAGGGCTGGTTCTCCTATAGTTCCGTTTTTCAAGGATAGGTTGTTACATAAAAATTACTGTCAGATATATACATCTATATATTCATATATAGAGATATAGTAACATACGAAATGGAGTGATTTCATTCTTTGAAAACGCTATCTGTATCTGATAGTAACTAACTACCTGTAGAAATATTATACTTATCAGTTTTCCTTAACATATATACTCAAAGGGTCAAATAAGAAGTGGCGTTAAAATATATAAACAGAAGGTATTAAGTAAGGAATTTTTTTATCTCCATAATGCATTCTGCACATTTTTCCTATGACCACAAAACAAATTTCGGGTTCGAGCATTTGAAAACAGCCAGAATGCAATATTTCGCATTCTAGCAACTTCCTAAAGCCAGAATGCATTCTAAGCAATTTTTTGTTCAATAGGCGATTTTTCTCATTGACCTCAAATATACACAGACCACCGAAAAAACTGGGACACCTGAAGTTCCATCAAAAAAGGCCAATTCTCAAAATTGAATATTTTACTAAAGCTAAATTCATCATGCTTGAGTTCTTGGCTCATTTTAGAGATAAATTCTCATCATGTAAATTTTGTTTCAAACATGTTTTTAAATTTTCATTTCCTGATACTCTTTCAGTTGAAAATGTATAACCATGATATTTTTACACTTTCTATGAAATCTTTTAGTACTTACTGTAATAATTTGAAAATGATGGCTCTTCAAACAATGCCATAATAAATATTAATTAATAATTAATATAAGTTGGAGATTCAATGTAAAATCAGATGGTTCTTTTCCAGTTTGGCCGTTTTTCGAATATCTAATATACCAATTTACTTGCAACTTAGGAGAAAAACGAGGTGGTCTTGGGTATGCATTCCTTCTTCATTGGAGGTGAATAACTTTACATCGAGGTAGAGTAGCATAATCCTGATGCTCAATAGCGGTCAAGAAAAAATGTAATGGTCTGATGATCCATGGATCACAAAAAAGAAAAATTTTTTTGACGGCAATGATCTTGTTGGTTTAAAAAGAACTATAAATGAAATTTTTAAGAACCTCCTAAAATTGCAAGTAACTTGAAAATGGTTGAGAAATTGGCCAAAATGGAAAAAATCGTTCGATTCAACATTAAATTTTCTATCCGTTCTTATTAAGGCATTCCTCCAAAAGCTGTCTCTTCTAACTGCAGCCCTTAAAAATTTTATAAAAAATTGTGAAAAAAATATGATTGCACATTTTCAATAAGATGAGTATAAACTACAAAGTTATGAAAATTAAAAAACAATGTTCGAAACAAAGTTCAAACTTAAAATGAGTTAAAAAACCAGCGAGATACATTTTCTGGTTGCCGAAACTTTCAATTTTTAAGAATTATGATTTTTTTTTGATAGAGCTTGTCTTCTTTTTTTATATGTTTTTGTTTAACTCCGTTTGGGAAGACAAATTAGTTTTTTGGTTTGTATTTGGATATATCAGTGAATAGTTACCAATTTAGCCGCTAGATCGTAAACAATTAAGCACTAGGATCGCAATTATCGCAACTGCGGGTTAGGTTACATATTTCTATGTGAATGAAATTGGAAGTCCAGAAAAAATAGTCTCACTTTGGTCGCAGAAATTAAGGGTGATCATACATATTTGATAAATGTTTTTAAGTACGAAACAGGCATTTTTAAAAGGAAATATTTAATGTGAGAAGTGAAATTTTTGATGACAAAAATATGATTTTGTTTTATTATTGTTACTAGTATGTAGTGATATTGACAGTTGTATAAAAAATAACTCCAGAAGGAAGATATGGATGCTTTTTTCCATATGGGAAATAGCATGTAAAAAAAATGTAAACAATCTCCATGAACATTCTTTCAGAAGTGATAGCACCTGATAAGCACTAGCACTCCACCACCACTGGACATGCCAATACGGTTTGCTATAGATACTCACCACCAAATAAGTTAAGCTCTGAAGGAGATAGGCATTATGACATACAAACATATAATGGTCAATGAAGATGATGTTTAAATATTGAATGGCCAATGAGAAATAGCGTTGCATTGGAGCGCCTAAAACATCAGTGCTCAACTTATTTGGCACCAAGTATAGGTTTAACCTCACACATTTTACACTATTATAAAAAAAATTTTTAATAAATTATTTTTATGCAAACTTATAGGTAGGTACCTATACACTTTTAAATTAAATCACTAATGCAAACATGACAAAATAAACCGTTGATAGTTCAGGTTCAAACCACCTCAGTCTTTTAGCGCTGCAATCGGGTTTGGTTTAGTGTATGTGCCTGTGTGCTAGGTTTCACCCAAAATTTTACCCTTATAAAAGGGTATTTAAAAATTATATTTTTTACAAAAACTTATTTCACTTTTTTTGGCAGTTAGTGCATAGGTCTACGAGTATTTATTAGACAATATAATGAAGTAAATAAGTATCATGGACTCAAACATAAGGCATGCAACAGTTTTCAAATGGTAATTTTAGTTTTTCCATTTAAAGCCAAATTTTCTAACATAATTTTTCTCGCATTCCAGTCCTAGAAACCCAATATATCTGTATGTTATTTATACACAGTTATGTATAGTTTATTGAAAAATTGTTTGTATCTCTTGTACAAACAGGCTCTCATAAATGGAATTGATAACTTTACTAACCAGCTGATACACACTCTGTATGCACGAGCAACACCTAATAGCAATGTACTCTTGTCTCCAATTAATATTTACAATGTATTATCGATTCTCTCACTGGGGTCAGCAGGTAAGACTTACGACGAACTTGCTGCTGTATTGGGTTTCTCAAAAACTGCAGAAAAGTAATTATTGATACCTATACTTTTAGAACTTTCAAATTAATCGCATATAAGATATATACTGAAAAACACTGATTTTAGATTCTTACTTCAGCATAAGAGTTTGGGAGATTTAATCAAGTCTTTAGAATTGACAAAATATGAACAGCCATCAGAGTGTGCTGACATTTCATTGGGGAACGTTAGTGTGAATTGCACCTACGAAGATGTTACATTCGCAAATGCTGTATTCCTGCAAAGAGATTATTCATTACTACCGACTTATGTTGAAAATTTGAAAGCATATAGCCGAGGAACAGCAGAAAATGTTGACTTTGAAAATGATGCCATAGGAACAACAGAAAAAATTAATAAGTAGGTACTTACACCTATCCTACAAATTTGTACGAGCGTATTTGTTGCACACAGCACTTATTTATAATTTTATATTATGACTGCCGGAAATTAAATATTTCCACAGAATACTTATAATTTTTTCTTTTCAGGAAATATAATCAAGTAATTTCAGACAAAAAAGAGGGTCTCTTCGAAAAAATTCTCATCTAGCAGGATTTTTACACCCACCTTTGTTTAGGTCATAAGTATTGTATTAAGGCCCTCATCCATATCAGGAACGAGGAAGTCATAATTTTATTTTCAGTGGGTTATTGCAGCTTTGCCAATTTTACCCAGAATCTGGGAATTATTCATAATAAAGAACTAAGAACAGGGGATGATGCTCGAGATCCAGGGGTAAGTGGTCCCCCACCATAAATTTTTCAATCACATTTTGGAGTACCAATTGAACAGAATCAAACCCACCGTTATTTTGAGTCATTAATATGAAGACTGATTTCAACATAAATGTTTCAAAAATATATTTTTCAAGAAACATGGATTAGGCCTACCAGGAAATCCATGTTAAAAAAATTCTCGTTGAATTCTACCTTCAAGGTGGTGTAGAAATAAATGCATTGTTGTTATTGTTCTATTCTATATAGTTGATCTTTTGTAAGCTGAATAACGTGAAAAAGGTTAATCTTACTAGAAAAATGTATAGCTACGACTTTTTTATAAGAAATTATTCAGTCAGAAATTTTTGTAATAACTATATAATGTTGATTTGACCAAATAGAACTGAGATATCTACAAAATACTAATTTTTGCGACCTTTGGTCTATTAGCTCACATCATATCAATGGGGACTTTCATCATATTACTTATAACCCGTAAATAAGAATGTGTGCAAGAATCAGGGCAGGTGGTAATTTTTCTGAAGAGACCTATCTTTTTTTATGTAAAGTTACAGGATTAACGAGCAAGCATTCAAAAACTTTCACTTTTTAACATACAAGAACTCTGGAACTTATATGTTTAATAAATTGACTGTTTTGATGTTTATGGGGATCTGCTGCACAGTGTATATTAAAACAGAATATATTTGAAAGTTGCAGTTGGCGGTGGAATGCCCGTGTTGTTAAGTTCACTACTTTTAGCTAGCAAATATGTAGGTACCAGGTTCAATTCTTTAAACTGACAATAACTACATCTGGTAACCCTTAATATGTGTTGAACATAAACACAGCCTAGAGGTGCATGAAGGAACTCACTACTTGCTTCCTTCTGCAAGTTAATTTATGGTAGATGACGCCCTATACTAGGAACAACTGTGCCCATTTATGTAGTGTAAGTAAGTTTTTGTGTGGCAATATAAAAATTGTTTTGATGTTTTACTTTTTTGTTTTAAACTTTGATTTAGATTTTTGATAAAAAATATTATAAATCGAAATTCAAATTTGAAAAATTTGGAACAAAAATATAGAGTTTCAACTTTCTTTTTTTACCTAAGTACTTACTTACTTTGAATGTCGCATAGGATTTTGGGTATAATAGTAGAAGAAAGTCGGAAAATTACATTAATTCTTGAAAACTGTGAGTTATTTTTTCTCATTAAAGTATAATAGACAAGGAGATTTGGTAGGTTTTATGAAAAAAATTGAATAAGATGCCAGTTTTGTATTAATACCTAGGATGCACAGCAATACTTAATATATCTACGAATGAAGAGAGAAGTGACTGATCATTTTTTGATCATTTTTAAAAGATTGAGAACACAAAACCGACAGGGAAGACAGATACCAATTGCAATAATTTTTAACATCTTAAAACAAATACAAACACACAACTAACCTAATGTATAAAAATTGAAGTTGGCTTCAACTGGTATTGAGTGAAATTAGTTTTGGGTCCTGTGGTTTTTGTACCTCATTAATTGCAGTATTTTTGGTAATTTAAAATTTTTTATGTTTTGATAGGACTGCGTCACCAATAATAGCAAAATCTTGAAATCATGACTAAAACTAAGACTGAAATTTCACTGCAAAAGGCTAAAGACTGCAATATTAATAATTATATGATTAAAGCAGACCAAGACCAAGACTACCATGGTTTTGATCTGGTTCTAGCTCTTGCTTTTGCTCCTCACTAGTTAAAATGATACTAATTTGTACCTTATCTATGAATTTTATGAACTAAATTAGAGCATTCATTCTTAATTTTATTTCCAAAATGAAATTTTAGTGAGGTTACTTTTTTATGAAAATTTGCATTAAGTTGATGACAGTTGTGTAATCTTCATCATGTCATTAAAATTATTGTGAAAATGTGAATGAAACATATCTTATGTTATTTAATGAAATTAATTTCATTTATAGCAATTAGATTCAAAATATAGAAATTAGACCTCTTGAAAGAAATTATCAAACTTTCTAGATAACTCATATTCAGGGGATTCAATTATTGCACTCTATACAATAGGATAAAATGTTCAACGAATTTTATAGGCATTTAATTTCAATTTATTTTATAGAGAAATAATGAATCAAAATCTGCAAGATGGAAATTTGTCTAATAGTGTGTTGTCTAGTTTAGCAGCATTAGATTAAAATAAGCTGAAAATTTATATATTTATTTGGACTAAGGTTCTCAAAAATTTTCAAAACAATCATTAATCGTAGTTTTATTTTTTGCAGATGGGTGGCAGAGAAAACGCGAAATCTCATACCAAAATTATATCAATCACCAACCCAGTCAAATGTTCGAATAATGTTAACAAGTACTGTATACTTCAGTGCATATTGGTCATCTGGTTTATTCAAAACATTTCGCTCTCCAGAGTAAGTTTTATGGAACTACAAATGGTAGAAATAACCATAAATGAAACTTGGAAAAGGTGACTGAAGGGCTTAGCCCAGCTAGCTGCTCAAACTCCTTCAAATTTTCCAAAAAAGGGGCTTACTGTGTCTAAGAAATGCCTCAACTCCTCCACCCCAGGAAATCATCAAATTCCATCCCTTGGACTGACTTCAGATTTTTTCATTTTCTAGTTAGGTATACAGATGTAACTGTTTTTCAGGTATATAGGTATAACTGTTTTTCATTTTTGAAAAATATTTTACAAATGGTTGTTGAATATACTTTGTGGGGACTCTACTCCTATGAAGTAAAGGGACTCACACCTCTCAATGGCAATCACAGTCAAAAGGCTGGCTATTATTTGTCTGTATGATGTTAAACAAATTAACACAAGTTCATTTGTATGTTCTTACCTGCACATACATACAGGCAAGATACATTATTTGGGTTGAGATGAATCACCTAATAATGATCTCAGTAATGTCACAGCCTGGTACCAAACATGTTGTGTCATTTCTTATCACCATACAAAATAGAGAACGATGTAATATAATGACATAATTTCATATGTATATGTACATATGTGTGTCTGTATGCATGTGCCAATTTCCCAGTATAAACTCACAAAACTGGTTACAAAATTGCCAGTGTTTGCCTAGGATTTGGCTCTCCCATACATTCATGTATGATGTGGCAAAACACGCAAAGCTGTTGATTACTTTCTATGTGTGAATACTTCTTCACAACAAGGCATTCCACATATTTATTACAGTTTGTACTTCGAGTCAAAATAAGTACGAACCACAAAAGATTTCATATGAATTCCCAAAGGCCAACATGATTCATAATCAAATATTCTGCTTAACAACTGGGAAAATTTTTTATCTTAATTTTTTATGTATAAAATAAATTTTTTGATATCTATCATGAAGTACCAAACTCTTCTTAATTTTTATTACAAAAAAAACAGCAGACTTTCAGAGAATAGTGCAAAGTTTATTATTTTTTAAAACACCGCCAAGGTATGGAATTTTTTACACTAGGGGGAGGACAGCCAGCAGTGAAAAACAAAATTCTGACACAATTGAAAAGTGGAGGCAAAAGATCCGCACTTTGGTGGCAAAAATAGTAATCATCTAAAAACAGGTAAATGGACAAAAATAGGTATAAATCTATTGATCTTGTAATGCAAAAATGTCTTTTAAAAATGAGTTTTTATCGTTAAAATTGAGTAAGGTTTAAAGATTATCCTCTGACAATTATTTCTTTTCTTATGGAAAAATACATTGTCCTATTTTCAGTTTGTGATAATATGAGGTGAATTTAGCGCTCCTCTCGGAGCCTTCACTTCCCAATATACCTAATTAAATACTGCGGATTTTTTCAGAGCTTTTAGGGTGAGTTTTTTAATTCTTTTCAAGTGACAAAAGAACTTATAAACAGTTAACATTTTTTTGGAATTTTCTCTAAAAAATTTCACGAAAAAATAATTTTCTTTACAAGCCAAAAATCATGGAAAAAAATATTTTGTTAAAAAGTTAATCAAATTGGTAAGTATTTATTTATTCGAATTGACTCTCAGCGGATGCTGGAAAATATGGTAGGTACCAATTACTTGCCACAGAAATACGAAAAATTAATTTTACAGAAGTGGTAAAATAAAAACCTATTATACGAATTTTGCAAGAAAAATTTGAAAAATTCTACCATAATTATTTTCTTTGTTGTGAAATTTGTTTTAGCGTCAGGAAGTTTCACATCGTTAAGCCAAAACTATAATATTATAATACCTACATATTCAAAATAACCATCTTTGGTGATATTGAAATGATTGTGAAACAACTTTCTAATAGTTTTTCAGTTTTTTTGAACTAAAAATTTTTTGATTGATATAAAAAGAATTTGTCTCA
Source organism: Ericerus pela (assembly GCA_011428145.1). Classification (NCBI taxonomy): domain Eukaryota; kingdom Metazoa; phylum Arthropoda; class Insecta; order Hemiptera; family Coccidae; genus Ericerus; species Ericerus pela. The sequence continues at coordinate 754,944 of WOFM01000034.1, forward strand.
TGCCTTAGATATGGCGGCAGGTTAGTTGAGAGGGGTAATTTTTTTAATGAATAAAGCTTTTATCTTAAAGCGCTAAACACGAGGGCAACCAACTACAATTCAAATAAATTTCATTCATTCCTGAACCAAAAATTAAAGTTCAGGCCATAGAAATCCAACTTTTCATTTCTGGGGTATGAATTGAGGGGTTGACGACAGGAAACTGAAGGAGGGGAGGCGGAAAATTTTGCATAAAAACTTTGCACATTAAAAGAACAATATTTTTATCCAAAAAAAAATTTCAAAAATTTATGCTTCTTTGTAAAATTAAGGCAATTTTCTGAACTAAAATGATATCGATTTTAAAAAGTTACTACTCATTTCTTTTAGTAGTTTCTTTTTTTTTTTTTGGAGGGGGTATGATGCTATTATACCCATGGTTACACCACTGTATATGTCTACCATTTAGGTAATGAAATAAGCCAAAATAATTTTACTACCTATATATTATATGTTGTCACTAAAAGTCATGATAATTTATAACCATGTCACATCACTGGAATTGACTGCTTATGACAACCCTTTAAAACTAGGTATTTAAAAAAATAAGGAATAAAAAAATCTTTGTTTGATTAATTTATTTTATTCTTCTTAATAAGATTCTGAAAATGTTTTCATCCACAGAGATAATTTCTTCACTGAAGGAGATGTGGTCAAAGTTGAATACATGTTCAATGAATTAGAGGTTAATTACTATGAAGAGGAGCCATTATATCGAGCAATTCAATTGCCATACAGAGACGCAGACTACGAAACAATTTTTATTCTACCAAATGCGAACTCTTCAATCAGCAGTTTCGTTAAAAGTTTCACAGTTTACGATTTAAAGAAAATAATGAAGAAATTCAAACTCGTCGAAGTAGCTTACCAAATACCATATTTAGACATGGAGTGGACATCAGATCTCGTCGAACCTTTAAAATCTATGAATCTAAATGAAATATTCAATAACGCTGATCTGTCCAACATGATTTTGAATAAATCAATTCGACCAGACGTATCCAAAGTTAGTCATGCTACTCGATTAAAAATGGACGAACAAGGAACTGTGGCAAGTGGAGGAACATCGATTGATATTGAATTCCGTTTGCGCGGAGACAGACCTCCAATCGAATTTGTCGCAAATCGACCATATTTATTCTTTATTTATCACAAAGTGTCAACAGTGATCGCGTTCTCTGCTTTAATTCGTAATCCAAAACTTAAATTATAGCTAATATATGTTTATTGGTTACAATCAAAATTTCATATTAAATTATCAAATGAATCATTCACAAAATTTAGATTAATAAATTTTTAAGATACACATTTTATAACATTTTTACTTAATGACAATGTAGACAATACGGTGAAAAATATGACTCCTATATTTGTAAAATTAGTGTATTTCAAAGATCACCCTGCCCAATAAATTAAATCGAGCTATACATATAATCAGCTATATATATAATCGACAAAAAATGAACCAGTTATTGTTTCATAACTCAATTTTTGATGCAAACTCATGTTGATTTATTTAAATTCTCCAAATGAAAAGGGAGATATCTCAACCAAAAACAAATCTAAAATCGACCCTATAAAGATAAATCTAATTCATCTTTAGAGTTGATAGATTTACCATATTTCTAAAATATTGGTCATTAAATAATTATTTTCACTTTTTCCAGAATATTTAACATTTGAATTTTTATGTTCCTATCCTCCGAACTTCAGTCATTTCACTTCAACCAAAAAACATTTTTCTAACCAAACATTATTCATTGTTTATTTGATTTATAAAAATAGTTGGTTTCCAAAACTATTCTTACCTTTAAATAGAAAATAGTTGTTTTTCAAATCAAGAATTGTGCACGCATTGATCTCATTGGTTGAACCAATGAGTGATTTGAAATAAACTAGTTGCTTGAATAATATTTTCTATTTTTTTTTTTGAAAGAGCCTGTCCCTTATGCTTTTTTTGCAGTACTCATCAAAATAATTTTGTGAATATTCAGATAACACTGTCACATTCAATGATTTTCTGCTATGAGTAAACTCAAACAATGCGGCAAGAATCGTTAAATTTTTGTCAACTTGAAACATTATAATATAAAGTCCACACATTCAAAATTTGATGATTTATATATTTAAAAATAAAATTTGTTCTAGCTCCAGGCAAATTTTTCATCACTAGCTAATAGTTTCTCACTTACTGCTGACAGATAGATTGTGTTGGGAGACGATGCCACCCTACCCCATAACTGTACATTATATGTCTGTACTTTACCTAACCTATACATGTTCATTTGGTATATATTTTCTTGCTTCCCTATCGATAGCACTGAGTTTGTGTAACAAATACATTTTTGACTCTGACAAACATTCAGTTTGCTGTACATGTTCTTGTACCTTTTTCAAATATAAATGAGTTGGTTCTTAAAAGGCGTTTTTTTCATGTCCGATCCGATCTTTCCCAATATATATTGCTATTCAATGAATTTTTGCAAACTTGAAACCTATAAAGATTGTTTTATTGTCAGGCCATAAGTTAACATACAAAGTAAGTGGAGAAGTAGTGTCACGCAATAAATAATCTCTGAATAATGATCTGTTTGAAATTTTGGATACAATTGCATGGCTGGGAATTAGGGATTTAACCACAATCATAACAAGAACTATAACCACTAAAAACTGAAAAAAATTGACAACACTAATTTGGGAACTGATAACCAAAACAAAAACTTTCACCTAACCAATGATCAATAACTAATTTCCATAAAATGCTGAAACCTTTAACCAGAATGATAAGCAGAAAGAATTGGTTTTTATTGATTTTCATGAAATATCAATATTATTGATTATTATTTTCAAAAATTACAAGTTATTTCCTGAAAAATTATTAATTATAGATAATTGAAAAAACTATGGATTGTAAAAAGAAATTCTCATTTATCGCTTTCCAGCTTATACTGAAGTTCGATTTGTTGAACACTTCATTAACTTGAGTGAAGCTATTTGGTAAAATTTGTCGTGTATGAAAATACGTTGGGAAAATATTGTGAGTAATATTGAAGCAACTAGAACAGAAAAAGCAACATCACGAGGATTTTCCCATGAATGGATAGGTGATGGTAAAAAACAGAAATTGACTTCTTCCAAAATGGATTTATTAGAACGACTTGAAATGTTACAAAAAGATTGTCAAAAAGCTGCTATCACCACCCCTGATATAAAGTTATCAAAAACTGCTGCATAATGCATCACTATGACGGAAAATCAATCATATCCTGGCGGATATAAAGAAAAATTACAACGATCTGTATGTCCTATTGATAACAATCCTGATTCTGAAGAAGAGGAGGAAGACAACCGAGATTTGAATTTCAATGTAGAATTACCATCAGCATCTTGTTAAAAAAGACATATGTTTTCAATGCTTCTGTTCCAACTAAGTTTATTATATATAATTAAAGGATTTTAAAACGGAGACATTAGTTTGGGTCAACATATTCATTACTTTAATTTTTCCAAATATATTTTGTTTACCAAAGTTGATTATATGTTATTCAAATGTTTTGTATTACAGTTTCCAAACAGTTTATATAATCATTGTTTTTTTAATCAATAAATTTGTTGCCGATGTTATTCTGTTTGGTATAAATACATTAAATATGTATTATAGCGTATATTTATACATTGTTATTATGTATTATTATGTAATCATGTTTCTTTTCAACTATCTATATACATACAGCTATCTTAATTTCTCTAAAAAACTCTTGGTATTATAGTAGCTATATCAGACTAATATTCAAGCATAATTAGTCAGATCGTAAGACACATTCATGCGTCTGTGTGTGTGTATATGTGTGGTTGTACCTATAAGTGTCCCTTGTCAATTGAAGTTTAATGCAACAATTCAATTATAAAACAAACTCAGCTCATATTTCATTCAATGATTTCTATGGCAGCCTCCAATTAGGCTAGAGCTAGGGTTGGTACATTGCTGAAAAGAGGAGAAAATTACAAAAATTTTCACACGATTTCGTAACAGTCTTTACAAAATTTTAAAATTAATTCAAATGCAATTAATGAAAAATTTACAGTTTTGCAGTATTGTTTAGAAATTTTCAAATTTATTTTACACATCAATCATTCGTATAAGTATACTGCATAGCTACAGTATTTTTTTTTACTGGGTGACATATACAGCTATATAGTAAGTTATATAATGAAGAGAAGGCTGAACTAATTTTCATTACTAAGGTGTGTCAAAAGAATGGTATCACACTATATGCAGTATATAGATATATTCCATATGAAGAGAAAAAATCCACGTATATACAGCTGGCTCCTCAAAGGTGAAAAATATTACATTTTGACCAACAGAAGTACACATACCTATATATATATATATAAAAAAATAAGCACAAGTTAAATTATGCATCAGGTGCACAAATTATGTACAAAGAAACAACACGTGTTTTGAATGCTTCAAGTAATACAATATATGTAGCCTAAAGTGATTACGTTTTGAAGTTTTTTTTTCATACTGAAAGCACTCCTTTTCATTGTCAATCGAACAAATCCATGGCATTGATAAAATCTTGTAAACTATCCGTTCATTTGTAGGTACATCGGAACGTTGTTCATACTGAACGATTAAACGATGCGTTTTCACTTACTTTCAGACGTAGATGTGCATCTAATGCGAAAAAATTCCCAGAAACCGTAGTTCTTTTGGAAATTTTTTTTTTTTTTAAGGCAATGATTTTGTCAATATGGTATACATGATTTGTAACGTCTCGTGCCTTTTTCCACTAAAATTTCAGCCACTTTTGCTACGACTATAAACCATTTTCAACCATTCCAACGGCGACAGTATCTGTTACATTTTACATTCAAAAAAATTGCACGGGACTGCGTCTAAATTAGCGCAATGCTTGGCAATTGGGTAAGGGGCGGCGCCGAACACGTTCCTACGCTTTTTTTTTCTTTTTTATCAATTGAGTCGAGATACGATCGAACATGAACCGCAACGATTACGATGACAGGCGACGCAGACCCTTAACGGGACTCGGGCCGGAGTACCGAAACTCAAGGGACGATAGCACTCGTTTTGCGAATAGATCGCTCCGTATGCAAACCTTATCTCTGGAGGACGCGGTTGACCGTCACCGCAGTCGCAATATGCACGCCTCCCGTTACAATTACGAACGTGGTGGGGGTGGTGGCAGCAGTAGCAACGGTAGCAGCATGGCGCAGCGTCACCACCACCGCCTGGATGCGGCCGTACCCTTCCGGCACGAGAGGTACAGCGATGGTAGCGAGCCGCACCACTTGGACGCCGAATTTTTGGTGCCGCAGGACTTGTCAGCTTCCTCTGAGGAGTACGAACGACCCATGGATCCGACGGCGTTTCGTGAGGAATGCCGAAAGGCGTATATGGAGGCGGCAGCGGCGCGTCAACGTAACGCCGAAATGAGCGTTTGGGGTCGATGCAATTGGGCGACCTACGACAAGTTCGAACCACGCCACAATCGGAAACGGTGAAAGCCAACGATCCACAATTGCACGTATATAGCTGCTACTAGTATCGCTACATCTACTACTCTCATAGGCCTAATACTTGATACAACTATACAACTATATCGCTAGTATACTACAGCTACTGCATATACGATTTATACGTACAGTATGATACGAAGAGATGATGATCATGATAATGGTAATGAACACGCAATGTAAGGTGTGTATGGGATAAGGGGATTGACAAAATGCGAACATATGTGCACCCCAAGCCCGCAGTAAAATATAAAACATTAACGTGGGCTATAATTTTGCTTACTACCAATTTTTGGTATCTACCTACGAAAGTAATTTGGAAATGTACGTTACACACTAACACAATCTTAATGATATGTACCGCAATTCCGAGAAAAGCGTAGGTACAAAGCGACAAATAATCTTGCCTCGATTGAATTGTCTACATATAAACAGACAAGCGTTTATAAGGGCCAGTGCTGAAGAATAACCTAATAGGCAAAGCAGTGACCTGCGTATGGGCCACACGTTCTTTATGGCTCCGGCCGCAACGGATGGGTTAGTATAGAAATAAAAATACAAATGAAACATCATTTGATAGGAGGGGATCGAGATGTTGACTACGTAGGGGCCTCCACAGGGTTCAGTTCGGCACTGATTTGAATTCATTTGGCAATGTGAATTCATCAACTTATTTCGGACAAGAAATATACACATAGGCGACAAAAGTGCGAAAAAAAATAGCACCAGTGTTCGGTAGAATCTCATAACCTCTTCAATTGTGCAATGCCGTTGGTCAGTAATATTTCCAAGATTTTTTCGAAGAAAGGAGATATGGGAGGAATTGTTAACAATTCTGAAAATGGTTTTAATCTACAAAAACAAACATGCTTTTAGGACCAAAAATCAGTAGGATCATCCAATTTTCAGCGATTTTTTCGGACTCAAGGGAGATCTTTAACCCTTCACCCTCCCTTACATAAACTAACAGGCCGGTATTTTGAATGGCAAGCACGACGTCTAAAAACACGACCATTTCATTAAAATAAATTTATCGCCAACTTTATGGGTCGAAACTCCACTTGGATGTTCATTTGTGCAGATTTTTAGTTAAAACTCAATTATGCAAATTATACAAAATTTGGGAATTCTTTACAGACAAACGGGCCATTATTGCATTAGATATGCAAATTTTCAAAACGGAAGAAAGGAAATTAAAATTTACTCAGTACCACTAGACTTACAAAAACGATACTTTTTACTTCATTTGCTTATTTTCCTATACTTAAATCAGTCGAACAAGTGAGCACTTATTTTGATTTGGTTTGGTAGACCAATTCACTTGAATGAAAATTTACTCGAACTTTTATTTTTCTTCTTTTGTTTTTCAATCAAAATCTTTACAATAATTTTCAAAACGGAGGTACCTATCAACCAGTCAATTTTCTCTCGAGAATAACGACTTTTTTTTTCCTCTTCCAACTTTGAACAAATTTAAGAGTTTTTGCGTTCGATATGAAAATGTTCAAGTCGAAGAGCCGCTGAAAACGAAATATGTAATTCCGTTTCTAAGCGTTTCAGAAAATTAAAAAAATTGTGAAAATTAAAGCTTGAAATCAATAATATAAATTTATGAGAAACTCATTTTTTGATTGAAAGAAAGTTGAAACAAATAAAAATAAATTATGATCAGCGTAAATTTTCAAAATACACGAAGAATAAAGACCAAAATTTAATATTTTAAAACTAAACAATGAAGTTGAAAACAACTGGGAAATAATATTTACTAAGTAGTTCTCTACTGTAAGAACATTTTCAGTAAAGCTACCCAGAGGTTGATCCAAAAGGGGGTCATAGAGGCCGTCCCTCTTCGTTCAAGAAAAGCTGAGCGATCAACACGTCTAGTTATTGTAGAAGATATTTGCTTCTAGGGGGTGGGAGTTATAGATATAGACGATTAAAAACAAAAATTATAGTTAGGATTTGGCATCTGCATTTAGAAAATATCGGACGCGTCGCTGAATTGTTCCAAAATATTTTAAGAACGACTTTTCTAAGTCGTATTACCCTGAAAAAGAGTTTTCCAATAAACTATTCTGGGTTGAAAACAGAAATACAAAATTTTGTAAGAAATATTAATACATTTGAGAGAGTAAATATTTAAATAGAAAGTTCAGAAATTATTAGGACTTAATTTATAATTTGACTACATTGTCTTACTAACAAATTTTCAAGAAAAAGAACAAAGCGTATGCGATATTTACGAATTTTTTGGAAAGAATTTCATGAGATAAACTTGGTGTTTTATTTTTACCATCAAATAGTTAGATATTTCATTCTATGCCAAAGACCAGAAATTATTTAAAAGATTAATAAGGAAAGTGGCAATACATTTTGTCATGCTCACAGTAATTGTCATCTACTAGGATAGGAAAAATTTGCGAAAAACAAAAATTAAAAATAAATTTATTCTCCCGCACACTTGAAAAAAATGTCGCGCAATAAGATAATTACACTATCTTATAAAACTAATATTTTTAATTTTAATAATGATACGAAATAATATGAAATTACACCAATAATTAGTCCCTAACTGAAGTGGTTCCAGCAGTCCTCCAAATAATTTCTGAATAAATAAAATTAAAAAATAAAATTCTCAACATAAAAGAAAATAAACTTTACTAAACAAAAAATAAAGAATTTCAGTAGGTACTGCAAGAATGATTCAAACAAACTTTTGCGCAGCAAGCTTCACAAGAAAAAGTAGCATTTTTTGTTTAAAATCATCTTCATCACTAACATTCTTTTAATAAAGTAATATAATTAAATAATATTTACATTTTTTGCAAAAAACTACCAATATCACACAAATACGAAGCATGCGATTAAAATATACAGATTCCGTATCATTTTTAGTGTATTTTCCACAACTACTGCATTCAGTGCAATGACGGGAACTTGGAGCGGGACCTGTAGAAAAGCACCGATCCTGAGTCATAGATCACAAATATATAGGTCACTCAAATTCTTCTGTACACAAATATATATACACATATTTCCACCTTTTGCTCATTTTGACACTTTTTGGAAGACTGTGGAGTCTCCGCTGCTTGACCTATGACAATGAAACTTAGGATAGTGTTAGAAGCTTTCATGGGCTACACATTCGTGTTGAAATTTTTAAAATTTATCCGCTAGTTCCGGAGGAAGGGATTCTCAAAGTTCCACAAACCCACCATGTTGTCATCACGGTAACTCCCGTAAATTAAAAGATTTTGAATTGAAATTGTTATGGCCGTTGGAGACTATTAGGGACTGATTTCGTATTGAATTTGGGTGAAGTCGATCAACTATTTTTATACGCTTTTATTCTACTCACTTAATTTGGTGAAGTACACCGGATGACCAACTTCGGCGCTGCTTTCGCATGTTGCGACACGCGCACACATACACTTATATCCGTTTTTATCAGTTGTTTTTTCAATTTTCGTTTGTTTCTGTCTCGGAAAAAAAGTGAGAAATTTTATTTTCTCTTTCGCCGTTGTTTTCTTCAAATTATAAAAACATATTTTTTAAAAACTCGTTTTTAACCGAACTTATTCGAATGGTAGCCATTACAAAATTTGACACTTTTGGAAAATACACACTTACCGCAGTTGATTAAGGGCAGAGATATTTAAAAATATTTTATGAATTAATTTTTAATTTTTATGTCCAAAATCTTTAATTCTCTTTTTTTTTTTTTGTGAAGTGAAAAATTATTTCAAGTTCTAACTAGCACGATTTCAAATGCCACACTTTCAAACATGCTAAATAAGACCATAATGGTTGGGATAGTTTTAACGAAATAGAAGTTTATGGAAATATTACAAAATATTGTGCTGGGTTTAGTCAACGGTTTCAACTGTAAAATTATTTTAAATGAAAAATAATTTTCAAATTATCAGATAAAATTGTAATTCTCCAGGCTGATGGCGGAGGCCAAAACTAAAACAAGGAGCGCTAAATACATTCTTTTATGGTTAAAGATGAAGCTTATTAGCAGGGTGGTGGCGATTTTAGGAAATAGTTAAATGTTTCAGGTCCATTTCTCTGCCCCCAAAACGGTATGTAAATTTAAATTTGGTGAAAAAAAAAAAAAAAAAACATATCCCAAGATAATTATATCACTCAATAATTTATGAATACTTGAATCTAGCCTCCTTTTTTGGGATGATGAAGGGCCCAAGGGAGGATTTCGTCTGATAAATGATTTTAAATTTAATTTCAAAGCACAAAAAAACATATCTGGCATACATTTTTCAATAATATTTATGAATGCTAATCGGTTCTGAGAATAGATGGTAAATTCTTGCTGCATTGACTAGTGATAAAATGAAATAGGCACAAGTAGTACCATGTAGTGGTAAGATATTTGCAACACATGAAAAAAAAAAAAAAAAATGAGCTCAAATAAGCGCAGCAATACTTTGCTAGAAAACTCATTTTCATCTAGAATTCACAAAGCAAAAAGAAAAATGTTCTAAATTAACGTATTACCAAAAAGACCTTCATAAACCCTTGGTTGTAAATACGAAATAAGTATATCAAAGCAACACTGCAGTGACTTGCTGTATTTCAGATTTTTTTTATTTTACATTTTTCTTAAGAACTACAGAATTGATAGGCATCAAACTCCTTTAATATTTGGTCCAACATAAGAACTATATTTCATGAAACTTTCTACTCTACCCTTTCAGTAGTTTCCTTAAAATCCAGGAATAACCACATTTCCAGCAATTTATTATTTTAGTTTTCTCAAAAACTGCAGAACTAATAGGCACCAAAAATCTATCCTACTTTCATATATATAAGGATTTATCGAGAAAATTTCAGCCCTATCCCTTCTGAATAATATGGAATCTAATTTATTATTGGAACTATCTGAAACAACCCATCCTTCTCCAGAAACTAACATTTCTGTTCCATCAAAACAATCTTTTGGATATATTCCTAAATGTTGGGAATCTCAAACTAAGAATCCACTTGAAAAAGGTTTCACCAACCTTAAATCTCCGAAATTTTATCTGGAAAGATGGAATGGAGAAATTTTGGGTTACACTGGATTTATTAATGGCTTTAATAATTATGTAAATAAACGCAATGACATTGCGATACCTCAAAAAATAAATTTACTCCAGAGTACACTACCTAAATTTTTAAGTGAAAAAATTAGTCATTTCTCACCAGATGATGTAGGTTATATTCAACATTTGAAATTTCTCCAAAGTAGATATGGTGATGAATGCAAAATTCATGCTGCATTGTGGGAACAACTTACGGCTTTTCCTACAACAACTAATGAATTCACATCTATTTTAGATGGTTTAGATTCTATTTCTGTTATGATAGATCGCTATCGTATGGTCTGCACAACTGTAGACGAGGAACAATTTTTTAATATAACTTTTAAAAAATTCCCTCCTAGATCGTATCAAAATAATATTAGGTCCAGCGAAAGGCATGTCAAACATTTGTTTGAAGCAATTTGTGAATTTATTAAAATTTGAGAACTTACTAATGACCTTAGTACATCGGTGCCTAAAAAGTAGATTCTTTATCTAATCAAAATAAACCTAATACTGATAGAAATATCAATACATCTTATAGAATTAGGAATAATAGTCAGCCTAAAAGCAGAAGAAATTTTGCCATTACTTCTAATAACAATAGAAAAGGAAAACATAAATCTAATCCTACTAAACAAAAGCCATCCAACAAACGTTTTAAACCTTCGGATTCAGATACAACATCAACTAATACCCCCACAACAAATTCTTCTATTGTTACAGGTGCTGATGGCTCAGTTCACCTGAGGTTACCAAAAGGCAAGCTAATTCCCATTAGCATTTTAAAAGTTACCAAAGGGTAATTGCATCTTCTGTGATCAGCTGCATCATAGTTTCTTGTGTTGTACTGTCAACACATTGGAAGAACGCAAACAGTTTTACCAAAGCAAAAACCTTTGCGTTCAATGCTCTCACCAGCATAATCAAAACGAGGATGTCTGCAGGTGTTACCACCCCAACATTGTAGATGGTTTGAATGTCTCAACTGTGGACATCACACCAACTTGTGCCCGACCACTCGGGGTAAATGCGACGCCTGGTACAAGTTCCTGGAAGAGTACAAGGTGTACTTGCCAGAGAAAAGTATGTTTCAGCAACATAAGTCTATTATAGAAAATGACATTTCTATAAATAATGATGTTTCTTTATTCTCGCAGCTGGAAAATGGATCTAAAAATCCATCGCTAATACCAAAAGTATCAGGAGTAGAAGAAGAGGAGGCCAAGCAGCAGTACGGATTACCCATACTGAGTGAGTCTTTTTCATTTTTTTAATAATAGTGATACTTCCCCTTATTTTCTTACATTTCAGCCGTATATTCACATATCTGATTTTTCCAATCATATAAAAATTAATGGATTTTTTGATTCTGGTAGTAAGGAAATTTACATTTACCAGGCATATGTAAATACTTATCTTAAAGAAAATAGGTCTGATGAATATCAAACTTTGCACTTCAAAGGTGCTGCAAATTCAAAATCAAATAGCTTTCGATCTCATAAGGTCAAATTTCAGATTCAAAAACGTGATGGAATGAAAGTTCTTATTTTGGCAAATACAGTACCTTAATTAGCTAAAACTTTATCTCAACCAGATTTTAAGGAATTTAAAATTCTTTTTCCTCAATATTCGCGTATTGAATTATCGATCATAGACCATGAACATACAATACATTTACTTATCGGTAATGATTTTATGTGGTCCTTTGTGAGAAATGTAGGACAACTTTCCCCTACTCTAACATTAATCAACACTGATTTTGACCATATGTTAGGAGGCTCTATCAACCCTCTGCTAGAAATTGACATTTTTACTTCCATATTTTTTACATCTCCACAAAGTGTAGAAAATTTTTGGAAACTAGATACCTTAGGTATTGAAACAAACAATATAGTTGAAGAGGAAGCTGAAGCACTTCGACTATTTTACAAGGATATTACTCTTGTAAATAATTGTTATCAAATACGATGGCTCTATAGGTTCAACCATCCGCCATTTCTAGACAATTATCATTTAGCATTTTGTTGCTTAGGATAGCAGCCACCAAAGATAACACAGAATCTCCAATTCTTTCATTTATACGACCAGTATTTTCATTCTTTGGTAGACCTGGAAATGATCGAACCCACTGATCATGATACTCCAGCTGAATAAGTGCACTACGTACAGCACAAAGGTATATACGATTCTACAAAAAGTACTCCACTTTGCTTAGTCTTTTAATGGTTCTGCAAAAACCAAAAAATCTAATCATTCTCTAAATGATTGTATGTTCAAAGGAAAAATTATCCTAGCAGATTTAATATCGATTCTACTAGATTTTTGTAAAGATCCTTACAGAATAGCAGCTGATATTAAAAAAGCCTTTCATCAGATAGAACTCCATCCAGCTGACAGAGATATCACTCATTTTTTCTGGATAAAAGACCCTACTAAGCCTATGGATTTGAAAAATCTATTAATATTTCAGTTTTGTCGTGTTCCATTTGGAATAATTATGGCTCCTTTTCTTTCAGCAGCGATTTTGCTAAATCATTTTCAAGTTGTTGATAAGGAATTTCACAATAAATTTTTGCAACAATTTTATGTTGACAATTTGGCAACATCTTTACCTACTTTTCAAGCGGTAAAGGATATATATTATAGGTTGAATAAATTTTCAACGATATTTTAATGCATCTCGATTTATGGGGAACAAATTGTACATCTATGCGAAAAGAATTTGATCCTACATTCGAATTGTATAAACCTCTTGTAAAGGTTTTAGGTGTTGTTTGGGATATGGATAACGATGTTATGTATATTCTAACTCCTCAAGCTCTAACTGCATGTTGGACAGAACAATCATTTTTGAATGTCATGTCTTCTTTTTATGACCTTCTTGGTTGAACATGTTGGTCTGAAGAAATGAAATGGGATCAACCAATCCCAGAAAAGTTAAAAACTGTAGCTTCAAATATCCTTAAGATCTTATGGAATCTCTTCCCAAACAATTGTATATTGGGACTTATAATCCTAATGCATGTCAAATACATGTATTTACCAATGCATCTAATGTTGCATTTTCCATGGTAATTTACGTACGTTTTCACAATAAAGACTCAAATTCTTATTCAGTATGTTTTCTTATGGGTAAATCTCGTGTCAGTCCCATGAGACCCATAACTATTCCAAAACTGGAATTGATAGCTGCCTTAATCGGTGCTAGAGGTCTACGTGCAGTATGTAAACTGATAGATCTTCAAAATTCCCCTAATTTTTTATGGTCTGACAGTAAATGTGTCTTAACATAGTTACTTGAGTGTAAAATTTTACCTCAATTTGTAGCAGACAGAGTAAATGAAATAAAAACTATTCCATCTGTTGAATATCGCTACATACCATCCATAGAAAATCCTGCAGATATTGGATCTAGAGGATGTACTGTACAAAATTTCATACAGTCTCTTTGGTGGACTGGACCTTTTTGGTTGAGCCAAGATTCAAGTTTCTGGCCAAATACAGGCTTACACATCATTGAGTTCTTAACAGAACATACTGAGGAAGAAATTTCTATACCAGTATTTTGTATCTTAAGACAAACCTTAAGTATCTCTCCAAAATTATCATCCTCAATATCTGTGGAAACAGATGATATTTTCAATAATCATCATCCAGCCAGACGAAGAAGGATTGAAAAATCTTGAAAGAGACTTATACTTCAATTCTTCCTCAATTCAGAAAACTTTGAATGTGAAGTACAATTGCCTACCTCTCAACCCAATCTTGTACAGAAAGTGGAAACAGAGATAGTTCAATCTTCACAACCCATAGACTAATCAAAAAGTATTGAGGATCCCGATAGATCTTGTAAATTCCCTTACAAGCTTTATTCATCCTCCTTCAAATACACCATTTGAAATCAACATTGAAAAATTTAATTCTTTGAAAAAACTAGTTAGGACATTTTACCAATGTCTAAAAGCAATTTGTCGATTTAACAATCGAAGGATCAGACAGAAATGTTTGATAACTCCATATGCAATAATGAAATTTAATTTTCAGTTTGTATTACTTTGCTTCATATATGCTGATCAAAAGAAATATTTCCCCAAAATATTTGACATACTTATGAAGCAAAATCCTCCAAAATATGTTTCCTATGGAAAATTTCATATTTGTATAGATCCATCTGGAATTTTGCATACTAGAAGTTACCTTCCAGAAATACATTATGCAAAAGATATGCTTTTGCCCATATTATTGCATCCCAAGTCGCACCTGACTGAACTCATTTTAATACATACACATCTCACCAATGTGCATACGGGTAGTAAGTTCACACTTGCGGATTTCCGTCAGCATTATTTTATACCTAAGGCCTTAAAAGTCCTTCCTCAAATTCTAAAAAAGTCTTGCATCTTATGCAAAAAATCTGAAACTACACAATTTAAGCAACCAACTCACTCGTCATTGCCAGATTTTCAACTTATTCCATATACCCACCCCTTTTCTTATACGGGTGTAGATATTTTTGAACCTTTTCTTGTATTCGACATATACTTACCCACATGGAAAAGTCAGTTGGCTACACCAACATCTCCAATTTATAAAAAATGGGTTCTTATTTTCACTTATCTATCAACAAGGGCTGTATATCTAATTTCTATTTTGTCTCTCACCACAACAGAAATTTGGACATTTTGGCAACCGGTGGCCGTTGACGAACGAGTGTGTACTACACACTCGTTGACCACCTAGCTGGCCAGTGGGGTAAAACCCACGAACTCTGTTTTTGCGCTCACGGCTGTACATTTTGTCTGTGCAGCTAAACTTGTTTACTGGGCTCGGCCCGCACACACTACTTCGTATACACACAACCAACCTGCATTGGTGTTTGTGTGGTGTCGTGTATCTACACATACACACACCCACAAGTGGTGACCTCCGACGTAAGTATTTTATTTTTGTTGTTGACGTTTCACTGTCAACAGGGGAAGGAACCATCACCTCCTTGCCCACCACTTCCAACTAGCTTGGAAACAACAACCAATCGGCTTTCATCAGCTGATTTCCCAAAACCATGCACCTTCTTCAAACGTTGGCATACCCGCCAACAACCGAAGAAGTAAGTCAGTCGGCTCTCGTCAGCTGACGGAGAAGTTTCTCCTTCTCCACCCTTTCCCTCATTGCTTGTCGGTACTTAAGTACCGACCAACATCCACAAAAATCAGTCGGCACTCGACAGCCGACGGAGAAGGTTCTCCTTCTCCTTCCCTTTCCATTTCACTATTTTTTCATTTTTCCCCCTCCTCTCACAAGGCTCGACGTTGGTACGCAAGTACCAACCAGCCATCCCATAGAGAACCAAACAGTTGGCAATCAGCTGCCAACGAGGAAAGTGAAAACTTAGCCTCTTTTTTCAACTACCACCATGGCCTCCAAACTAACCCCGTCGTCCCTCGACAACCTGGTTCTCCCTCTGACGCCTGCGAAAGTCACAGTCAGCTATCCTTCCAGGAGGATGGAGAACCAGCACAAACCCTCGACTGCCATCCACTCAACGTCGCATTCCAGTATGCGTTTGTCGAATGTACCGACAAACTTGGCAATCCCGCAGTCCTCCACACTTGTAAACTTTGGCCCATTCATCGACAATTACCTTCCGGGCAAGGAGCTTCCGGTCAGCCAGCATCAGCCGGTTGACAGCTCCACGCTGAGGTTGTCACCCATCCTCAATTGGCAATCGCACTAGCAGGAAGCAAATTCTGCCGCAATTAGCTGTACCACCTCGCCTTCCTTACAAGCCCATCCTTCCCGGTTACTCACAGGCCTTCCACCCTTTAACGCCGAGAATGTGTGCCTATGGCTGCAGCAGATTGAGAATCTTGCTTGTGCCAGTGGCAATACCAGCCAGTCTCAGCTCTACCTGGCAATCTCTGGCCACTTGCCAACCCAGGTAGCCAATACTGTGTTGGAATTACTGTACAGTTCTGACAACTCGCTGCACACTTGGTCAAACCTCCACAAGCAAATCCAGCAGGAATTTTCCCCTTCCTCTTACACTCAAATTAGAACTCTGCTGGAGAATACCCATCATCCACCTTCCAAGAGGCATTGGGCGTACCATTGCCACCTCTTCACCCTAAACGAAGGAAGAGTCAACAACGACGTCCTCCACAACCTTCTCTTCCAATCCCTCCCGATCAATATCCGCCAGACATTGGCCATGACCAAGCCCGCAACCTCTCAACAGGCAGCGCTCGAAGCTAATGAGGCAATAGCTCTCGAGCCAACCTTTCTGTCAACAACACCAACGGCTAATTCCTCGGAGTTAGCTACCATTACCCAGCTGCTTCAACAGCTCTTGGCTGGAAAACAGGTGAGTTCGGTCAACCCCCCTAAAGATCCCACCCCATTTCACGAACATAGGAGCTTGCGTTCATGGAACGCTAGGTCCAGAGACAGATCGCGCTCTCGTGACTGTAGCTCCGGTCGTTCGAAACCATGGATGACGCTACGAGTCATCAATGGAAAGAGACCGGTAAACA
Source organism: Ericerus pela (assembly GCA_011428145.1). NCBI lineage: Eukaryota > Metazoa > Arthropoda > Insecta > Hemiptera > Coccidae > Ericerus > Ericerus pela. The sequence goes on from WOFM01000034.1 coordinate 772,144, forward strand.
CCCGCTCTCCCTCCCGTTAACGCAACGGCTACTGTTGGTACTACCAACAGTTTGGGAGGAAATCGTGCAACTGTTCTAACCCCCCATGTTCGTGGTGGGACAAACCCCAAAATTGCGACAGCTGCAATTCCAAATCCCCTACTCATTCGGGAAACGAGTAAACGAGTCAGTCAAGATGGCACTCCCACTCGTTTTCACCTCAGTCCGTCTATTTGTAGAAGATCTGCTTAGCAAGCATCACTTCCTGGTTGACACTGGTGCGGAGATATTGGCTATTCCTCCAACCGCTGAAGACTGGAAATGCAATGCTAAGCTCCAAATCTACACTTCAAACCAAACTCCAATTAGTACTTACGGAGTTAAGCTGGTGCAGGTAGATTTTGGCCTTCGAAGCGAATCTAAGTCGACCTTCATCATCGCCGATATTGCTGATCCCATCATCGGAGCAGACTTCCTCAGCCACTACCAACTACTTTGCATTGTCAGCGAAGGGCACCTCCTTGATAAGACCACTGGACTTGCTGTAGTAGGTAAACCTCGCCCTATCAACTATCCCCAAGAAATTTGCCTGACCATTGCCCACTCAAATAGTCGATTCCAAAAAATCCTCGACAAATTTCCGGGCGTAACCGGTAAAGAAGACTTACGCCCGAGGATTTCCCCTACCAAAGTCACCCATGATATCGAAACTGTAGGTCGACCTGTGTTTTGCTGTGCCCGTCGACTACACCCCGAGAAGTTAAAGGCAGCCCATCTTTCCTTCCAAACCATGCTTGAACGTGGAGACTGACGACCCTCCAAAAGTGCCTGGTCATCCCCCTTGCATATGCACATGAAACCCGACAAAACATTGCCCATGCTTGGTGACTACAGAGCACTCAACACACAAACTATCCCCGACAAATACCCTGTCCCAAATATTATGGATTTCCACGCCAGACTAGCTGGTGCCAATTTGTCATTGTCTGACAATGATTGACAGCTCCACACGATGGCCTCACACCATCATGACAACGGATATTTCCGCGGATCGAGTGGCAACACTCTTCGTCCAACACTGGGTGTCCTCCTTCGGCATCCCTGAAACCATAAAAATGGACCAGGGATGCCAGTTCAAAAGCGCTTTATTCAACTCAGTTGCACGCCAGTTGGGAATACACAAAATCTCAACTACGGCGTATCACCCCAATAGAATGGCAAAATAGAGCACTGGCATCGAACTCTCAAAGCCACCATCATGGCTCGCGAGAATTCCAAAGACTCGTGTGGAGAATGGGCAGCCAATTTGCCTCTCATTCTTCTCAGCCTATGCTCGACAGTCATCTCTGACCTCGGCATATCCCCGCCCAACTCCTTTATGGTGAAGAGCTCCATCTCCCAGCTGACTTCTTCGAAGATAGCCCACCAAGTGTTGTCACTCCCATTGACGGCACCAACCTTCCACAACGCATTTGTGAAATTGCGAATTCATTCACCCAAATCACCCGCAACCACAGCGACTCCCCCTCATACATCCCAGCTGATCTGAAATCAGCCCAAAATGTATGGTTACGCGTTGATACACCTTGTAAGGCACTCGACCCACCGTACTCCGGCCCATACAAAGTCCTCAATCGTACGGATAAATGGTTTGAGATCGACATATAAGGACGACACACACACGTATCAATCAATCGCCTAAAGTTGGCCTATGTCTACACAGATATAGCAGCCAACTCAGATAACTCAACTTCCATCGATGATCCTTTGTAACTGACAGTTGACTTGTCATCTGATGTCGTTTTACCTAAAAATGACGACTCACCCCCAAATGCCTCACCCCAACCTTCGACGTCGTCTCCAAACACAGACGACACGCTCGATTCTTCCCCAATTGTAATTACACACGATCAAAATAAAGAATCGCATCCCGAAGCGTTATTGAAGGAAATAACACAATCACACCCCATCAGCCAGTCTCCTAGTTGAACAGCTGATGCTAAGCTCGACGACAAACCGATTGCGATTTCCTTTCCCCTCCTGCACTTGTCCGAGTCGGCTTACACAACTGACGACAAGTCAAGCGTTGTAGACGACGACTTATTACAAAAATTGTTTTGTAGTGCCACCCAGTCGCATAAATACAACGCGTCTTCTTCCTCGGAAGACGAACTAGCCCCACCTACAAAATGAACTCGTAATATTAATGTGCAACAACAGCTGACGCAACCGCACCTTCGTTCGTGTTTACGAGACGAAAATAAATGGCGGTTACGGTCAAGAAAACGAGTAAAATTTGTGTTTTAGAAACTCACTCTTCTCTTGATGCGTCCAGCAGTTATATACTCTTCATCAAATGCTGTTCATCAGGCACTTTTAATTAAATTTCACGGAGTGTAATAGACTGGTGAAATGTCCCAAGAGCGTCTTTCCCCAGCATGTTCAAGATTTTGGATGATGAAGAAACAGCCCTTTTAAGGGCTAAACACCCCCAACAGAGGGTGGTAATGGCAATGCTCCGTTGTCTCCTCGTGTAGACAACCATCACTCCCCCTCTCCCTCCTTCTCTCCCTAGAAATCATCTGCTGACGTTGTCCCATCTCCCTCGGTGAAGCAGACATTGCCTGTATCCTCTACATCCGATCAAGTATCGGCGTCATCCATGATGCCTACCTCGGTCAGACCTGCACAAGAGGGTGCAAGCTGTACTCCTTCGCGGGTACTGCAACGGTGATTGACACTGAGGCAGAGGGTGGAGTCTGCTGCCAGAGATCCAGGTTCGCCCCTCCAACAGTACCAGCCTGCTCCTGGAGTGGCAGCTTGGGGCTCTGAGATTGTACAGCACAGCCTTGTCCATAGCTCTTGTTCTTGGGTCTTTGTGCCCCTGCCCAGGAAGACTGCGTACTGATTGGAGACAACGCCTCACGCTAGGGCCACTGTACAATTAGGTAATGTGCTGATTGACACCCGCACATTTGCCAAAGTTGTACAGCGCGTTCAATCTAAGGGTCCTTTGCTCAGTCCTCAACCATCTTCCTTGGCAGGCCTCCCCTTTAGGGAATTCCCCTCCGCTCAAGATGGTCAAACAGATTAAACCGCTTCTTCTTCAGAAGTGCCGAGCCAAAGCGACTGCCACATTGCATACCAGCAGTTTTAAACGTCTGTCTACAGCAACAAAGCGGTCCCTCAACCGTCGACTTCCAAAGTTGCGGAGGCACCAGTAGCCATGCAAAAGGCATCGTCGGTCCCAAAAGACAAGTCGCCTCTACTTCGCCCTTTGGTCAAACCGACTGCCCAGGAAGAGAACAACAATGGATGTCGACTCTACTCCGCCCCAACTGTCTGCCACCCCCAATCATCATGTCGGTCACTCAACGCGTACTCTCACCAGTATGTGAAGAGGTCAAACTGACAGAAAGTACTGCCGTCAATAACTCGTCCGTTATCGACTTAACGGTAACACCTTCACTGGAAAATGTCCCCGAGCCTCAGCCATCCACCTCTCATGCTAAGAGTCCCCCAGCTGATGGCAAACTGGCGAAGCATCCCCGTTTAAACCGTAAGGCAGGTGGCCGTGCCCGGTGTGAAGCTCGTACTCGCGGCCTCTCCTACATGGAACTTAAACTGGATGAAAGACACGGCAAATTCAGGACCCAAACTCCCGCTCCATCTCAGGCTTCCACACAGAACCCTGCCCTGTCTGTGGTACAGCCCCCTGTACTGCAACTGGTGGTTCCTCCTGTGTTGCAGAATCAAACACTGCAGCTGTGGGAGCACTTTACCGCCGTGCTTGCAGCACATAATGCCCTGTTGCTCACCTTAGCGACAACACCGATGCCACTTCCCCAAGTTGTGATGCCTCCCCTGGAATTCTCATTACCCCGCATCTACAACTCTCAGCACTGGTATACGCTCAGGCCCTGGTTATGCCGCCTTTGATGGCACCGCCTATAACCTACCCACCGCCCCTCATGAGCATTCCCACGTCTCAATCCCAGACTCCACTCATGAGATCACGAACTCGAGTGCGTCCCACTCCCCAGCCTCGAGCGCACTGTACATGCCCTTCCCATCCTACTCTCCCTGAAAACTTCGGTAAGCCCAAACCGAAGAGACCTGGCAATCCTACTACGTGAACAACATCCGTGAGCGTAGTAGTGAACGCTGCACCACACTTGACTGGCGTCACAGGTCACCGTAGGTTTCTCCAGAAACTTACTAGGAGGAGAGAGGTGTGGCGACGGGTGGTCGTTGACAAACGAGTGTGTACTACACACTCGTCAACCACCTAGCGGGCCAGTGGGGTAAAACCCACAAACTCTGTTTTTGCGCTCACAGCTGTACATTTCGTCTGTGCAGCTAAACTTGTTTACTGGGCTTGGCCCACACACACTACTCCGTATACACGCAACCAACCTGCATTGGTGTTTGGGTGGTGTCGTGTATCTACACATACACACACCCACAGACATCATTTCTGACATTTTTTGCTGACTAAGGCACTCCTAAAGCAATCTTGTCAGATAATGCAGCACAGTTTCAGCTGCTCTTAGTATACCTACCAAATTACTGGACATCTTTTTCTGAAACCTCAGAAATAATGGACAGTCTTGATATGAAAGGCATCAAATGGCATTTCATACCTGCAAGTGTCATGGTATGGTGGAGTTTATGAACGTACTATCGGAATTATAAAACAAGTCTTTTACCAAGTTTATGGTCACAACACCATTTACATCCATACTTTTCAGGCTAGTTTGAAGGATATTCAAACTATGGTTAATAACAGACCTCTTTGCCTATCTTCCGATGATATTGACACCTGCGCATTTTTAACATGCGAACTTAGGAACACTAAGTTTACCTTCTAATCTTTCACTATTGGAATCAACTCCTACAGCTAAACAGATCATTGATATGTGGAAATTGGATCAGGATTATCTTACTAAACTATGATTATCTTGGAAGAGAGAGTATTTACTCTATCTTTGTGATAGGCCCTCATCTGCCTTACCCAATGCATATCGTATGGTTCCATACCAACTGCAGGTTAATGACATAGTTCATGTTTTAGATTATACATCTAAACCTGGTGTCTACAAATTTGCTAAAATCATTGGTCTTCAGAAATTGCAGAATGGAAACATCAGGTATGTGAAAATTGAATTCTCTAGTCAAAATGAGTCTTCTCAACCATTGAAATTTTTGGCTAGGTTGGAGCTGCTATCCAAGGTTACTGAAAATTGGATATAATTTTCCTTCTCCCATCTAAGATCAACCTAGACATGACATATGTAGTAAAGGTTCACAAAACCTTTTTAACGTCTTTAGGGCGCGCCATAATTGAATATTATGCTCCTAAAAACAGTATACTTTTGATTTTTTGGCACCCACTATTGTTGTCAAGTACCTCATGAAGGATCATGGACAACTGGTGATGGAGCATGCACACAATTTTAAAACATGAACAATGTTTTGCAACTCACTAATTCCTACTAATCCTTACAGAATCGGTTATCTGTGGCTAATTATAATATGTATCTTCCTCTTCTACTACATCCAGCAGTTGCTCAGAAGACTAATGGATTCTGTAAATTATTACCTATTTTATTTCTATATTATCCTACTGTTTGTATTTTTTTATTTTTTTAATAAATAAAGATTTTGTATTTGTACTTGTCAAGTCAAATCTTTCTTAGATTTCAGGTTGATCTTCAGAAGGTAGTGTCTCTGAAGACTACCCTTGCACACCGCCCCCAGTGTTGTGACTCCACCCATGGGTCTCATACTCATGGGCAATGTACCAGAGTACTCCCTCTTGATAGAGGAGACATTGGTGTTGAGGCAACGTCAGTTGTGAGTTGCGAGGTATGTGAAACAGGAGTGTGACTCCAACCAACTTTATATGGTCCCTTGGACCTTAAACCACACTAATATTAAGCTTTTATTCACTACAATGGTTGGCACAAATTGGCACAAAATGAACACAATTAGTATGCAAAGTTTTGAGTAAAAATTCAGAATGGGGGCTAGCATTTCTCCAGCCCCCTACAAATTTTTTTTCTTATATTAAGAAGGGGGTGATAACAAATTCCAAAATTGGTGGCAAAACTTAGCACTAATTAAATCCAGTTAGGAAGGGGGTGAGCAAAAATTCTGAAATTAATGGCACAAATTAGCGCAAATTGAGAAGAATTAGGTCAAAAATTCTCATGTCAAAATTTTAAAAGGGGGCGACCAAAAAATGGACCTGGATTATATAAAGAGGAAAAAAAATATTATAAGAAAAATTCATAAGTGTAACTCTTTGTAACAAGCAGAGTAAGGCATTGAAAATTAATGAAAATTTAAGAAAACTAGCAGCAAGCCTCACTACAAAAAGTAGGTTTTCAAGAAGAAGAATAACGAATTTTGATTGTCACATTAATTGTTTGTAAATTTATATATGTGAATGGTATGTTATGATTGTATGAAATGTGTTAGCCGCTGGTGAAATATTAGACAACGTGAAATTTAAATGAATTATATCTTGAAAAAAGAAAAAATTAATTAAGATGATAAAGTACGGTAAATAATCATATAATTTCAAATAAAATTGAATAAATATAATAAAGTTATGAAATGAAAAAAAAGAAAACATGAACATGTGGTTAATTTTTTTAAAAAGAAAAGTTCATGTAAATTGAAAAGAAAGAAGAAAAAAAGATTTACAGGAAATACACTATGGTAGATCCGCACCAAAATTGGTAGCATGCTATAATAAATTATAATAAATATTTGTTTCAAATTTCAAACATATGGTTCCAAAATTCTGCACTTTATGACCAACATAAAAACAAAAATAGTGGTACCTACTCACAAAATTTCAAACTGACACGGATTTAGTACAATTCTAACTGCTGTTAAGTTTGGTTTCTGTTAATTTCTCAGTTCATGCCCCCAGGTCGTTGATAGTAACAACTGCTTTTTTGCTCAATTAATGTCATAATTCTGGTATGACTGTCATAAAATTTAGAACACAGACTACCTCTAATGCAAGGATCAGACCTACTAATTTTAGTAATGACTGGTCATTTTGTTCCATAGTCAGTAGCTATACCGTATGTTTTTTGTGATTGGTTTCTCATTTTCCTTTGCGATAATAATAGTTGTAAAAGGTCTTTTTTTCAAAGGGGATTCTCTTGTTTCAAACACAATTACTTCAAAAATTCAATATTTCCCACCCCACCATTCTCCCATCAACTAATTTGATCCAGAGTCTTTATTTACTTACTCGCATACAATCTGAATCCTCAATCTTCTGCGCCACAGTTTCGTTTGAGGTAAGTACATTGGAAGATTTTTCGATTCTAGTATCACTTTTTCTTCTATTTACTGATTTTATTTTGTAGTCTTTTGGTTCAGGATATTTTTTTTACTATCCTTAAAGGATGAGGCCGGAGTTAATATTTATGGATAGGGCAGAAACTAAATTTCAAAGTTGAAGCAGAAGCTGGGTTTTTAAAAATTTTGAATAATCAGTAATTATGAACATCTACATTTTCTAGCGGAGTGTAGCTGCGGTATTATTTTTTAAGTAGATTTTTTTATCAAAATTGTCTGCGTATTCGAACCCAGGAGTGGTACTGGGAACGTTTTTTTTTGCATGACCTCGTGAGCATTTTGGCACTATTTTTGAGAATTCATTTTTTTATGTGTACCTCTTTTTGCGTTGAGTTTATTTCCAGGTGTAATTTTGAGGATGGTTTTGAAATTTGAAACGCATATTTGGGTCTGTCTAAAGAATAATCATAAATAATCATATTGTTTTTAGTCCTAATCGGAAGCACAGTACGTCCGGTAGATCAGTTTATATGAATTTTTTTATCGAAATGTGTACAGATCGAAATTTTTAATCAATAGGCCTGAAATTTGGTATACGTATGTGTGGCAGCTGCCACACTACGTCGGCACATATAAATACGTACTTCCTCGAACACCATCACCCGGAACCGTGGCCGAGTGAGTATGGTGCTGCCTTTTGTGACAGTGAACGAGGGAGGTTTTAGGTGTTCAGCCGGTACGGGTTCGAATCCCCGTGCCGCCTGAACACCTAAAGTGGTGACCTCGACGTGATCCGAGGGATGGTTATTCACGCCATCTCTCGGACACTAGTTGAACCGACTGTAACTGTGGTGCATCACACCGCCGTTTCTCTGTGTGACAGCGCTGGTGGGCGTATGCCACAGAGCGGTGATGGAGGGAAGGGCATCACTACGTTCCGGTGTACGTCCCTACCTAGGCGCCTCCGTATGGGAAGCCATATTTACGCTCCGCTATACTGGGGGGAGTGGTGTTGTGGCCACCACACTACGTCGGCACATATAAATACGTACTTCCTCGAACGCCGTCACCCGGCACCGTGGCCGAGTGAGTACGGCGCTGCCTTTTGTGACGGTGAACGAGGGAGGTTTTAGGTGTTCAGCCGGTATGGGTTCGAATCGCCGTGCCGCCTGAACACCTAAAGTATGTATATTAGGTCAAGGACAATATCTACCAATTTTGATGTGAACAGGTCTTATGGTATGTCTGGTAGGGGCGATTTTGTTGTATTTTTGGCAGATTAATGGCTCTAAAAGGGGTAATTTTCATGCTATAGTCACAAAATTTGGTAAAGATATTGATTATAAATATATCTAACACGCTTCATAATTTGATTTTTATTGATATTACGGTTCATTCCGTGAGGCTGTGAGAGTTGCTAATTTTTTATGTTATCTCGATAAAAGTTACAATTCTCTTTCAACAGTCACGAAATTTGGTACACACAGTACCTCCCTTACAAGGACCAAACCTACCAATTTTGTTTTTGATTGGTCGATTTTTTCCCAATTTATTAGTTATTCAGTGAGATTTTCTGATAATAGTCCTGAAAAATTCGTTTTCTAGGCTTCATCGAGAAAAACACTCGTTTTAACCTGAAAACAACATGATCTCAGCGAAAGGTCAATTTTTGTTAACCCTCACACCTGCTTCCCTACCCTAGATTTGAACATAAACATTAAAATCTCTGCTCATATTTTCTTAATCAGTCCGTAGAAAACTGCGCTAAATTTCGTTTTGCAGCGTGTGAGATTTTTTTAGCATTGAAAATGCTTCTCAAATGAAAAGGTAAAAAATGTCCGCCACCCAATTTTTCCAGTTGTTTTATGCAAATTGTATAAGAATGGGTACATAACCATGGTAAAAGAAGTGGAAGGAGAAAATAGTAATGAAAAATAAAGTGAAGGTGGTAACGTTGTTTCGTTGTTTATGGAATGAATACAAAAATGAAAGAAAATGAAAAATGAATAACTCTTAATTTTTTAGTAGGTTTCCTTTAGAAAATCTACTAGATAGATATATAAGTCAATTTCCTGTTCCCACTATGCAGGTCACAATTTTTGTCCGATAATTACGAAATTTGGTACGAATATTTTTATTAAGTCAATGATCAGACCTGCTAATTTTAAGGAAGATTGGTTAGATGGTACTTCCAGTAGGTACCTATTGCTTGAACATTACGAATTTTAGAGCCATTACATTGTCTTATTTGCTAAGTAAAATAAGTAGAGAATACAAGGGAAACAGAAGATGGGAGAAAATACAATGCAACCTTCAAAAAACAAGTAGAGCAATTGTTTAAGGATTAAACTATGAAACCATTGACTCGTGTTCTTATACAAGCAAGGGAGCTGGGTGGAGGGAGAAACCAAAGAATTGACTTTTGGAGGGCAAAATAACTTTGTTTAGGATAAAACAAGAGTTTTTTTTTTATTAAGCTAGACAAATTACTTTTTTAAGGGTGTTATCTGAAGAGAAAAAGGGAGAAAATAACACAAAATTACTAATAACTTGAGAACAAACGGAGCAATGGAACCAAAATTGACAGGTCTAGACCTGATATTAGAGGTAATATTCGAACTAAATTTCGTAACTATTGGAAAAGAATTACACCAACCAGACGTACCTTAAATTAATCGCACACCAAATTTGAATGGTCTTGTCTTTGATATAGTATTAATGTTTAGTCCAAATTTTCTGACAATTGAACTGAAATTACGTCCTATACCGTGTTAACAAGAATTGTATATACAAACATATATATATATATACTATAAATACATATAAATTTTAAAAAATGGTTCCAAAAATTTTCTTAGAGTCATGATACGAAAAACGTGCTTACTTTCACCCCTGGTTCCTTCCATGAGTGTAAAATTAATAAGTAAGTTTTCGTATAAAACCTACTTAAAACCTGATGCTGTTATAAACACTGATTTTGGTAGGTAACTTCTTGATACGCTTAGGGACCATCGTCTACAGAGCCTCAGAATTCCCAACATTGTATCTATGTTCCTAATATTCAAAAATTTCATTCAAAATTAAAACTCTCCCCAATTGTAAATCGTAGAATCGCCATTGGTCTTCAGTTTTGTTTTTTTTTTTTCAAATGAAAGGACAAAAATGGCATGTCTAATTCGGCCATCAACAACAGTAAAATTCTGGTAAGTAAAACCGAATCTAACATGAAGACAAGCATTATACAATGAACTTGGTCTTGATCTTGCTTTTGCTCATCTTTAGTTATTTCCGATGACCTTATAGCAAACCTTTTTTCTCTCCATCATGAAAAAAAAAAAAAACAACAAAAAAAAAACAAACAAAAACCACTTAAATTATGTCTCTGGGTTGAAAAAGAACAATTTCAAAAAATCAGTTATTTTTAATTCTGAAAAAAACTGATGGCGGAAAATGTGACCATTGGAACCTAATTTTTCCAATCGATAAAAAAAGTTTTGAAAACCACTTCAAAAATTCAAATCAGACCCATATAGTGTGCTTTTAAGCTACATTCCATTTCGGCAAGTACGTCATTTAAGATTAAACAATCGGAGTCACAAAAATATGCGAAAACGGAAATTGGGCGCGGCGACCATTCGGCATTAACGTATAATTCGTACATTCACCAACCACCACGAATGCAACGACTGGGCGTAATCAAGAGCAATTAATAAAGCAGACCTGCCACATAGTAGCTCGTCTGGAGGGTGTCTAAAGAGTGTTTCATTCGATAGTCTTGGCGAGCAATTAATCAGTCGAATAGACTTGGACGAACATCGTATTAACGGAGTGGCAGAACATGCAGTGGGAGCAGACGAGGGAGATGGAAGCAACTTTACAAAACGACGATGATCCGGCTGAAAGACATGACGACACTAATTCGTGGCTCTTTCGGTCCATTTACTAAGAAAACACTAAAAAAGCTCAAGCTCTGTCGCACCTTCGAGAGAGCGTTCTTGTTTTTTACGTAGGTTTCCTTGAAAATCTAAATATTAATTTTGATTTAATGAAACGACGAAGGATGGGGATGGGGACTTTTTTGTTTCAGAACCTAAGAAAAAAATATTTTCTTCCGTAAAGGGGGCAGTAGGCTAAATAAATCTGAGAATCTCTCTAAAGTACACGCAATTGGAAAAATATAATTGTAACACTGAACATTGACTAATATGAGATTTTCAGGATATTCCGATTTCTATGTGGTGATTAGTAAAGCTCAAGTCAAGGGCAGATATACGATTAAATTAGCCATTCTTTACCTACTAGAAATTATTGTTAATTTAAATAATGAGCAGCTTTATATATCACTATTCTGAGCAAAGTTATTCTAAAAAACATAAAGGTTTATATCGAAATAAAAGTTATATGGGCACACATCAACCGTCGTATGGAAAGAATTAGTGATATAGGTCTGTGCGAATAATTGCTGCGGATCAGCATTGGATACTGTCTAGTAAAATCTCGTATACACATATCTAATTTATATTCAATTTTATTGTTTCCAAATTAAAGGTCGCAATTTTTGTTCCATAATTACGAAATTCGTTACGTTGGTACGAACATTAGTATTCAGCTAAGAACGATACCTATTGATTTTGGTGTGAATCAGTCAGACGATAATTTCGGTACCACCATTTTTGTTTTTATTTTCGTTATGAAATTATTAAGTTTTGACCAATATCTACGAAATTAAGAACAAATATTTACCATGATTTTCTTAACATGTTAAACCAATTTTGGTGCAAATCGGCCGTGCAGTAGATACCTCCGATTCTAATATATCAGATTTAATTTTGATTTTGGGCTCTAAAATAGTGATTTTTAATCAATGACTACGAAATTTAACACCACCATTATTTATGAATACCAACTTGTTTCCAATTTTAGTTGTAATTGGCAGGTTTTTGAAAACCTACGTTTTCTAGTAGAGCGGTTTGCTGCGCATTTTTTTTTTTCGGACACTGTTGACAAGTCAACATGTTAGGAATTTTGTTTCTCAAAATTCTATTGTTTATTGAGTGTAGGAAGCGGAAAAAATGAAAAAATGTTAAAAAGTAAGGAAAAAAAGTCAAAAAGTAAATTTGTTAAACGAATCGTATTATTATCATCACTAGATACTATTATTATTATTATTATTATTATTATTATTATTATTACTATTATTATTATTATTATTATTATTATTATTATTATTATTATTATTATTATTATTATTATTATTATTATTATTATTATTATAATTTTATTTCTGTTCTTTTTTTATCCCTGACTTATTTGCACCCTGTAAACGGTTACCTCGAGAGGAGTGGCGGCGGTAAAGCGAAACACATGAAAAAAAAACGGAGAAGACAAAAAAGAAGAAAAGGTGAAGGCAGGCAAAGGAGGAAAGGAGATTGGAGGCGAAAAAAAAGCGTTAATGCCAGGAAGCGGCGAATTTTGTAAGAAGCCGAGGTCGGTGTTGACACTATTTCACGGCTCATCAATTGTCTGCGGCAGTGCCAACACTTAGCCGCCAAAATAAAGACACATCAAAGTAGTTAAAGGCGGTACTACGTAACAACTCCAAGATTTTTTTTCACTCTTTCCTTTTCTCTTTTTTTTTGGTACTTGCTCCCCTTTTACTTTTCCATAACTTCGAGTACCACTTTACCTCTTTCTTCCTCGTCCTTTATAGCGAGCTCATCAACTTTTTAATACCTTCAAACAGGCCATTTGCCGGCAAATTAAACGTACATCTTCCTTTCACTTCCTTTATTTTTTCATTTTCTTCTTTTTTTCTCTGTTAGCGTTTTACTACCATTCAGCAACTACTACCAACTTCTTCTTTCTCCATATCCAACCCCTCCATTCGGTACAAGTCTACGTAAAAAGTATCATTTACCATGTTCACTCATCCGTATAGATTTATTTACATTTGCAGCATCAAACATCTGGAAGGCTGACTGAAAACCTGAAAAGTAGTGGCGATAACGCGAAAATTTTCAATAAAGAAGTTCGACGCTTAGCATGTGAACGGGAAATTATATTTTATAGGTGAGTGGAGTCGGAATATTTGTAGTAGTAGTTGTTGTTGTTGTTCTTGTTGTTTGAATGTATGCTCCAGTAATTATAATGCTGCAAAAGTGAAGTAAAGAAGATTTACTGATCACGTGCCAGGCTTTAATGAATCAAGACAAAAAATAATACCAGCGATAGATCCGCAAAGATAGAAAAAGTTCTGACGAGAATTTTTCTCACCACATTCTGGAAGTAAAACATTTTTTCTTTAAATAGTAGTGTGTTCATAGTAATTCGTACAACTACCGGACACTAAGTGCCGAAGGTTTGGCAATAGCTACAGCACTTAGAATACGTCATTCTTTCTTCAAACCAATCAATTTAATTCTCATTTAAGTAGATTTCCAAATTCCAAAGCCTTCCGAGGCTATTCCCAAAAATAAATTTTGGTCATATACTCACCCCGTCATCCTTTAATGCAACATATTTTATTCGTGTTTTAACTTTCCAAAAAATTGAAATATAATTTCGTATGATACCCAACTACATTGATTTTATACATGTGAAATTAAATACCTACATACTCTAGTAAAAGAATTAACTTCTACACGCACGACGTCAAGATTTATTTTCCAGCAGATTTTCTTTCCTTACCAAACAATTATCCCGAAAATCGCGACCACATTACTAGTTTCTAATATTAAACGCAAAATTTATAAATAACATTCAATAAAATATCCAAAAATTATCCTCGTTCCATCAAACTAGCAAAAAGTTTACCTTTATTACTTCGACCCTTCATTACAATGTTACTCGTTCATGTCTTGGTCCTAATTTAATTCATAAAAATTTTATAACACCTTTTGTATGAGTACGTTTCAGTCAAACGTTAACTGCACATTATCCTTTGCAAATATTTGGATTAAGACGAAAATTGGTGTACAACTGAAGCCCATATATCTCGAAGACATAACCTAAATTTCGTTAGTATTATTTAAAGTGGAATGGAGAGGTAATTTCTAGCTAATCAAAAATAATTTTACCAAAAAAGCAAATGAATACAAAACATTGATCAATTAAAACTACAATAAATGGGTTTCACCTTCATTGTATAAAAACTATCCATATTTTATGAACAAAATGATAACTATGGTCACTATGCAAAGAGTCCCTAACATAAATAGATACCTATGGTGCCGAAAAATTCTTGGGTTAAATAAAACCAACAACGTACTTGGTCCCAACCTCCCAACCTCTAATTCTTACTCGAGAACGAAATTAATATTAAGTAGATTTTTATAAAAAATCGACTGAAAAGGAGAGTATTTTTTGTAAATAAATTTTCAGGAGTGTTCCAGCGGCAAAAATAAATTAGTCTACATCCAAAATTTAATCAAAATTTCGAAAGAAGACTGTACATATAAGTAAAATTTAACCAAATTTTCATTACCAGTTAGTTCAACAGTTACGAGCAAATGTCAAAAAAAAATAAATAAAACTCTTCTAACATGATTAAATCTTTCTCTACTTGTAGAGTATTTTTGTAATTGAAAACATAGTAAAGATGTTGAAAAAACTTCTGTGCACGTGAAAATTTAATTGAAATGAACAATTACGACAAGAATTCTTCTGGAGGATTCTGATTAGATGGAGAAGAATTAGGCCTAATAAATTTATTGGACCACTGGCATCTCGAAGTTATTCAATCAACATGGAATTTTAAAAGCATGACAGATGATCGGCATATGCGATAGGTTTATAAGCAGATTTTATTTTTATGTAGGCTATCAACATTTTTTATTTATTCTCATTTACAGTCTACTTTAGCACGCTACCTAAGTAGCTCATTAAATACAGTAATTTAAAATTACTTGTAAATTTCTAAAAAAAAAAAAAAAATCCAACTAACAAGGAGAAAATAAATTGAATTGCAAAGAATTTTCCAGAATGACGAATAAATTACGCATAAAACGATGAAAGGCAATCTGTTACATTATCACATAAACGAGAATTTTTGTAAATTTTCTTAATGAACCATTTTGTGAGAATAATATTCATCAAGCAGGCGAGTGCGTTAGCACAGAATATTTTAATTCTAAAGAAACAGATTGAAATTTGATCTAATGTTTTTTTTTTTTTTTTTTTTTTTTTAATGTATATACCTTCTTATTTGACAGATGAAATTTTATCAGTACTCAATCGCAATAACATTCATCCTTCATTGCAAAAATTATATCAAAATGCTTTATTACCAGAGAAAAAACGCGTTTATTTCGTGTATAAATAACTAATACTGTTTTTTTTATACATTGAAAAATGAAACTGAAGAAAAAAAAAATTTAAGACCAGCACGAATCATTTTTCATGAGACTATCTCCAAAAAAATTCATTTTAAATGCTGAAATATGGCGGTAAAATTCTAGTTAGTAATTCAGAGTACTGTACGGTAACTTAAACTTTGGATTCAACCCTGCAGGAGAGAAGTTTAAATTTTTTCAGGTTTTGTCTTTTCTATTTTTTTTAATCCTCCCTTGTTGCACGCAACAAAAACTACACCTGGTTTACATCTGAAAAAAAAGTTGAAAATGAATCAATTAAAACTCTTTACTTAGTCAATAATATAATATTGAATAATCGAAATTAAAATGACTTCGTTACACCATTTGGCGATAACTTCAAATTTAATTTGAATAATTAATGACGAGTTGTACTCCTTGATAGAGTTCATGATCTTTAACGGGGAAAACCAACAAAAAACATCATTAGTTGTTTCCCTAAATTTAAATTAGAGAGCCAGAAAAATTCGTTATACATCACAGGAATTTACAACAATTTTACTGGTTTAATAAATTGTCACACTGTTTATCAAAAACCAAATAATTAGCAGTACCTACTTGAAGACGTTAATGTAAATCAAAGTCAACTGTTGCCACAAACTTGATTACTTTTTCTCTCTCTCGTATGAAGGGGCACAGTTGAACCAATATAACGAAATCAGAATGAAAATTGATCGTAAAACTCTTTCGAAACCTTCTTCTAACAATTCTGATTTTTTGTTTGTTTGTTTGTTTATCACATACTCTTAAAAACGAAACGTTCATCGATTCATCAGTTCTTAACCTCTAATGATTTATAATTTTAACCAGTTACCTATATTACATTAGCGAATAGGCACACTGGAATGGAAGAATTCAAAACAGAATTCAGAAAAATTTGAAAACTCGATCAAGGTAACTGTGCGGGAGGAGGATTTTAATTATTTTTGAAGTTAGCTTCATCAATGCTCATATTTTTATTTTAAAAACAATTTAGATCTATAATTAATATTTTCCCTCTACAGATGGTTTCGGCCCAGGCAATCGTATTCTTGCTTGTAATAAAAGTACAACCTACAAGGTTTTTATGTAAAGAATTGACAATTTTACATTTAAATTTTACTATTTTATTCAACTTTTAATATTTTAAACTCAAGACTTGCACAAAAGTGCATGAAACATTTTTTAAATAATAACTGACTAAAAGATAGACGAAAAACCAAAACCAACTAACATTTTATCAATAGTCTACAGCTACGAGAGAAAGAAACGAGGCGACGAAACGAAAGCAGCAGTGTAGCCAGTCGGCACACAAAAATATTACGTAGCCCACAACAAGTTCTTGTTCTTGATGTGCACTTCAATTGATTATTCAGAGCAGAAACTAATAAAATTATAGATTTAAATTCATGTCAAAATTAACCGAAGAAATACGACTTACTTCCACTAAATATGCAAGTACTATGATAATTAAAACAGGAAAAAGAACTTACTAATTTTTGTTATAGAAAGAATATTTCAAATCAATAATGCCAATTTAAATTATATTCAAATTTTTTAGCCCAAAATTTTTGAAATTTGAAATACATTTAATCAAAATTCAGAAGATGAATAAGCCAAGTGCAGAAGATTTTGGATAGAATTTTCAACATTTACTGAAAACAAAGATGGATTTGAGACAGGAATTAAGAGAATGATAATAACTCGTTTATTACCTCCTCTCAGACCAGTAAAGGTTGAAAAATTTTACTAGTGAATTTAGGCTGAAAATGTTATCAGTTTCTTATAAGCTTGCATAACATCTAGAACAGAGATATTTTTACTACGCTAGATATCGAACTCAGCAAGAAGAGTGAAACCAACCATTACCATCTTCGAATTGGGCAAAAGCCCTCAATAATATCAAACTTTTATTTTTGAACAAAAAAATTTGTTTAGTATAAATCTAAGTATACTTCATTACATCTATTTTTAATCATTACACTAAACGTACAACCTGATTTTTTAAGACAAAATTCAATGAAAATTATTCAGATAAAATTCAAGGAGCATGCGCCAACTACAAATGTTTCGTTATTTCCATCCTAATAACGAATTGATCAGTGTTGCCAATCTAGAACAAGCCAAAGCGCCGTGAAGCAACACTTCAGGGCTTGTAGATAATATACTTAAAACCTAAATAAATGCAATTTACCGTATATACAGTACAATTTGACTTAAAAATTCTATTCCATCCATGTATTTATATGATGTTTATGTCCAATTTAAAGATGGCGGTGGTTAGCTTCATGTTTTGTTCATGTAAAATGATATGAGTTTGATATTCAGTTTATAGCATAAACATCTTTGCTCTAGACTGACTGTAGCAATTCAGTATTGACAAAAAATTTCATTAGATTGCTAAAAAATGGGTTAAACATAATATTTCTTTCTGACAGAGTCGATAAAAAGCAATAAAATCTATCATTAAGCATATTATTTTACTAATCCCAAATATAAAAAGATAATTTAAAAGGACAATCAAC
The DNA here is from genome assembly GCA_011428145.1 of Ericerus pela. NCBI lineage: Eukaryota > Metazoa > Arthropoda > Insecta > Hemiptera > Coccidae > Ericerus > Ericerus pela. Next base: position 790,319 of record WOFM01000034.1, read on the forward strand.
AATTACAGCAGATACATTCGCAGCACATAAAAAAAAGACAATGAACAAATTCTACCACCATCAAACAATCACAGTTCAGCTTTATAATTTTAACATCAGTTATGCCTGAACTACCCAACCAATTTTCATTAAATTATAATCAGATATTGTCTCATAAGCTTTTTACCAGCCTATTAAATTGCAACTAAATTCGATCAAAATTACGACCACTATTTTTGAAAAAAGAAATAGGTATCTAAACACATAAATAAATAAATACTGATAGATATAAATGGATTTGAGGTATTGGTATTTTTGGAATACTAATCCTGGCATTATGAAATGAAAAACTATCCCATTCCCAGTTTTGTTCAAATTGATAAGTATAATAATAAGATTTATTTTCAGAAAAACATAAAAATTGTGGTGGAGTGGATAACTTCCTAAAAATAAAGTCCTATAAGTATCATTACGCCATATAATATATTATTTCTTCATCCTCATATAACTTTTGCAGACAAAAAATATTGTTGTTAGGCAAGTAGGTATACATAATTTATGTAATTAAATAGATGGTCAAATTGATAAAAAAAGATTCTATTACAAAAAAAAAGACAAAAACAACATTAATTACTTATTTAAAAAAAAATAGAAGTGGTAAAAGTAAGTGTACAAACAAAGTGTAAAAAAGCATTGAATAAAATAAAATTGATTTCATAACATTAGTTTAGTGTCTTACTTTATAGATTTTTATGAGAGTAGGCTCAATTTTGCTATGTTATATTTATATTTGGGCTACTTGCTAGTTGCTAGTGTAATATAGCGAAAATATCTTAAGATCCTCTGTTCCTCTGTATGGTAGTTGTTATTTCACTGTTGAAATGTATGATTAGGATATTTTTGAAAAATGGGTACGTACATGATTATTAACATAAGTTCAGCTTTAAGGATTTGAAGTTTAATTTCTCATATTTTTGTTTTAGAAATGGGAAATTTTAGTTTTAATATTGACCCATATTACTGAGTGATATATTCTATTATATGTTTTTGGAGGATATGAGTTCAAAATTTGGTCCCATTTTTGGATTTAACAAATCCCCAGCTTACCTGTGTACTGAAAAAGGAGTACAAATAATATTTATATGTACCATCGTGTTACACATCTTAGGACATGTTTCATAGGTAATGATTTCAAATTTTGGGTTATTTTTAATATTAAAACAATCCTAGGACCCCCTGAGACAACAAAAAGGGGGTTAGGATAATATTTCCACATATTATTGTTTGATACATTAGAGGACATGCATCTAAATGAACTGAGTTAAAATATTGGGACCATTTTTCTACAGAACCTTTCCTTGCCCTTTATATTACCCAAAAAATTGTATTAAAAATTACTTTTTGTAAAACTGAGGCGTATTTGGCAGGCATGTTTTCTCAAGGTCTAATTTAAAATTTATGTTTCATTGTTTGATTGAACCACTCTTTGAGCCCCTTTTAACCCTAAAAATGAATTAGGATAATATTTTCAATAAAGAACACTTCAGTTTCTCTCATGCTGTGTGTACGTATGTTACTGTTCCGTCGTATTTAGACTGACAAACATATTTGCTGACCTAAATACTCCTCAACAATTAACGGTGTACATTTCTTCTAAATATTCACCGTTACCTCTGTCAGTAACCTAATTAACAGAGCTAACAATTATGCAGATGTACAACTAATCAGCATAACTGTCAGCACTATTTAGGCATGTACCCAAGGTACCCTTTTGCAAAAGTAAACAATATTAGACACAAAAAGAAGTCACTTGGTAAATCAATTTACACCAAAACTTCACTTGCCTTTCTGAAGAGCTTCGAAGTAGTTCTACTACATTGAACTTTAAAGTCTGTAGGTGTTCCTAGACACCTCCAAGTTAGTAGTCCACCCTATGTAGAGGTGAGACGACGATAGATAGAATATTAATATATATATGTATATGTGTTTTACATACGATTATCTGCTAAGTGAGCGAAGTTATTTAAGAATAAGAACTCATTGTGACAAGGTGTTAACCTTAATTTATTGGGACTATAATCCTGTATTAAATACTGTTTAGTAAAAACATGTATTTATTTTGTGTTTGTTCACAAATATCCGGGATAACAAACACAACAAAATTGGCGCCCAAACTAAAATAGAATCCGGCCTTCTCAAATATACGTAAGTGATCGTTTACACAAATTAGAAAATTTTCTTTCGGACAACCTAAAGATCCAAAATTTTACATTACATATACAGTGACCGAAATCTCGCGTCAATTATTTTCAGAGCATCACGCCTTGTAAAGGTGCTCAATTGACAAACTTTTTCTATAATTTTCGAAATTTTGCACCCGCAAAAATAAAACTCATTTTTTGTATCGCGAGCTCGTGAGGTGAAGCCTATACTCCCTCACTTGAGGGACCTAGCCTAAAGGCATAATTAAAATAAAAACAATATAAACAAAATATTGTTGTATTTGGCAAAGAAACAACAATATAATATTCGCGAAACATTCGACAAAATGTATCGACCGAAGACAAGGAAGCCAGATTGAAAACCAAGCAGTCAACTGGAAATCGGGATAGCAAACAGGACAACGTAGAAACAAAAGGCCCAAGGTATCATCGAATGCTAATAATCTGTAAGTGGAAAATAAAACATAATATTACATTATTTTATATTGGTGTAGAAAGTGCTGTTTTCCATTTTAAATTTAAATTTACTGAGTGTCTGTAAATCTAAACCCCAACTCGGAAAACATAAACACAGATAAGAGTAACGTAACAAATCCTGAAAATTTACAAACTCTAAATATAAACCCAGAAAAGGAATTAAACCCAGAGGAAAACTTCCCTCCACTCGCTAACCATTGGGGAAGCAAAGTCTCCACACAATTCTTGTATGAAATTTTAAAACTAGCCAAAGTATCGTGAATAGAGAATAGAAGCAGATACGACCTACAAAGAAAACTTTATAAGGATAAGAAAGGCAAACATTGGCTGTTAAACGTACTTTATACTAACCCCAACGTCATTAATTTAAAAGGCACAAAAGAATTAGATAAACTTGTAACCAAATCCGCAGAAAGTAGACGAGCTAAAGAAACTCAAAAAATAATTTAGAATCAGCTATAGACTCTGAAACTGAAGACGAGGAAACCCCAAATCCATGCCAAAGAACAAAATCCGAAACCCTGAGCAGAAAAACTAAAAAGCTTATAACAGAAAGCGAAGAAAGAAAATCAAGAGAACTAGATCTAGCTAGATCCCCTAACAAAATCCAAATAAAAATCGATGAAAACAAACTTAAAAATATAGGCAATTCTGACGACGAAGTCTTCGAAGAAACTTCCGATAAAATAAGTAGAAATCAACAAAATAATTCAATAAGCGATTTTCTGATACAGATTAATACCCCAAAGGAAAATAAAAACTCAAACTCTACCACAACTTCAGGCAAGAGCATTGGATCTAACAGATACGCAAAAAATGGAGGAATTTCTTGCAAAGGCAAATGAAACTATCAAAAAAATGCAAAAACAACTAGAAGAAGTACTAAAAGGGAAAACCCCAGAAAAGAAGACAGTATCGAAAGTAGAACCAGCCCCAATTTCTCCCACTGATCCAACTGTAGCAGCCATGATAGCTGCAGGATGGAAACCTCCCAATCATAATAGGAGAAATCAAAATTCAAACCAAACCTCAAGTCAAGAAAACACAAGCCCAGAGCAAAGACCAACAACATGTAATCGTAACAACGAAAGATCAGATCAACGACCTTGACAGCCAAGAGAATACGAACAAAGTCACCTATCAAACTATTGAAACACGTGACTACGAGAAAACTATCGAGAACCGAGTAGAGAAAGATACTCTCAAACAGATATGAGAAACGCGCTATGTTATAATTGTGGCGAGATGGGCCACTATACAAGGGTATGTAGATCGTCAACAAGAAATTTCAGTGGATATCGAGATACAAGACAACCTTGATATAACCCACAACAAAATTACAGGCCCAGAACTCAACAATAAGGGCCACAAATACAACTAAATTATACGCCACCACCGTCTTATCCAGGGTATGTGACGCACCAACCAGAATGGATGCCAAAGATCGCTCAAACACAACAAACATACCCACCCATACAACAACCAACTGAACCCACACTTTACCAATTACCAAAAAACCCGCAATAGAGCCCGTTTGCCTCGCACCTCACTGTGACAATGACATACGGGCTTGTAACGGTTACACTCACCATCCGCACAGCGCTGCAAACCTTATTTCAGATCCACACGCACCGAATAACCGAAAGGTAAATATTCGGCTAGCATCGCGGCAATCAATCAGGGCAAAACGCAAGTTGATAATACCCTGCGCCATCGTACGCCGTAACAAGACTGAAACAAAGGGCACGATAGATACCGGATCTGAGGTGACATTAATTCACTACGATCTTATTGAAGGACAAGTGATCAGACCAGCAAGAAATTGTATGGTAGCTCCCAACGACAGTGCACTTGCTGTTATAGGAGTAGCCGACGTCACCATACAAATGGGCGACCTACTCCTCGAAGCGGAAACATACGTGACCACTAAGATCACAACTAACCTTCTGATAGGATTTGATTTCCTCGATAGGCACAAAGCCGATATATTATTTTCTAAGAAATTATTTAGAATAGGACCGTCTTGGAGACGAGAAACTTATGAAATAATTAAATTTAAGGAAGAAAATGCAGAAGGATTTATACATGCAAAAGAAGAGTTATATATTGCCAAAGAATGCGAACACTTTGAGTACCTGGATCCAGAAACTGGAATAGCCGATCCGGATGAAGAACTCCTTACGACTTTTGGACTAGAAGGACAATATACTATTGACGAGATGGGATGGCCAACCCTTCGACTCTATAGCAAATACTTTGATGTCGAAATCGCGAACGGAATGATCTTAGGACGCTATAGGCTCAAACAGCCGGCTTTGCAGGACCGTAAGACAAATTCCATCCACCATGGCGAACTTAATGTTCAACGCATTGCGATGGGAGACATTAGAGGGAACCATGGTGAGGAGGTGGACTTGCTAAGATTGATCCGAATAACGCGATCCGACAGCACAGTCTTACATGATAACAAAGGAAATAGAGTTAAAATAAATAAGAACTTAGAAAAAGAACAAAAAGAAGAAGTAATTCAGACCCTCAAGAAATACTTGCATATATTTACAGAAAGATCTGATAAAATTAAACTGGCAAAATTAAAGCCAGCGCATCTAAATCTAAAAACAGATGCACCAGTGGTTCGTAGAAACCATCACATGGGTTTATACGAAAAACGAGAAATACGCAAGAAAATAAAGTAATTTGAAGAAATAGGCATACTTAAGAGAGCAAGTACGCCATACGAAAGCCCCGTTTTTCTCAAAAAGAAAACAGATGGCAAATTTCATTTATTAATAGATTATAGAGGAGTTAACGATATAATAAAATAAGATACAAGTAGAGTCCCAAGATTATCCGAAATATGGGACGCACTTAGAGATAAGAAATATTTTTGTACACTAGATTTAAATCAAGGCTTTTATCAAATGCCCCTTGACGAAGAATCTAAGAAAATAACAGGCATAAATGTAGGAGGCGTTAGCTATATATTCAACATAACTTCACAAGGCCTATGCGCAAGCCCAAGCATTTTTCAAAGAGCAATGACAGATCTTTTTAATGAAATTCTCGAGAACAAAGTCATAGTATACATAGACGATATATGCATCTTCTGAGAAACCTTTAAGGAATGTCTAGCGAACCTAGATGAAGTACTAACTATCCTAAAAAATGCAGGACTAGCAGTAAAAACAAGCAAAAGCAGCTTCTTTGACGAAAATATAGAATATTTAGGTCATGAAATATAGTATAACAAATTGGAACCCACAGAAAAGAATGTAAAACCCATTAGAGAAGCACAGCCACCAAAAACACTTCAACATTTACGAAGATTTTTAGAAATGGCTAACTTTTACCGAAAAATGATAAAAAACTTTTCTAAAATATCCGCACCATTAACGGAACTCACCAGAAAAGAAAATGTAAAAACAAACTACAAAATAAAATGGAACGAAGAAGCACAGATCGCATTCGACACTCTGAAGGATAAAATAACCTCAGAACCTGTCCTCGCAATATACGACCCAGATGCCGAAACATATGTAGAAGTAGACGCTTCAAAAACCGCAATAGGCGTGGTAGTAATACAGATAGACAGAAGAACAGGAGAGCATCACCCAATTAGCTTCTTCTCAGAGAAAATTCCAAAAAACCAACAACACTTATGGTCGTTTGATTTGGAAATGATCGCAATCACTGACGCATGCGAATATTTTAGAGAATTTCTAATATATAAAGAGTTCACTGTATTCACAGACCACAAACCTCTCACATATCAAAGCAGATTCAAAAAACCAAATGCACACCTTAACAGATTAATATCAAAATTAGGCGAATACCACTTCAAACTAAGGCACATAAAAGGTGAAAACAACAAAGTAGCCGATTATCTGTCTCGCCTAAACGAAGAAGATGAAGATTTTGCTGAATTCAAGAACGGTCAATTTACCATACCTGATGGAACACCAGACCGTCCGATAGAAGACAAAACAAAGAAAAAGAAAATAAACGCCGTTACGAGAAGTAGAAAAAGAAAAAATGAAGATTCGGGTTATTCCGAAATAAACACCGAAAATAGTGAAAATCTGGATGATGACGGAATCTCTGTAACATCCGAAAACTCGGAAAATTCCACAGATTCCGCCGCATCAATGAATTCTTATATTTCCGACACATCCGATATCTTCGACATATCCGAAAATTCAGAACAAGAAAACCCTATAGAGATAACAGACGAAGAAATACATGATCTATGGGATAAACAGAGAGAAGACGAACATTGGAACATAGTAATACAAATACTTGAAGGTGGCAATGAAAAAGAGCTACGTAAGAAATTCAAGAGTAAAAAATCACAAAACATAAAACCCTTTTTCCTAGATGAAAACGGTATTTTATGGAAAAGTGACACCAAAAAAGAGTACTATTCAGCAGTACCAGTAATACCAAAATCTCTCATCCCACAGGTTCTTCGTGCATGCCACAAAAATCAATCAGGGGGAGGACATTTTGGCATATGTAAAACTCTTGCCAAAATTTGTGCTCGCTACTACTTTTCACAAATGCCTAAAGTAGTAACAAAGCACGTACGCTCCTGCCACAAGTGCCAAATTAACAAAACAGCAAACGAGAAATATGGATTACTAAAACCCATAAATCCAGATGAATGTAAACCATTAGCGCACATTCAAATAGATTTCATAGGTAAATTTAATACACAACACGAAAAAAAATATGTGTTAGTAGGTATAGACAAGGCCACAAAATATTGTTGGATAAAAGCAACCAGTCAACCAAATGCGATGACGGTAATAAAATTCCTAAAAGAGATATCAAACATTACGGGAAACCAGGTAAAATAACGTGCGACAATGGCACACATTTTTCTAACGACGACGTACGTAAATTTTGCAGCAAAATAGGAGCTAAATTATATCATTCAACATCATACGCACCACAGACACAAGGTCAAGTTGAACGTATGAATGGAATAATAAAGAAAATACTATCGAAATACGAGAGTACAGAAAGCGAACAATGGCCAGAACACGTAGATAATGCTGCGTTGACATATAATTAGACACCAATCGAAGATCTAAATTATCGCAAACCATTTTATTTGATGCACGGGTATAAAGGCGAACCTCCTGTTAACCTAAATATCCCATCGCCATTGATAAATAAATCTAGAGAACAAATCGAAGAAATAACCAAAATATGCGAAGAAATACCTAAGCTCGATAAGAAAAATGCAGAGAAATTCAAAACAATACAACAAAGGGAGAAAAGAAATCAATTACGAAGTGAATGACCTAGTACTACTACGATCACCTATTAACTATGGTAAAGGAAAGCCAAAATTTTTAGGCCCATTTTGTATAGTCAAGAAAATTTCAAATCTGAATTATGCAGTACGCATAATAACAGAAGATGGAAACCAAATGGATGACACCATCCACGTAAGACGACTTTTGCCTTACATACTAAGAGAAGATCACACCCCACCACCGCTAATAGAAGAAAACAATGACTCAGGAACTGAAAATAGTGAAAACAAAGCTTATCCAAAAAGAAAAATAGGTAAGCCAAAGAAAATAGTCACTGAAGAAAACGATAACAGTGAAAACATGAAGATAATATCTAAAAGACCAAGAGGAAGACCTAGGAAAACGTGTTTCAAAGCTAAAAATGATAAAACGGAGAAACACGTCACATTCGATAAAAGTGCAGAAAAAGGAGAAAAAGATTCCAAAGAATGGAGAAAGAAATTTGAATTACGAGATCCAGAAAGAAAAAGAATCACAAGAAGGAAAATTAGAAAGATATACACAATACAATATAATGACGAAATCAGAAAATTGGAATCCAAAAAAGAAACGGACAATAGGGAAGTAAGTACGCAGCCAGAAGCCCTGCCCTCTCAACATGCAATCCTTCTGGCCTGCTATAACTACCCCCAAAATATTTTTACCAAATATAATCAACCTGTTGAATATGGCTCACAGGAATATTTAATACCACCCTTAGAACCCTACCCATACAATAGCTATAATTATAGTAACAAACCCTCTAACTTTTATTATTAAGATTATACGTAAATTTAAGAAGATAATGTAAAGGTATCTTACTAAAGTGCTGAATACTCACCTTAAATCTACAAAAAAAAATTTTTTTCCTCTTCTAATCCCAGTCATCATAAATCGACTCCCGCTCAGTGACAGCTGTCTCCTCTTCCTCACCCTCTTCAACTTTGGAGCAGGAAGGACCTAGAGACCAACGAACCAATGAAGAGTTACGCTTTGGCAAAGATATATTTGAAACTTCCTCTGAGGACTTTGGGACAGCACATATCATCCGATTTATCTCCTCAATGACATTCGGACCAACCAAAACAGTAGTTCCGTTGGACATGGCAGTTGCCAACTCCTTCTGTAGCCTGCAACATTCAGCCAAGATCATGAGTTGCTTTTCAGGACCCAACATACGTACAATCCTCACATACGCACGGGTAATATCGACGGACACATCCCCTCGATAAACGTCCTCAATATAGCCACACAGTACGGCAATTTGATTGTTCATGACGCTCTCAACAGCAACAGGGTTAGTGAGATGAAAACGACTCTCCGCACAAACATTCAAACGAAGTGTGACGCAGATCAAAGCCGACATGATATTTAAGCATATAGCATAACGAGGTAAATCAATCGGAGCAACACAAAGTGAGGAATATAATAAATGCTGATTATCACATTGCCACATAGACGCGCGAGGTAATAGACAACCAAACTTGGCACAGAATTCACCAATCTTCAATCGGCAATCATCACATAATCCAACTGGAACTACTTGACGCCACGAACCATATGAAGTGTTGAGCACATCACCGGGATACACTATACGATAAACGATCACACCACTTGGACCACTACGATTAGAAGTATAATAATAAAGTGTTTTAAAAACACGCCACAACACTATCATCCCACAGAAAAACCATGAACACAACGTAGTCCGTACCTTCATCAATGGGAATGAATCCTGGGGGAAGAACAAAGATTCATCCACCGCCAAGGATCCATCCCCAGGACGAAAAAGTTCGGGGAGTAACAAACATTCATCTGTTACACTCGACGAAGAGAACAGACAGGAACTACAATCCAAAATCGACATTTTTACTTAATAAACTTCGAGATCGCGATTGACACTATTCCAGAAACAGAACATAACAGTTGACCAAATGGCACGACGAAGAATATATATGCGATAGAAATATTGGAAAATAATCTTAACATTAGCACGAAAGGATACGCCATAATTCACCACACTCTCTTCATCGGGATGAAGCCTATTGTTTTGAAAAACGACACGTAAGCAAATTGAATATAAAAAGCAAAAAGAACTAAGAGTAAAAATAAAACGAAACTCCACAAGAAAATAGAAAACAACAAAAGTAACATCGATATATAGACGCATTTTCCCATTCGAAATCCTTTACTCCTATATTAAAACCCAAACTTCAGCACAATCTCACCATTAAAATACGAAACCACAAATTTATAACTAAAAATGTCTATCTTTCATAATTGCAGACCATGGGAAAAAGAGAACCACTAGCTATAATAACAACCACGTTTGCTACACTCAGCCTAATCTCAAGTACACCAGAGTCAGCAATCAAAATCAGTGCATCATCAGGTGCATACTTCGAACGAAATACTCACACAAAAACATACAGTAAAACGATACCTATAATCTACACGATAAATATACCCAGAAGAAACACGATACACGATTGGAGCAAAGAGTTTTTGAAAATTAATGCATGCGCAACTACAGATAACCTCTGGTGTAATCAAAGATCAATCTGCACAAAACACTTAATGCAATCACCGAAATACAAACTGTTAATGAAGCAATAATTAACGAATTTGACAGAAAGAAGACATTAAGATCTAAAAGAGGAATACAGATAATTGGAGATATAGAGAAATGGTGTTGCAACGTAATGACACTAAGAGAAGGGAAAGACTTTATGAAAAACGAAATAAGGCTGAAAGAAGAATACGAAAAATTAAAAATCGTAGTAATAGAAAATCATGCCGACCTTTTAAATATAACATCAGAAATAAACTCGTTCGCCAGATATCAAAACGAGAATACTAAAATGTTACGAGAAAATTTAATAAATGCAAAAACAGAATTAAATGCCAACATTAACGAACTCATCCTAGAAACAAGAAGAGAAGCAATACTAGATGCTGCAAGAGGATTATATGCAAACACAGCAATGGAAAATATAAAACTTACCCATCTACTGCAAAATTGCAAAAATCACCACCTACCAGTCGCAATAGTCCCCGAAGAAACACTACGAGAAGATTTAAATAAAATAAAGAACCTTACACCCAAATCCAAATTAAAACTCGCTTTAGACGAAGATGATCTACAATCATACTACCAGAACAAACTAGTGAACTGCCACATTAACAACAACGAAATAGAAATAGAGATGAAAATACCACTACAGGATGCAAATACAGAATACAAATTATACAACTTTATACCTTTAATATTCAAAACCCATGATAACAGATTATGCTATTGAGACCATGAGCCATCAACATTAGCACACAATATCAAAGATGATTCAACCAGACTAATTACAGGTACAGACCTCGATTTATGCAGTAAATCTGATTCATTATGTTATATACCCCAAGACCAAACTCACAACCACAAAGGGAACTGTGCCAGATCATTGTTCCTACACAAACAGTTCAGAGATATAATTAAAGCTTGTTCCTTTAAATGCGACTTAAACCACAGAGAACCGATAGTTCACCAAATTGACACCGAACAATTTGCAATAACTAACGCAATCAACCCTCTGATAATAACCAATACAATAACAAGAGAACAGAAGGAGATTAAAATCAACGAGACATGGCCAGGAGCCATATTACTAAAAGTACCATGTACCCATCAAATTTCACAATTAACAGACACAAACATCTTTTGTTTATATCTAAGGAAGGGGGTGAGCACAAATTCTAAAATTGATGACACATATTAGCACGAACTGTGCACAACTAGGCCAAAAATTTTCAAGTTAAAATTTGAAATGGGGGGCCGAAGAAATGGACCTAAAAATTTGAGTTATTGCTGCCAAAATTTTTCTGAGGTCATGAGACAAAAAACGTACCCACCCCCTACCCTGGGGGCTAATACCAAACCGTAATAAATAAATTTTATAAAGAAAACGTACTTAAATAGCTTTAACGAAAAAATGGCTCAGATGTAATTATGAATTATGAACTTTAGTTTTTGTTTTAAAATTTTCCTTAGGTTATGAAACGAAAAATGTACCTACCTAAGTCCTAACCCCACCTCCTGATAGATCCATGGGATTAAAATTAATAAGACGATTTTCATAAAAAACTTAGGTACTTACTTAAAAATATCATCGTACGTATATCTAAAAGAAAAAATAATTTATCGGCATGTCGCTCCCACTTGAATTTATTTTTTCTCAGGGAACGTTTTGCCTCTTTTTGCCCATTTTTCCCAATTTTTTCAATGTGGTAAGAGCACCAACCTACCCAACTTTGCTACGCTCATGAAACATACGAAAAAAGCTGAAAACAAGCCATTTGGCATCTTATGGCGAAAAACAAAATAAATAAATTCAGCAGCTAGCAAATTTGGTTAAATTATTAAGTAAACTATCCAGAAAAAAATCGATATCGATAAAATTATATCGAAATTTTTCGATATTGTGTTACCTCTAAGCTATACCCTACTGACCAGAAACAACAAAACAACATGCTAATAATACCTATAATACAATTATCGCCATTCCGCTCCTCTTCTCAACAATTTTCGCCGTTCTCTCAGACCTCTCACCCTTCAATTTTAACTCATCTGTTCATTCAAATCATACACATCTATACATTCTAAATTTTGGTGGCTGATCGAATCAATTTATCCGGTTAAATTATCAGTCTTTAATGTTATTACTTCCGATTAACTAATTACAGCTCATCGCTGCGAAAGAAAAAATGAATTAAACGAAAAAAAAGAATATAAAAAACAAAACTCTAACGCAGAGGCAGCTCCGTTAGAAGAAGTAGGTTTCCGAAAATTATAAAATTAGGTACTCAGTAAAATTATTAATAGAACATAATAAATATTTATTCTGAATTACGTTCCTACTGGTCCAAAATTACGCATTATATAGCCAAAATAAAAACGAAAATAAGTAGTGTTACCAGAAATACCGGTCCGCACCAAAATTTACAGCAAGTTAAGATCATAGTGAATATTTGTTTTAAATTTCGTTGCTATTGGTTGAAATACAGAAATTTTATAACCAAAACAAAAAGTAAATAGCCCTACTACCGTAAATACCGTATGATCGATCTGCAACAAAATCAAAAGATCGGGTCCTTGACTTCGTATCATATAGAAATTGAGACCTGTACCGTGGTAGAAAGAAATTTCCTTTTACTTATTACGCTTGATGTGTTATTAGCCCCCAGAAATGGGAGCGAGTACGTTTTTTCATTTCATGACCGCAGGAAATTTTGGCACCAATAACTCAAATTCATATTTATATATTCACGTATACCTATACATAGATACATTTTATATAAGTCAATTTCTTGTTTCCATGGTACAGGTCGCAATTTTTGTCCGATAATCACGAAATTTGAACTAGACCTGTTGGTTTTGGTGCGGATCAGTCGGACCGTACTTCCGGTACCACCAGTTTTGTTTTTCTTTTTGCCATAAAATGCTCAAATTTGCACCAATAGCCACGAAATTCGGAACAAATATTTATATTAATTCATTGCAGTAGATACTCTACAAATTTTGGCGCGGATCAACCCAACGTTACTTCCGGTACCGCTATTTTTGTTTTTATATTGGTCATAAAACGCAAATTTTGATACCACATGTACGAAATTTGAAATAAATATTGGTCATAATTTGTTGTAGCATGCTACGAATTTCGGTGCGGATCGATTAGACGGTAAACTTCCGATAAAGCTTTTTTGGCCTCTTTTTTTTTTTTTTTCGATTTGCATGAACTTTTTTTTTTACAAAAATTAACTACATGTTTATGTTTTCGTTTTTTCATTTCATAACTTTATTATATTTCTTTGGTTTACTTGAAATTATGTGATTATTTACCATACTTTATCATCATAATTTTTCATTTCAAAAAATAATGCTTTTGAATTTCACATTGTTTAAAATTTTGTCAACAGCTAACAAATTTCATACAATAATAACATACCATTAACGCATATAAACTTACAGCCAATTAATGTGACCATCAAAATTCATAATTCTTTTTCTCCGAACCTATTTTTTCTAGCGAGGCTAGGTTTTATTGAAAATCTACTAATCAATCTTTGTTTCATAGAACGATCTGGGGGGGGCGGTAGGTATGTTTTTCGTTTCATAACTCAAGGAAAATTTTAGCATTAATAACTCAAATTCATATACATACAGTATACTTCGTTCACCGAGCTTTGCTTGGATGTGGAAATTGGAAAAAATTTTGTTAATTTAATTTAAGAGGGAAATTTCATAAATATATTTTCATAACATATCTCTATTTTCGTGAATAAAATTAAAGTTTGCAACTATAAGCTCATTAATTCATTATGACGCTAGAAGAATGGGTCCAATAATAAAATTAACATCGAATTCGAATTCAGCGCCTCAGAACACATGTTCAAAGATATATTACACAATATAATACGAAAATAAAAATTTTATCCTTTTTGGGCCCATTGAGGGTCGAAGAATGGGTCTAGTGATAAAATTAACATCAAATTCGAATTCACCTCCTCAAAAAATATGTTCGATGATACTCTATAAAATAAAATCTGAAAATAACACTCCCTATGCCCCTCCTTTGATTTTTATATTGGAGTTATGAATAATTTAATTAGAAATTTATTTGGTAATCGCTGGTAGTAATATCTGTCTGTTAACAAAAGGCAACCACAAACCAGTTCCGTTGTTCGCCGAATTATCATTCAAGCTACACTGTACATATAGAAGCAAACTATACACGGTTTACCTACAGTTTGAAAATGTTACATATTCAGTCATTATGAGATCTGACCGAGTTACCAAGTTTCGGATATCATTAGAACTTTTTAAAAAGTGGTCCGAATATACTATATATAAGTGAAAAATGACACCAGCGACATCTTCAGAAAAAACAGAACATTAAAGGGGGAAGGTGAGAATGCAAATAAATATATGTATAGGACCCATCTAACATCTATCTCCTATCACTTGTTTGAGTGAAGGGTGGCCTAACGAGTAGTTTTAAGGCAGTTGTCCATATGAGCTCCGGAAAAGAATCTCACAAGGCCAAAATAATCTCACATAACCTGATTACAAAGAAAAAAAAAAAAAAACTAACGCAGCAGCAGTTCCGTTAAAAAGTAAGTTTTCGAAAAATGTAAAATTAAGTTGTCACTAAAAAGTTATTGATAGATCGTAGTAAATATTTTTTCCGCATTACGTTCCTATTGGTTAAAAATTAGACATTTCATATATGCTAATTTTTGACTAATAGAAACGTAATTCGGAACAAATATTTATTACGATCTGTTAATAACTTTTTAATGACTACCTGATTTTACATTTTTCGAAAACTTACTTTTTCTAACGGAGCTGCTGCTGCGTTAGAATTTTTATTTATACATAAACACATATGAATTTGAGTTATTAGTGCCAAAATTTTCTTTGAGTTATGAAACGAAAAACGTACCCACCCTCAGGTCATTTCATAACATCAAGATTAATAATTAGATTTTCAATAGAAACCTTCTTAAAAACAACGAAATGTATTCGCACGCTAGCAGCGAGCGACTACATTTTTCATCCCCTTGTACTTAATATTTCACTCTTTGAATTTCATTACTATTATGATAATGAAAGCAATGAATAACGAATAACGGAATTATCGCATTAAACGTTTTGAAAGAAAAATAAACGAAGGGAAAACGGTCAACATTTGAAGTAAATATGGTATAACTGGAGAGATACTATAAAAAAAATGAAACAAAGAAAGAAAGAAACGGTAACAGAGACACAGAGGGTCAATGAGATGGCAAGTTGAAGGGCGTTTTAAGCCTAATGCGCAACGCGGCTCCCATCTCTGCAATTCGATACGCTTTAAGTAATTAAGTTCGCTGATTTTACTATTACGGGGCGTGTTTAGTGATGTATTTTAGGCCTGTATCGAATGAAGACGCATTCACACTAATTTAATCGCCAAGCAGACAAAGTACTCTGTAGTCTCTAACAGAAGGAGTGAGAGAGATTCAGAGAAGTTAGAAAGATAAGGACATCACAAAGTGAAAAGAACAATAAACCAAATTTTCAGAATTGTATTTAAAAATGATGACCAAAAATATTTTTATCTTTCCATTTATTTAATTTTTACACCAGAGTTTCTCGAAGAGCCATATTGTATTGCTCCGATTGAGGTTTGTGAAAAAAGAAAAGTTGGTCCAGGCCATCTTCTTACATTGAAAAGAAAAAATACATTTTCAATTAAAAGGAAATTGTTGCTCTCATCACTTATCACTTGAATTTATGAAAATGTTCAAAAATAAGAAAAATAATTATTTTCAAATTTCTCCTTTACAATTTACTGGAATTAAAATTAAACGAAAAAGCATTATAGTAAATTAATTTTTTTTTTTTTTAAATAGAACCGACTTCACAAAAAAAATAAATGTGTTCTAAGTGAAAAATAATTATTTTAAAATTTCTTTAGCAGGATGTAGGTCCACGGAATGGAATTATTGATGTCGGCGCTCTTTTCCTCACCAGGTAGGCTTTATAAGTTAATCTATCAAATTTTACGACAAAACTTAATTAGCGCCGACTTCAATAATTCCAGTCCTTAAACCTACATCGTTATAATGATATTTTCATATGGTACATAATACTTTCCTAAATTCTTTCATTTATTATCATCGTCATCACCATCATTATTACTTTCAATCTATTTTCCATTCTAATTCCATTTGTAAACAATCACATCATTCAAACAAGTCTTGACTTGCCTTGTGATATCATTTTTCCACATAAATGGTTAATTTGTTTACTCAGTCCTATGATCTCATTTTTTGTTTATAACCTTTTTGCGATCTTGCATACATCTTAAATTCTACTAAATTATTTGTGAACACCAACTTTATGTCATATACTCATAAGACCATTGATAACACTTCATATACATTCATTTCTGTTAACCAATAAGATTTAAACCCTTCTCCAACACTCTGTAAAATTGCTGGAACCTTCCCTTTAGGTTAATAATACGACTAGTACATAATCTCATGTTTTGTCCTTCCAAATTCATTCTACTTTATTATAATTAATTAATTCTGATTGATTCTTAACTCTCTTGATGATTGTTACCGTTTTCTACTTTTATGTTATTTTTATGTCTTACAAATTACTGTTCAATACACTCTTTTTTCTGTTACAAATGATAACCGTCACAATAATGCTGGAGAAATTTTAAAAGGATTATTTTTCTATTTTTATGAACATTTTTTTTAGATCAGTTCTATTTTTTGAAAAAAATTATTAATTTACCATATAATGCTTTTTCCTTTCATTTCAATTCTAGTAGATTTTACTTAAGAAATTTGAAAAGAATCATTCTTGTTTTTTAGAGAATTTTTATTTCTTTTTTCTTTTTTGATGTGGGTAACCTAAGTTAGATTTTTTGATGAATAAATCAATTTTTTCAATGATTTTTTGTTTCTACAGTTTGCAGTAATATTACTTTAAAACTGAGTTTTTCATTCAAAAATAACTCAGAAACTACATCATTAATTCTGAAAAAAATTAAATATGACCACTGTTATAGTGGCATTATTACTAATTCAATTTAACATCTGTTAAGACGAATAATAATATGTAGTCACACTCCTCCTCACCAAAGTGTAACTGTTTGGCAACCTCCACAACACCAGTACAGGCAATACAACTCTCCAGCTGTGTTGCCAAATCAATGTAACCTGGAGGTGCGCACCAACTCATGGCCAGTGCACAATACTGAGGGTGGTGTACACCAAGCTAACCCTTTGGGGTTAGTTTTTCACTTTGAGGTGTGCTCTGAAAAAAGAATTTTACTATTTTATAGGTAAAAACTTACATGTTTATATAATGTATTCATTAAAAAAATATAAAAAACAATACAAAATGACCAAGACTTTTTAAACAAAGTCATAAAAAATAAAAAACAAAAATGTATTAAATTTAAGACTTCTACAGACTGCTGAACACAGGTTGTAACAAAACAAATATTTAAGACAAAGTTTGGCCATAATGGATAGATTCTGTAAGGAAAAAGGGGAAATTAGCTGGTCTTCTTATTATACCAAATTTATTGGTAAAAATAAAGGGTGGGTCGATCCACTAACACTTATCGCTAGCTTACATATAGATAGAGGGCTAGACAACGATAGTGAGTTATCAGAAAGTAACTCTTAAGTCAGTTAATTAGAAAATTGTAAGATGGGGCCAATTTCCATCTGTGAATTTTCTAAACACTCAGTGGCGTATGTCATTCAGAACAGTAATGTTGATAAAGTCTTCAATTTGAGATTGTTGGGACTCTATCACTACTATCAAGTTCTAACAGGTCCAAAAACTTTAAGGGTTTAGTGACTGTTTTTGAATTTGGTAATAAAATTTCCATGTGACGAACTTTTCCATCACAGGAAGGGGTCAGGGATACAATTTTATTAATTTTGTATATTCCTAGCTTGATCATATAGTCCAACACATGAACTATATCACCAACTTTTGGTTTAAAATTTACTGTTTGGTAAACATTATCTGCACCTTTTTGAATTTTATCTTTCAAGAATGTGAGGTAAAGATTTTTCCATGCTACCCATAATTTTGTTAAATTCTCTTGATCTATTTTCCAAAAATTCTGTAATGTTTTGGTCATTGGAGTACTATCCAATGGTTTCTCAAGACATAAAATTTCTAAAGTTGGCATGTATGAAGTGAGCTGATGTCAAAGTTATTTGATCAGCCTCACCAATGGCAGGGCATATTGGATGTTCATTCATCATAATTTGGATGTTTTTTAATGTAGCTTGAAAGTTGTTTTTATGATGAGAATGATATCCTAATACTCTATAGAAGGATTGTTTAAAGACACCTATAAGTAGTTTGTACGAGGCATCATACCATGGAGCTTTTGGTGGAGTAAAGTGTCACGTAATCCCTTTTTGTTTTAGTTGATCACTATTTGTGTCGTCAGCAACAATAGTGTCCCAAAATTTTGGTAAATGGGTAGCGATAACTAAAAATTGTGCAGCATTGTCAGACAAAATTACTTTTGGTGTTCCACATTCTGCAAAAAAATTTTAGAAAGCAATCCAAATCTCACTTGTTGTTAGATGTGAGAGAAATGTGAAATAGACTGCTCTTGTTGAGAGACAAGTGAAAATCAAAATCCATTTTTTGTTTATGGGGAGGTTGGAGTTACCAAATCTTTTTTCTTTTTTTGTAGGAATTAATCGAAAACTCTAAATGGTCCAAAAATATCCACACCAGTATAGGTGAAAGAATGAGAAAAAAACATCAATCTAAAATCTGGCAGGCCCGAGTGTGTTGGTTTTGCAAACAGATGTTTGTCATGCTTTTTACATACAACACAAATTTTTCTTAATATTTTTGGTAAAACTTGCATAGATCTAGGTACAAAATAACTTCTACAAAAAGCAGGCATAGTAAATGTTATTCCCTCATGACTATTTGTTGTATGTACGTTTAACAAAATTAATTTTATTAAATGAGATTTTAGATGAAGTAATACTGGGGACAATACATCCGCTGTAAAAGGAGTTTCAGGTAAATAATTTCTTAATCTGAGTATGCCTGATTCATCCAAAACTATTTGAAATTTATTGTAAAATACATATTCTGGAGGATTATTTGATAAAAATGCTTTTAACAGGTTAGGAAAATATTTCATCTAATCTGCATAAATGAAGCATAAGAGTGTAAACTGAAAGTTGTTTGGTAAAATTGCATAGGGTTTTGTGCATCTAGAACATCTAAGTCTCATTGTAGAGAATTTTCTAAGTACTTTAAACCAACTACAGAAGACACATTCTAATTTTACTAAACAATTAAATTTTTCAATTTCAATCCCAAGAGGGGTGTTTTCAGGTTTATGAATAAAACTGTCAAAAAGGTTGTTTCTGACTTTTGGGGTTGGTTTATTTGACAATTTGAGAATCCGTACTCTGGGAATCAACAGTTTGTGTTGCAAAAGTTTTGGTTTCACAAGTAAAAATTTTGTTGTCCATAAAAAATTTAGGAATGTTTAACTTTTTTGATTTCAATTTTCTTTTTAATTTGGTAGGTTTATGACTCAAATAAATCTTCAGAATTTTGAGGGATCAAACTTGTTAAAGTTTCTGGTATTAAGAAAGATTCTCTTAAAGTACAAAAGACAGGAAATGATTTATCATTATCCTCTATTTATGGTAAAGATTGGATTATGTGAATGTCTGTTGGTGACAAGATATCTGAGTTGTTAGATAAACATTCAGGGCCTGTCCACCAAGTTGTTTTTAATTAATCTTCTATAATTGCTCCCCTAGAACCAACATCTTCTGAATTATCAGCTGTAGATACATATCTATATTATACAATTGGGATATTTTTAATCTCAGTCACTTGATTGAGAATAAATTGAGTTAACACCCTACATTCCAATAATCACGTTAGAACAAACTTACTATCAGACCATAAATAAGTTGGGCTGTTAGATAAGTCTAGAGGTTGTCTTATATTTTTTATTGCACTAGCTCTAATTACTGCCCCTAACAACTTCAATCTTGGAATTGTCATTGGTTTCATTGGAGCTACTTAACTTTTGCCTAGTACAAACTACACATCATAAGAGTTGGTTTCTTGTTTATAAAAACGAAGAAATGCAATCATTGAATATGCTTTTTTTGACATATTGACAAAAATATGCAATTGACATTTATTTGGATTATAAATACCCAAATAAAGTTGACGTGATAGGCAATAAAATAAACAAATAGATAAATCTTGTACCACTTGTGTTGCTATAGGATGTAGCATTGGTGGTAAAGTTTCATCCTACTTGTATCCTTCATTCCAGAGTTGTTTAATGAATATTCTGGAAGGAACATAAGCTGTAACAAACCAACTGTTAGTGTCAAAAAATTGAGATATAAGTTTTAAAAAATTTCTTTTTGTTTAATTTATATCTCCATCTTACACTTTGGGTTGGATTAGGAAAATTAAATCCTTATCCATATCCTAAGTTAATCCTGATACTTTTATTTGAGGTTTTGTTAATACATTTTGAGGGTTGAAGTGTTGTCTCAGTTTTGTACAGTTAGAACCCCACTGAGACAATTCCATAAAAACATCAGTAACCTTTTTATTTGAACGGTCATGTAAATCTTTCATTTCTTTATATGTTGGTAAAGAAACAACTAGATTATCAACACACAAACTTTTGGAAAAATTTGTGATAAATGAGGCATAAAAATTGCTGCCAATAAGAACTACGAAGTGAGGATTAGAATGGACTGCCGATGTCTTAAACACCGAATAGGATTGAAGAATGACGTATCTCCAAGATCCTTATAGTGGAGAACTTTTCTCAAAAGTTTCTCAATTACTGCTACTGAACACATTGCTCGACATCAAAATGTAGCCACTGATGCACTCAGTCATTACTGTTCACTGTTGCAGGCAGTAGTGTATAGAAATGCTGATTTTCCAATGGTTCTGATGTTAACAAATAAAGAAAACAAATTAACAATCATAAGTCTAATGAACAATGTGTCCAAACTGCAAAAGAAGAGCACAGAAATATGAGGTCAAATTGAACCGAGGTCACCAAGAATAGATAAACAAGATGGAATGGTTTATAATCTGAATCAAGATGGAGATAAGAAAGTATATGCTCTAGAGTTGATAAGGACAACACTCATAAAATTCTACCACAAAGAGTTCACCCATCCAAGATAAAAAAAAACATTAGACATGGTACGACTCTTCGATTATACTGGATAAAAATTAGAAATCAAACAGTTCTGCTCCACCTGTGAAGCATGCAAAAGATCAAAAAACACAAATAAAACACTATCAGGCTCATTCTTATCGGTATTTGCAGACAAACCTGATCAATTACCATCCGTTAATCTTTATGGTCCAATACCATCTGGCCAAGGATATGTAAATAGAATCTTTGTAATAATGGATGTATTCTTAAAATTCACGAAGCTACACACAATTAACAAGGCCTCTGTAAATGTATGTATCAATAGGATGAATAGGTTTATCGATCAATTTGGAAAACCAGAAACAATCCTATCAGACAATGGCAGCCAGTTTACCACAAAATACTGGATCAATCACAGGAAGCAACAAAACATATAACCAAGATTCACATCACTGTATACACCATCTGCCAACCCAGTAGAAACATGGATGAAGACAATTGGAAATATCTTACGAGTAAACTGTCCGACAACATAACAACTGGTACCAACACATTACCAAAAATGAATGACATTCCCAAGATAACTCAATTATCCTCAGTGGACGACATCGACATCGAATCATATTATCGATCTAGATTCGCCAGTGATCCCTCTTATTCACTGATATTAATGTGGTTGGGGGAATGGACAATTGTTGAGAACAAAGATAACAACTTGAAACCAGTCAGTTTAACGTTGTCAAAACAACGCAACAAAACTCTAGTTAATGAATTAAAAATAGTTCTTGTCTTATTATAATACTTATTTATTTTTTTTTGCAATCCTTGTTTCTTGGATACAAAATAATGACAAAAAAAATTACCAAGATATGTAAGTAAATTAAAACATCATAATTAAAATTAAGAACGATAAGGTGAATGTGAATCTAAAAGCCTACATACTCTAGTTATTTAAAAAGGTGGAAAGAATTTAAAAGCTGTTGTCGGCGAACCCACTCGGGGGCAAATATTTCTCATCAACGGAGATAGAACATATAGACAGAAATATCAGCTCCCAGAGAAAATTCTGTAATTAAGTTCGTTGAATATTCGTTGTTTATTCTACTCGTTGTTTACTATCTTTTTACCATTTTTGTTTCTATCGCCTTTGCTTACAGGTATAGTGTATAATAAAGATAAAATTTTATTTTCTTCCTCTTCTTCTCGACCTCGATTTTGATAGTTAAACTGAGATGTATGGGCCACCAGGCTCATAAAGCCTGGCCCAGCTTGATCAAAAATATACCTAATCGATTAATTAACCAGTAAGATTTTTTATTATTGTTGTTTTATATTATATTTACACCCGTATCTCTTATTCTTCATTTGCTCATACTATTTAGTTTGTTACTTAGAACTTTCTTCCTTTCGTGATTGTGGGGACTCATCGGTATGAGGTGTAGGGGCTCGGACCCCCGACGACAGTCGCCGCCCCATAGGGCAGGCAACTTATCGTCCTTGCGACGTTAAACCAACACACAATATTACGTTCGATCGTGATTATCGACGTATACGTACAAGATAATATACGAGTACGAATCGTGACGTCATCCATCAATCACTGTCACGATTCGTACACGAACCGGCCAGCCGCCACCTACGATAGTAGGGGATGATGCGACCTGGCCGTACTTAAACAACGTACGTATTTTATTACGTACGTGTGTTTGTGTGCACCAGCCAAAACGGGTATAAAAACTCACAGAACCGGCTCTAAAATCGCCAGTGTTCGGTTTGGTTTTGGCTTGCCCATACTTTCGTATGTAGTGGCTGAACACGCTTTAATTCTGTAGAATTTCCTTCTGGTGAGAATATCTCTCACGACAAGGTATTCCACAGTGGTGACCTCGACGTGATTTCGGCCACGTCGTGAGGAGTCTTAGGCGCTTCGGCGCTAATTCAACTTGGCGCAGTAGCGCTGGCGAGATTCTCGCTTGCTCGGCAAATTAAAAATATTTTTTTACCAGACTAAGACACCTTTTGGTCGTCGAAGTAAGTGTCTGCTGAAGTGGGAATTTATACCCCTCTCTTTAAAATAAATAAACAAAGAGAAACAAGACAGTAGACCTGGAGGACGAAGGTTGGACTCATCCCCCAACTCCCCCAACTTCGACTCGACACTCCTTGAATTTAGCAAACATAGAAGAAGGCCCTCAACACCCAGAATTAGCACGACTGGGAACTGCAATAAATAAAGAAGATCTAGCAGTTAAAACGTTGAGAAGTGGTCGGACTTTAAGCCAAAGCTCCGACCCGAAAACACCTGTCCTACAAACACAGGAGCCAGTGTTTTCGACCAGTAAGGAAGGCAGAAGTACTGTGGAATACGCTTGTCAACAAAAAGACACAGCAATGGTTCCACCACCAACTGAAAACCCGCAACCATCACAGGGAGGCAGTAGTCAGCCGCAGCTGACACCCGAAGTCCTGGCCCAAATCTTGCAACTTTTACAAATGCAACCAGGACAGAACCCTAATCTCTATAGACGAAGGATAGACATCCCGGAATTTCTACCGAATGAGGTAGAATTATGGTTGACTCTATTGGAAGGCAGGTTCAGAACAGAGAACATAACTCTGAACCAGCGGTATACACATATCTGTGGAGGCATGCCCCCACAGATAATCCGCCACATTCCGGACGTTATGGAATGCCCTTCGACAGAAGAGGATAAGTATGCCTGGTTCGTCAAGAAAATCAAAAAAGTATTTGGAAAAACAAAAAACGAAATAATAGACGATGTGATGGGTGGTATGAAGATGGGGGATGACAAACCCTCAATCTTCATGGCGAAATTACGACAGAAGGCGGACAATATCGTAGCCCCTTCTGTCATAGGCAACCAATTCTGCAAGCAACTACCACAAAGTGTTGTGCAGTGCCTAGCCGCCGTTGGTTCCACGGTGATCAACACATCCGCGGATCTGGACTTCCTTGCGAAATCCGCAGACAATGCGCTCGAGTACACAAGGTCAAAGCCGGTGGTCAGCGCAGTATCTGCAGAGACTGGGGAACTCGCTCAGCTTCGAGCTCAAATAGCTCAGTTGACCGAGGAAGTAAAACGGAACAAAAGCCAAAGCTCAACGAAATCCAATAGCAGCTGGCGACAAAGATCGAAAAGTAGAAGCAACAACAACAATAGCAGCAGAGGACGTCAGTCCCGGTCAAGAGACCGCAGATCTAGTTCCGGAAGCAGGGGTCAGAGCTCAACTCCCCCTAGAACATCATCTCCCAAAAACCAGTCTCGAAATTGGGATGATAAGAGTTGCTTCTTTCATAATAGGTTTGGCGCTGAGGCCACCAAATGTAACAACAGGTGCAGATGGTGGGGTAAAACCTTCAATAAGGAAGCGTCAAACTAGAACGAGGGGCCATCTGTGCGGCCGAAGACCCCTCGGAAAAATACTCACGCCGCCTGTTCATCAAGGACAGGACAAACAGGAGACGCTACTTAATAGACTCGGGAGCAGACCTGAGCATATTGCCAGTAAACAGAACCCAAAAAGTACTTCCTCCGAAATACTATCTCCGTACTGTGAATGGTCAAAACCTTCCAGCATACGGACTTGAGACAAGCAAAGTAGACATCGGACTCAGCAAAAATATGACGTGGTCCTTCACGGTTGCAGACGTTCCAAACCCGATCCTGGGTGCAGATTTTCTTGCACACTATGGCCTGATCATCGACCTCAAACACGGTAAACTGATCAATAGTGAAAATAAAAGTGTGGAAGGCAAAACGCTAGCATACAGACTGGACACAAACATATCCAGCTGTACCAAAGTCGACGGACAACTCTTACGGATCCTGTCAGACTATCCTGGAGTCACACAACCCTCAATTCGCAGGCATCCTACGTACAAACACGACACGGTTCATTACATAGAAACCAAAGGACAGCCTTGCCATGCTAGAGCACGTCGATTATTACCCGACAAACTCAAAGCGGCACGAGAGTACTTCAATCGCATCGTTGAGGAGGGCGTATGTCGCCCCTCAAAAAGCTCTTGGAGCTCTCCTATCCACATGACCAAAAAAGCAAGTGGAGAGTGGCGAATTGTCGGCGACTACAGGGCCTTAAACGCCATAACAGTTCCTGATCGCTACCCAGTCCCCAATATAATGGACTTCAATGCGAATATGAAGGGTAAAACGATGTTCACAAAAATAGACATCAACTGGGCATTCCACCAAATTCCTATGGCCGACCAGGACGTTCCAAAGACAGCGGTTATAACCCCCTTTGGATTATTCGAATACCTTCGAATGCCGTTTGGACTACGCAACTCAGCACAAACTTTCCAACGATTTATCAACGGACTGTTTAGGGAATTGCCGTTTGCATATGCATACTTGGATGATATCTGCATTTGCTCAGAAGGCGGTGAGCATCAGCACGAGGAGAATGTGAGAGCCGTGGTACAGCGTATACACGCAGCCGGACTCACTATCAACGTAGGCAAAAGCTTATATGCACAGACCGAAATTGACTTCCTCGGCTACAAAGTCTCGACCGAAGGCATTTCCCCCTTGAAGACCAAGGTAGAGCCAATATTGAACTTCCCGAAGCCCTCAAATGTCGCAGAACTTAGGCGTTTCTTGGGGATGGTGAATTTCTACAGACGTTGCATGAAGAATGCAGCAGCCGAACAAAGTAAGCTGTTTGCACTAATAAAGACAAGTAAAAAGAAAGATAAAACTCCACTCGAATGGAACGAAGAAGCCGAACAGGCCTTTGAAAATATCAAAGAAACACTGGCAAATGCAACTCTGTTGGCTCATCCAGACGAAAGTCTGCCGTTATGCGTAAGTACCGATGCATCAGACTTTGCTATTGGTGCAACATTGTACCAACTGGACACTAACAACATCAAATTACCGCTAGCTTCCTTCTCGAGGAAGCTCTCAAAAACCGAAAAGAATTACAGCACATACGATAGGGAATTGCTCGGAATTTTTGCTGCGTTGAAGCATTTCAGGCACCAGTTAGAGGGTAGATGTTTTTCTGTGTATACTGACCATAAACCCCTAACATATGCCTTCACACAAAAAGCAGAACCGGCATCTCCGAGAAGAGCAAGACAGTTGGACTATATTGGCCAACTGACTACAGACATTCAGTATATAAGTGGAGAACTTAACACTCCAGCTGATGCCTTAAGTAGAATCGAAGCTATCTCGGTTCCTGTCCAATTGCCTTATGCTGAAATAGCTAAAGCACAGCTTAAGGATGCAGAATTGCAGGGGCTGTTATCGAACGATGATACTACCCTTAAATTGAGACAGCGAAAAATTCCCGGTACTGATGTTTTATTAACATGTGACATCAGTACAGGTAAGAATAGGCCATTTCTACCGGTAAAATATCGCAGGTTGGCTTTCAACAGTGTACATAACCTGTCACATGCTGGGCCAAAATGTAGTGCTAAACTAATCTCAGAAAGATTTGTATGGCCACGAATGAAGTCTGACTGCAACAAATGGGCTCGCAGTTGCCTGAACTGTCAAGAATCCAAAGTAGGAAGACACACTCGCTCGCCCCTCAAATCATTCAAGCAAACACAGCGGTTTAAAACGGTTCATATCGATCTGGTAGGCCCATTGCCACCATCCCAAGGACACAGATACCTGTTGACGATAATAGACAGGGCAACACGATGGCCGGAAGCAATCCCTCTTCACGAGATGTCAGCTCCAACAGTAGCTGCAAGGTTGTACGATACCTGGATTGCGAGGTATGGCGTACCGGAAGTCATAGTCACGGACCAAGGTCGCCAATTCGAGAGCTCGCTCTTTAAAGAGCTGGCAAATAAGCTTGGTGTTCAACACAGTCATACCACAGCTTACCATCCTCAAGCCAATGGCAAAATAGAGAGATGGCATAGAGCTCTCAAAGCCTCCATCATGTCACATGATACGAAGAGATGGGTAGAAGTACTTCCTACCATCCTCTTAGGCCTTCGATCCGCCCTACAAACCGATACAGGTCACTCTGCAGCGCAATTAGCGTTCGGCGAAGAGCTACGCCTCCCAGGGGACTTCTTCACAAAATCGAAAGAAGTTAGCCCCGAAATAATGGTACAAAATATAAGAAATGATGCCAACAATTTCCTAAATCAGGCAGCTCGTCATGGCCAGCCCAAGATTTACGTCTCGAAACACTTGGCCAATACGTCACACGTATTTGTTAGAGACAAAAAAATGAGATCTGCGCTGGAGAAACCATACGCCGGTCCTTACAAAGTAGTATCACGAGATGAGAAAAACTTTGTGATACTCATCGCAGGCGAACCAAGAACAATTTCAATCGACAGATTGAAGCCTGCGTACTTGGTAAGTGACGATAAACGAATCAGAAGGGTACAAAAGGAGAACCCCGAAAATACACAGACGAATTCCGAAACAAAAACGGAAGAATTCGTCGAAAACAGTGAGAAAAACACCTCACAGAAACAAAAACTCAAGAAAACAGTTAGATTTTCGGACGATGTGATAACCAAAACATTTGATCCTGAGGCCCCCTTACAAACACGCAAAAGAGGTAGACCTCCAGGTACCAAAAAACGTAAAAATTCACATCCTTCTCGCGCATCCGAGAGGTTAATGCGACAAAAAATAAAATTTACTCCCGAAAAGTAATATCCGTAGTATAAATCGAAACCCGCTAAAAACGAACGGGAAATATCGGAACTCCGCGAGACAAAGAAACTCCGGAGATAAGCAAACGAGGAATGCTAACAAAAAGAAGAAGACAGGAATAAACAAATCCACGTGCAATACGGAAACAAAACATTGCAACGTGCGAGTACCGTTAACCGCAAAGATAATCTCTACGACGTGACGTCACAAACGGAGATTCCTTTGTACTTAGAATTCGAAAAATAATATTCACTGAGTTTATTTCAGGCATAACTCTGCTTAACCCGATCAGATCTTAACCGGAAAACTTGTATACGGCCGAGAATTTTAAGCGCTATCCCCTCTACGTGCAGATAAGAAGATCCGAAAATAATGAAAAATAACTGTAAAGGTAAATCGAAAAATGAGGTAAAAACAGCAGTTCTCGAACTTCTAAAATATCTAGTCGTCTCTTGAGCTTTATTTTTGGTGCCTTCTCCTAAACTAAACCCATTCTGATAATGTCACGAATACCTATCCCGTTGTCCGCCAGCTTCCACTTCGCTGGGAAATCTGCTGAGAGGTCAAAACCTCAGCAGATCCCAAAAACGAAAACGGAGCTGGATAGGATAGAGGAGGAGCTGTTGATGGACACAGCTCCTCCGGTTGCCGATGTACTGGCGGAGATGACCACTCCGTTGCCGCCAGTCATCTCTCCACCTCGATCTCCGGAGGAGACGACTCCGACTCCGGAACCCCCGAAGCCGGAGCCGAAACCCGAGGAGAAGAAGGAAGCAATGGGCTTCCTGTTCACGGCCGAGAGGGCCGCGAACGAGCGGGCAAGGATGGCTGCCTGGACATCGGGGAATACAAACTCCCCGATGCTCAGAAAGCCAGAGTTTAAACGTCCGCTGCCCCCTCACTCCCGTCATCACCCTTACGCCCACGCTAAACACGCGAAGTCGAGGCACAGGGGTGAGACTAGCCGGAGCAACTACCTGGCCCGAGCAAACGCCCGTAGAGAGTCCTACGAGTGCGTTGGAGCCGCGGTGGGAAGTGCTCTGGCCAAATGGGAGGCCGACCAAAAACGGAAGTAGACCCGCACGTCCCCCAGGCCTTGCGCATTTTAGGTCGTTTTTGTGGCGCAAAAACTGGGGGGGAGTAGCTGTGGGGACTCATCGGTATGAGGTGTAGGGGCTCGGACCCCCGACGACAGTCGCCGCCCCATAGGGCAGGCAACTTATCGTCCTTGCGACGTTAAACCAACACACAATATTACGTTCGATCGTGATTATCGACGTATACGTACAAGATAATATACGAGTACGAATCGTGACGTCATCCATCAATCACTGTCACGATTCGTACACGAACCGGCCAGCCGCCACCTACGATAGTAGGGGATGATGCGACCTGGCCGTACTTAAACAACGTACGTATTTTATTACGTACGTGTGTTTGTGTGCACCAGCCAAAACGGGTATAAAAACTCACAGAACCGGCTCTAAAATCGCCAGTGTTCGGTTTGGTTTTGGCTTGCCCATACTTTCGTATGTAGTGGCTGAACACGCTTAAATTCTGTAGAATTTCCTTCTGGTGAGAATATCTCTCACGACAAGGTATTCCACAGTGATTATTTGTGATTTTTTTTTTTAATTTCGCTTCATGAATATGTTGTTTCTTTTATTTAATCATTATAATCATTTGGATCACTCTTTTATTTGTTACTTATAAATATGCCTATCCCTCTACTTACCAAATATTTCAAGGCTAGGGATATTCCTTGCTTCAAAATTTGGAGGGGGGAGTTAAGACATCTTAAATCCCACGGCCTTCCCTACGTCACTACAGAATTAAACTTATAGATATACTTAATCAGGGAAGGGCTCACGAATGTTAAATTTGTACTTCACCACACCACAGACAAATGAATTGAGTAACAAACTTTATCTTGCTCCTTAACTGTTCATGTTTTTTGATTCCACTGCGAACAGTTAGTCTCTTTTAAGATGTAAATTTTTCTCATCCTTTGTGAATATTTATTATGTTCACGCACAATACAGTTATGATTTGAAATTTTGAGTCAAACTATTAATTGTTTTTACCAAAATTAAATTGAGAAGTGGACACCGATAATGAAATTGCTCCTTGTTCTACTAATAACAGTTTTTGGTTTTGATCACAAATACATTCGATTCGAATCCATTGGTTCATGAGGTCATACAAGAATTAAGAACTGCACAACCAGGATTATGTTTTATCTAACTGTAAGTAACACCTTTAATTGTATTAAACGTGAATTGTACTGTTGGGTCGGCCTACTTATTTTATTCTTGTACACGAAATTGTCCGACATGTTACATAAGCTGTGGGAGCTTCCATCTTGGATAGATGAAATGGTTCTACTGCAATGGGGAAAGCTGTAATTTGTATCCAAATTTCAGCTTTCACTTTTGCTTGATCTCCAAAACAATCATGCAAAAATAACAATTTCTGATGGTAGCCTTTTTTACCAGGTACCAAATGAGTAAATTTATCTTTTAATTCTTTTAGAATAGCATTTTGAAGATAACTAATTTTTTGTGGAATGGTAAAATCATTTCACAAATGAACAGATAAGTTAAAACCTCGAATGAAACTGGGATATGCTAGTATTTTTCCATCCCATTTATCTAAATAAAATTTCAGAGTTTTTAGGTTCATAGATGGTGGTTTATTTTGGTTCAAAGGATTTATTTTCAAATATTTTGGAATAATGTTGCTTTTGTTGGTTTCCAATTTTCACAGAATCCAAAGCTGTTAAGATATTAGTAATTGGTGTTGGACAATTTACTAAATTATTATTTGATGAAGCTAATGTTGATAAATTATCAGCTAATGGACTAAGATGTAATCTCTTACTTGCTGGTCCATCATTAGTTTCATCATTTGATGTGGTATTTCTCTTTCAAGAAGATATCTTACAATCTCACCTCTTTTTCTGCTGTTTTAATGTAACTTTCCATGAAAGTTTCAATTGGAGTATGTAGCTTTCTTGCTACATGCTCCTTGATGGAATTAACTTCCTGATGCAGCCAATTGAGTTTCTATTGTAGGTTGTTATCATGTTTCAGCTACTTGTTTAAGTCTTCACCCAGTTTTCTGAGGATTGCTCTATGTTCTTTCTCCTCTATTTCTTGCCTCTTTATCTCTTCAAATTTCTCTCTCCTCTATGCTCTATTTCCTCCTTGGTTTCCCAAGAGGTAGCAAAGGTGGAAAATGGGAGTTGAGCAGGCAAAGGTGGGACTCGAAACTGTTCCATCTCTATCAAGACTGATTCATGATGGGATGGAGTTGATTGGGGAGGTTTGGGGAATTTTTCTTGAATTTCCACAATCAATGCTAAAAGGTTGCCAATCTGCATCCTGGATTGTTTTACCATATCCATTGGTGTGTCTTTCAAGATTCTTCTTAATTCCTCAATAAGATACTCGAGGTTTGAAAGCCGACAACAAGCCTAGAGGAGTACCACTGTGCTCAAATCTAGCAGTTTGAATACCTCATCCAAAGTCACAGTAACCTGAGCCAACAGACTCTCAAAGTATTCAATCTCTTCTTGGTTACTCCAAGAAGAGACTAATGATTATCTGTCACTTGGTTGCTGTGATGAATAAGCCTTTTTTTGGGAAGCACCTTCAAATCCTGGCAGTTGTTCAAGTTGTGTGTGAGAAGAGATGGGCACATTTTGGACAAATTCCCTGGCAATATGGCAATCCACCTCCTCACAATTCAGCATATTAGCAGCATAGTTGAGTTGACTGACAATGTTTTGTTGTTTGGCATCATAAGTTAGGAGATTTTCCTCATTAGGATCCCAAATTCCTACTCCTGCATAGGCAAGAAGAGGTGGTGGAGGCGGAGGTGTTTTAGATGAGGAACCTCGACCACTTGATGATCCCTGTGATTGTCCTGATGCATGGGACATATTGACGCTAAATGAAGGACATAAACAATTTTTGTATTATAAGAGGCATCAATATGTTCCATGATAAATTAATTTTATTAAGGGGAGATTTTATTTTTCTATATAAAAAGTTTTTCCTTAAGATTTTGACAATCATTAACCATTTTTGATATTAGAAAATATATTATAATTTTTGTATTAATAATTAGTCAATTTTTATTTCCAAAATGGACAATAAAATATTTTGATTTAATGTATTGGTACAAATTATGTCCTATAAAAATTTGGATATAGCCTGTAAGTGCTATGAGTATAAGAAATTTTCATACAAATTATTTGGTCAAATGTAATAATTAATTTTTATTTTTGGCCAAGTAAATTATCATGGGTCATGTCTTAAAAAAATAGGGCATTACCCATGGGTGCAATGAGGGTACAAATTAATTTACAATTAATGCAAAATTAAGGCACCTTTAAATGGTCTAAAAAAATAAAAAGAAGATACAATTTATGTTTATGAGAGAAAGATCGATAAATCATATTTTTTGTGAATAAATTTTACAAAAAATTATACCCTCAAAGTGTTACGAAATACGTCATGTTTAAATAAATTTTCAGACATGGCATCTGAACATAATGAAGATTTGATCATGAAAATTCATACATTTTAGATAGATATCTAAATGATTAAAGGCGTGATGTTTTTAAATTACAAAAGGGTTTCATTAAATTTATGTTTTCCTAATGAAAAACCCATCATAAGTTGCATTACGAGTCATGTTCAAATCAAATTTTGGGCATTACCTGTAAGTGCAATGTAGTTAATTAATCACGACACTGCACTGTTTAGAATTTTAATATTAAATTAATTCTAAAATTTAATACAACGATGCAGATCATGTGATTCCTCCAGATCTGTAAATTCAAATGTCTGCATGCTATATTTTCAGTAAGTTTGTGTAATTCCTGAAATCCTTAAGAATTACAAGATCATTTCTTGAATAATTTTGTCCAAAAATTATTCAAATTTACAATTAAATAAATAAATATGAAAACTGTGACAGTTATATATTGTAACAGAAGAATCAGATACACAAATTGGTAAAAAGAGTGTATTAGATAGTAACTTTATAAAACATTAACAGTAATAAACATCAAGAATTAAAAGAATTAGTTAAGAGTATAACAAAGTAATCAAAAAGTAAACTAGATTGAAGTAGAATTAGAATGAATGTAAGAGTACAAAACATGACGTTATATAGTATTTTGATTATAAGTAAAAAGAGGAGGTTCAAGCGAATTTACAGAGTGTTGGAGAAGGGTTTTAATCTCATTGGTTAATAGAAATATATGTACATGAAGTATGACCAATGGTCTCGTAAGAATATGACATAAAGTGTGTGTTCACAAATAAATTAGTAGAAATTAGTACATATGCAAGGTTACAAAAATAGTGTAAACAAGAAATGAGTTCATAGGTATGAGTAAACACAGAAACTGTTAATGTAGGAAATGATGTCATCAAATTAGTCTTGACTTGTAGAAATGATGTGAGTATTAATGAATGGAATAATAAGAGAAAAATAGATTGAAAGTAATGATGATGATGATGATGATTATTAGTAACACGAATTTAGGAAGTATTATGAACAATACGAAAATATTGTTACAAAAACTACCATATATTCATGTGAACTAAGTTGTAATTCTATCCATACAATCGAATCCTGCTGAAAATTATTAGGCAAAGCACATTTCCTGAAACATGTAAGTACAATTTAAATAACTGAATATTTAAGGTAATTACGATTGAGTTTTTTCAAATTCACCCATAACAAAGAAATTTCCTAAAATCAAAATTTTACACAAAAATTTATCAGGAAATGAGACTGTTTCCCCAAAATTACAAACTACCACATGTGTAGTGACAAAAGTTTCAAAAAGTGACAAGTTTTAAGCGTATTTTGCAGCAAATTTCACAAATTTAAAGACGAAAAAGATTGTCACAAACAGTTTAATTAATAACAAATTAATTAAAATAACAAAATTCATAAAAAAAACACAAGGAAAGTACAAAAGAGCTGAAAAATTAATGGAGGCACAATCATCAGCATCAACATACATAGTCGTAAATGATCAGGATCGGTTGGTGGTTGATTTAAGGGTATGTGCATGTGCACATACTCTTAACCTGATGCATGCTTTACTTCATTTTTTCACCTCTTATTCCACACAAATGCAAAAATAGGATTGTACTATTTCCTTGAAAATCATTAGTAGTGGTGAAGTCATGTATGTATGTGTGAATACTCACAGATACACAATAATATTTGTACATTTGCAATTTTCTGCAAATGTATATCACCTTGTCAATGTCATTTTTGACATTGATAATTATTGGTCTTTGTCTTATCGACAAGATCTACATTATTCCTTCAAAAAATGTAATATTTCTGCCTTTTTTAAGGAATTGGTAATTTTTGTATGAGTGGGAGAGAGAGAGAGAGAGAGAAAGAGATAATATATTTTTCTCTCTCCATTCGTAATAATGACAAAAGGATGCTTGTTGGTTTTCGCAGACATCTTGGAAATCTTTCAATATTTCTCCAAAAAAATCAATTGGCGGGTGATTTTATTTTAGTCATTATTTTTAACAGCTAATTTTGATAAATTAACCAATTTACAGTCGCCATGTTTTACCATATTGACTGTAATTTTATCCATGCGTATGACGCTATGTGTTAAGGGCGGCAGAAATCTGTTTTTATCCTCATTCATACATGAGTGTAAAATACTGAGGGCGGAAAAAAATTTTCTTATTCAAAATAAATCATTTTTGCTGTCTTCATTTTATTTGCTTTTATTTCTAACAATAGCTAGGAATAAATGATTCAATGAATACTTTCATATAGTAATGGTGTCAACTAGTACTAAGCACTGTCTTTGTTGAATAATATTATTCAAGTCTTTTGTTCAATTCTTTATAATAAATTTTAATAAAATATTATTTATGAGAATAAAAGGGCAAAAGTCTTTTGCCTTTCAGTATATTATTCATACATTGAAAATTTTTTTAAAGGGAATTATCTCTAATGATTCTCATTAATGAATGGAAGTCTATTTGAAAAAATAAAATCTTTCTTTATCAAAAGAATTACGTCAGTTATTCTTTCACTTTAGGAGTTTAATTTTCATGAGGAGGATTAAAATTCTAAATTGTTTTTATTAAAGCTCTATGCTAATAAAGTCTTAAAGACCTGAAAATACTGTAAAATTGCATCTGCTACCACATAGTGGCATTACCACTAGTTCAGTTTAATGTCTGTTAAGACAAATAATAATGTTTATTTCGCATAAAGCTAAAGCCAAAAAATAAATAAAAGCTTATCTTTTGAAAATTTGTTTTTTACCTAAACTTATTATAAAAAGGGTTTAAAATAAGGAAATAATTTTTTTCCCTCAACTGTCCCCCCTTGCTCTGATCTGACCTAAAAAACTCATATTTTATCGTTTATTTTTTTGCTAGTTAACTCGCCTTAGTTGTAGAATAGTATATTACACACAAGATTCAAAAGTTAGCTTTTATATGTGAGAGAAAGTTTGCAAAATGAGCTCAGCGAGAGGGTAATTCCCGAGTCATATAAACTCAATATTAAACTTTGATGAAGAAGATATTTTATGTAATTAATAATCAGAAAGCAACAAAATTTTAAAATTATATCATAATTATAAGTCATTCACAAAAATTATAAAAAATGGAACTAAGCAAACGTACTTCCATATAAAAAGATGCTTCACATTTTTCATAGGGATGCATTCACTTTACATTGAGATTACATACATCAATGGTAAGAGTTACTTTTCACTCGCAAAGTACCAGCAAAAAACATATTGGCTTTCTGATCATGTATTATATAAACATACTTAAATATTTAAAAATAAAAAAATTTCTTTATATTAACCTCCCAGAAAATGAATAAAATGATGTTTCTCTACAGTTATTGTTAAAAAGAAAGGAAAATAAAGGCACTGTTTTACAGAAACTTTACTAAACTTTTCATTAAATGTATGGAGGAAGGTTACTTCAGAAATGTTTCAAATCGAGAATTCTGAAAGAAAAGAGCCCAGGGCTCATTTACTGTAACACTACCTATTCTTTTTGGAGAGAGAGGGAAGCAAGTTCAAGTTTTTTGAGGTTCATGGAAACTTAACTTCTTAAACAGTATAAAAAACAAAGTTTTGAGGAATCCACTTGTTCACTTTTTTAGACTGAAATTAACTAATCAAAAATTATTTGTGATGTATTGACGGAAAAAGTATAAAACGGACACGTCAAGAAAACAGAATTACAATTTCCAAACAAAGTTCTGGAGATAACAGATGAACGTCAATTTTTTTGAAATACTACATTTTAAATTCAGACAAAAATCATTAAGGAAAGTAAACTTTGTTTTGTATGATATTTTGAAAGTACCTACACGTTGCTGAATGATTTTGTGGAACTAAAATAAACATGAACAAAAAACAAAGCGAATGTTAGATTACCTAGGTCTAGGTAAGTTATTCCCAAATTCAAAGTGAATAATAAGATTTTATCATTTGTGAGTAATAATCAGGCTAAAACGGAGGTAAGTCAACACAGAAAGAGTACTTCTGTTTTTATGAATTCCTCCTCAATGCTTTCAAACTTTCAAGTTCAGTTTTTTTTTGTTGATTTTAAAAGAAGAAAGAGATAAAAGATATGAAAAACTATGACTCGAACAAAGAAAAGTGACAAAAAAAGTAGATTCTCGATATTTTCAATTTAAATGTTTTTGCTAACATTTTTAAAAACAAATGAACATTGAAGAATCACATTAATTAAAAAACATTACGAATCAATTGCAATAACTCTCAATTTATTGTTTACATATAAAAATTCGAAATTCAAGAAGATAATTCTAATTCTAAAACGTTTGTATGTTTAACATTGTCAGCGAAAATATCAGAGTCAATTGAAGGAACATTTTATTACGGTAGTAAGCTGAGAAAAAGTAGGGGATCTTAACAAGTTGACGTTCTAGTCTCTTAAAAACTGAATTTATCTAAAAATAATACTGTGATAAACAACACAAATAATAATTATACAACCACTCTTGATTACAGATACGACAAAACTCTGTTTTTTCATGGACCAAACCACAAAAAATATCGTTTTCGGGTTTGACGTTACAAACTTCAACCCCCTTCTTGGGAAAGAAATCGCTACCCTTTAAAATGTAAGGAATTTTCAAGCAAAAAAATGTTTCTAGGTGACTTCCAATTTTTTATGAGCAACCTAAGAAATTTGGCGAAATTTTCAAAAAACGGATCTACGTATTTATTCATTATTATTTACCCAAATCAAGTTAATTGAATTATTCAGCCTCAGAGGGTTGGTAACCATCAAGTGATGGAAGAATACACGATGCTCAGTCTACGGAACAGCTTATACTCTTTCATTCAACGCTGTTAAAAATACATCAGTCTATATTTGAAAATGAAACTGTTAGGGGAATCTCAGTAAGAGGCACCAATCAACACAATCCTGAACCTATCCAACTAACTCACTAATTTTATCATTCGGTTGAGAATGTTTCATTTTATATGTATGATAACAGAAATTTCTGTTTGAAAGAGACCAAGTAACTAACGGAACTTTTACGAGTGAAACTGACCCTACACTTTTTCCAGTTCTCACACCGATAATGGGCCACTCAAGAACTTGAATACCAGCAAAATCTCAATCTACATTACCGCCATTCTATGTTCTTGCCCTCTTCGTCGAAATCTTCAAAACTTAGTCGACTGAAAATGAGACATAGTGCGTGGCAAACATAATTATGTGGTTGAAAAATTTTATGTCACCCTGCATCCACAAAGAGGACGACGAATTGACGCTTTTATAATACTCGTATCGCTTTGAAATGAGACGAAAAGTGATTTGACAGCTAAATGAGGTGCGGTTGAGCAGGGATGTCTCGTCCCCTCCCCCAGTTAATGGGGTTAATGCAGCAGTAGCGATTGACTCGGAAGAGTTAAGCGTTCTCCCGGAACGGGATTTGTAATGTAAATTACGACAACTTTGAAATGGATTTAAAGTAATTTTGACGTTTTGATGGTTGAGAAAATTTTCCCTTTTTCATGTCGCTGTAGCGTCGAAAT
Source organism: Ericerus pela (assembly GCA_011428145.1). Classification (NCBI taxonomy): domain Eukaryota; kingdom Metazoa; phylum Arthropoda; class Insecta; order Hemiptera; family Coccidae; genus Ericerus; species Ericerus pela. The sequence goes on from WOFM01000034.1 coordinate 828,842, forward strand.
AGAGAAATCTTTCCATTCTTCCCACCCAACTTTGAAGTAAATTGTGTGAACGCTGAAACTACTATATCTCCAGCGTCATTTTTAGGGAAAAAAAATTACGAGAAAAAATAATATCAAGGGAAAAAACGTGAGAGGGGAGAATGATACCGCATAATTAAACGCATTATTACGACGCGATATCCCGAGGGATGAGTGAAAGTGAGTGGTTTATTTTCTCCAACCCTCTGAACCCGCGGTTTTGCCAAACTGACAACACGAAAACGAGCGAAATATTAAGTTTAAGTAAAAATTCAAATTCATTTTGCTTTGTTATTAAGTTATTTGAACCAATAATCAATGACACATACGCCTACCCCCATACAAGATCGAAATACAAAATTTCAACATGTAGTAAATTGGTAGCACCAGATAACAACTCGCTGACACTTACTTAAAAAGAAGAAAACGGGGCTATATTAATTTGACGACAAAAACGAAATAGTTTTCTGGTCAATGGGTAATAGATTGTCATGAAAATTTATTATAACCTGCCCCCATAGCCAATTACAACCAGGATTAGGAAGATAGATTATAAACATAGATAACGATTCTGTTGAATTTTTTAGTTATTGATTGAAAATTACGCATTTTAGATTCCAAAATCCGATTTGAATCACATTCATCGGAAGTATCATCCGATCAATCGGGACCAAAATTGGAAAAAATTAGTCATTGTAGCGGTATAAAACCTCAGCAATAGCAACTAAAATGGACGTACTAATCAAGAACATCGTCCGCTTAATTCGCATCAAAATCAGTAGGTTTGGTCGAGTTTGGTCCTTATATATTAGTAGCTGAGTATGTTTGTACCAAGTTTCGTGACTATAGGACAAAAATGCGAAGGTAACAAGTAACAAGATAATGGAATATAAGAATAGGTACTATGGTACATATGAATTATTTGAGCTTTTGATGCTTAACGTTTCCTATGGTCATAAAATGAAAAATTTACCCTTCTCTCCCCACTCCAAAGTCGTTTTGTTATATCAAAACTAATCTGTGGATTTTTACCAAAAACCAATAAAAATGTTTTTAATGTGATACACATTTTTCTTTCCACTACAGAAGTAAATTTAGAAAATTTGCTACAGTCACTAACCAATCACACAGGTTAAGGCTAGGGTGCTACAGCCAATCATAGAACGGATAGAAATCATTCCCTTTTAATGTGATAACATTAACGTTTTTCTTGTTGAAGGTAAGTATTGTAGAATACCTAACGAAATTAATTGTTTCAATCAGTGTTTGAAAATACCTTTCTGTGATGTTCGTACAGTTTTTAAGTATTTTTATTGATTTCAGCTCAAACTGTACCTCGAATTTCTTTCCTCATACTTGGAATTTTGATTCTGATTCCTGAATCCCAAGCCAGTTGACCTTTCCATCCGCAAAAATGGTATGAATATTAAATACTCTTCCTTTCAACGCATATCAAATGTTCTTTCCACTTTACGCAGTTTTGTAAATCGTTATCTATGTGTCTTTTCATAATTTTATATTCATTACAACATGTAGATTGGTTTCTTCTTTTCTTGTGTTGTATTTTGTAGTTAGCGACGAATTGAAGAGAATTTATCTACAAATTCTCTTCAATTAGTTGCCGTTAAATTAATCAGGATTCAGCGAAGCATTAAAGAGAATTCACCTGCGAATTCTCTTTGATTCATCGCTGTTAAATTAATTAGGATTAAAGGCGAATTGAAGAGAATTCATCCACAAATTCTCTTCGATTCGTCGCCGTTTTTCTTTTAGACTATGGAGGCAGGGCCCTACCTAGCTTTTTTTGCCGCCCTGTGTGAACAAACTTTTTGACGTCCTCCCATTACCTAAATCAGAATGATACCTATTCTTTGTTGTCCAGACGACGTATCAGAGGACGACAATGTATTATTATTATTATTATTTTTTTTTTTTTTTGTTAGTATGGCGCCCTTGCACTTTGCAACCCTGTGTGAATGCATAGATCCCACATACAGCCCTGTATGGAGGTTAGTTCAGAAATATTTTACGATGATAACAATTTTTACAACGCCGTTTGCGATAAAATTTTTCACGATGTATATATTGCATTGAGAAGAAAAATGTGTACCACATTAAATTTTACAGTCGGTACAGACCGTGGAGAGCGAATTTTTTTAATGCTTCCACGACAAACATTATGAATTCTTCAAATTCTGGAAGCAGTAGCTGAGTGAAAATAGACAAAATGGCACAACAGTAAATTTTCTGGAAATTTAGATCAGACCTAACAAGTAAAAACATTTTTGAAAATTTCAGCATGTTTCGTTGGTAGTTTTTGAGCAAACATTTTTTTAGTACAAAGTGTACAATACATTCAAAATTTTGATTAGTTTAGTTCACTTTAATTTATAAAAGGACGTTATTTCTTTACGCTGAATTCAAATCTTAGGTTACATTTTTCTATCATCATTCATCAGGCACTATTTTCAACGGTATTCGTAGACATATATTAACAGTTCTAAGTTTTAAAATCAAGTTTTCAAAACATTTTTAATGAGTATGCTACTTAGATAAGATAAAATTGATAGCACACAGCTTATTTAAATTGCGCATGAAAAAATGCGGAAGAATGATGCAAGGAAAATTTCAGCTATCAAAAAAATGTTACTGTCAGGTTACCAGGTATATCGTAGGGTATGCTAAAACCGTTGAAACTTGAGAAATTTAAGGTTTGTTTTATTTTATTTAAAAATTAAGTCAATCTGTGCAAATAATTAAAAGAAAAAAATATTATAAATTTCTATTAAGAACTTTCTGTCTAAACATAGCCATTGAAACGAGCTCAAATCGACGAAAAATTTGCTTAAATAAGGACAAGTTTTTGAAATTTCAGAAAAATTTAACCTTATAGCAATTTTTTCCATTCTCATTCGACTACGATTATTGATATTTTCGCGAAGAACTTAACATATAGGCTACCGAGTCCGAGATGATTTTTTCATATTTTCTAACATTGAAATGATGTCGTTTTTGTATGGACCTTCCTCAATAGGTACTTTGCACTTCAACTGTTTCACAACGAATAACATTCGATCTACATTGCGTTAAACATACACATACAAACTGTTTTACTCGCATTAAACTCATTTTTCGAACAAACCAACGTGTTATTATTCGTAATTTATGTACAAAAACATAAAATCACTTGTGTAAATATGCAGTTCTCATTTCAGTTTCAAATGGAACTGAAAAAGTGCAATTCGTATGAAAAAACAAACTGAATAAATACTAAATTTGAAATGAAGCGACGCGACGAAAATATTGTTCCTATAATTTGACCGAATACATGAATGCTTTAACAACAGCCATTTGTTCGTTTAAGTATGACTTATATCTGTACGATATAATAGTATTAAGCACAAAGCATTAAAAGTAGGAAATTAATATTGAGAAAATGAGAGTAGCAATCAACAAATTGGCCAACTCAGGCAAGTGAAGCAACTTCTTCAAAGATGAACATTTTTACTAGTATAGAAGACAGACCTAAAAAAAATTTTTTTTTCAAATGGCTGCTGAGCCTAAATTTCTGACCTCAATCGAGAAAAATTATCTGTGCAGTTAGTCTTTGGTTTTTGAGGATAATATAGTTAGTTGTTTAGAAAAAGAAGAATACAAAATTTGTGAATAATGAAAATATTAACTTAGAAAGGTAAAATACAATACACCACAGTGGGTCAGGGGGGTGATTTCCAAGATTTTTGGTAATTTTTTCGCGAAATTTATGAGTAAATTCTCAAGTATCTCGGAGAGTAAGATGAGAAATTTTTTCATTTTTATCTTCATTTTATGCACTTTACAATTTTCTTCTGATATCAAAAGCTCTATTTCGATAGTTCCATTTTTCCTGATAAGAAATTTCTGTTTTTGTCTCGGTTTTATTGGAGGAAAATAAAATAAATCTATATACATTGTTGAAATTATCTTACGTAATCACAACTAATCTCTGTTTGATTATTCACAGATGAGGTAACTTCATCGAACTTTCATTCGTTTTAACGACTAGTCCTCACTTTTAAGCGGGTAAAAGTTAACACAAAGTCAAAAAAGGATTACTCAGGCTCTTGTCAGTGGAACTGATTCCAACTCGAATGAATGGAAACTGGTACAGTTCAAATTTCTCAAATAAAGTCCCAACAGGAAGAAAAATTATTTTCAGAAACTGATCTGATTTTAACATGACATTGGATCAATTTTAAAGGGCTGAGTTATCTTTTAATCTTATGATAACTCGCCAATTTCCAGGGATTAACTCACATTCTTAAACTGATCAAATAGAAGTTTTTCTTCGCACATTTTCTTATGATTATAAGGGGAAAACCTACCTCCGCAATACTGATACACGTAAATACATCATTTACCAATGTATGTAGGTATTATAACGTAGTATTACCAGCTTCCTGTGCGAATATAGTTTTAGTAGCTGAAAACAAGACAACAACAACAACAACAACAACAACAAACAATAACAACTTAAATCTGCAATATTATTAGTGGATATGTAAGCTACGCGCTTCAAAATTCTAGTTCAATATATATTGGATAAATATTTTCATCAACCCCTTTTATAATTTTAATGAGACCTTTTATTACAAACATAATACCTGTGTATGTGAAAAGATACATATCATCTATCTCGTTGATAGTTCTAGTTCTTTTTTCCTTTTTGTTTTTTCAACTGAAGTCAATAAGAAAATAGAAAGGTAGGGTTAGCTATACATCTATCTGTCCGACATGAAAAAATATAAGCAATACACGATTGCATTGAAAATAAACCATAAGTAGGCTCGTGAAAAGTAAAGGAAATGATACATGTACACAGAACCTCCTATACTGAATGATAAAAACTCTAACACAGCAGCAGCTCCGTTAGAAAAAGTAGGTTTTCGAAAAATGTAAAATTAGGTAGTCATTAAAAAGTTATTAACAGATCGTAATAAATATTTGTTCCGAATTACATTCCTATTAGTCAAAAATTAGGCATCTTATAGGTGAAATAAAAACGAAAATAGTTTTACCAGAAGCATCGTGACCGATCCGCAGGAAAATTTATCGCAGGTTATATTTGTTACAAATTTCATAGCTTTGATCGAAAATCATAATTTTATACCCAAAACAAAAACGAAAATAGCCATACCGGAAGTACAGTACGGCCGATCCGCAACAAAATCAATAGGTCAGGTCCTCGGCCTAGTACTAATATTCGTTTCAAATTTCGTGACTATCGGATTAAAATTGCGACCTGTACCGTAGTAACAAAAAATTTGCATAAGAATTTGTGTTATTGGTGCCAAAATTTTCATTGATTTATGAAACGAAAAACGTACATTTAAATCGGATAAATTGTACATCCACCCCTGCCACTCTATATCTCAAATATTTATTTTCCACCATTAATTTCCCCCTTCTACCGATTGAAAATTGTTTCTCAAGGCCTCCTCTAGATTCTGGCTCCCGGGCCCATAATGTGTACCTAAATCCGTCCCTGTAAAAACAATAACTGTAAATTCATCTAAAACGATACAAAGCATACCTAAGTAAAAACATGTGGACTAAAACATTCTATCATGTATTTTCAGTTTGAACAATGAAATATTCGATAATAAATTTAGTTTATAATTTTCAAATGAAAAACAAGCATATAAATTAATTAATTGTTAATTTGATAGATTATTTTAGTATTATTAATTTTGTTAAAAATTACCTAATTTTTATGTTATAAATTAAAAAATAATACGTTTTTAATCAATAAAATTAATTAAATTATTTAATAATTTTTAAATTAAAAATATAATTATTTAATTAATGTTTAAATTTATTAATCGAAGAAAATTAATTAACTGAATAGGAAATTCAATGCAAACGAGAATGGGGGACTTGCGTATGTTGCTTGAAATAGAATTTAATTAAAAAACTCTAGCGCAGCAAACTACGCTATAGAAAAGGAAGTTTTCAATAATCATCCAGAATCATTCATCTCTTTTTACATGTTTTTTCACATTCCCTTTTAAATTTGTTCTGGATACCTAAATTTATATATCACGTTTTATATCTGACTGGATAGTTTTTGATGTTTTATCAAATGTTTTAACTGTTTTGTTTTTTTGTTTTTTTAATAAACATTTATGTTGGCATTCAGTATGTTCAGTGCTACCCACGTACCAAATTTCTACCCTATAGAATATTAAATGCGTCTTCACTCATTGATAGAACTCCTGGCGATCCCCACGGCTAAACCGCTAGACCAATTTTCTTAATTCACGATACCAGTTTTTATTAGGTTCAGAACCAACTACTTACTGAATTTTAGCCCTATCGAATGATAATTACGCCTTAGCCTTCATGGATGGAATTTTTGTCAGCCCTCATGACTAAACCACTTAATCTGTTCTTATCAAATGGGAAACAAGTTTTATTCAGGTTTAGAAACAACTACCTACCAAATTTTCAACTCTTTCGAATGATAATTTTGTCATAACCCTCATTAGTAAAACTTTCGGCAGTCCACATTGCTAAACCGTTTGACTGATTCGCATCTAACTCTATACCAGCTTTCATTAAGTTCAGAACCAGCTACCTGCAGAATTTCAGCCCTATCAAATGATAATTACCTCTTAACCTTTATTAGTGAAACTTATTTTGCTCCCCAGAAGGGTGGATCCTCAACCGATTTTCACTAAGTACTATTCTATTTGAGATTAGGCCCAAAACCTACCCACGTATCAACTTTTAGCCTATTGGACAGAAATTTTTCAAAAAATATAATTAATATAATACTTTTAATAACTTCTTCTTTTATACATCTAGTGTGGCACCCTTCGTTGAATCAACGATTCAATAGGCGGAAGCGGAGAGAAATATGTGAGAGGCGGAGTCAGCGAGCATGTTTAAGCCAATAATAAGACGTAAAATCGGTTCACTTGCGAGAGAATGTAGGTTCTCCTAATATGCATCACTTACCAACGGGCATACTTTTTCAACATGAGTTTCGTCTGCGTACAGTAACTGTCACTACAGCGTCATTCTAACGACGTGTTCTTTCGTGCGAAATATTGCTGTGCGAATCTCCTCAGAGATTAAAAGTTTTTTATATATATATATATTTTTTTTTTCAAATATATAAAAGCGTATTTTTTAAAAACTCGTTTTTAAATAAAACTAACTAATTCCTACGAACAGGCCATTTGCCGGAAAATTAAACGTACATCTTCCTTAAATTTTCTTTACGTTTTTCAATTTTTTTTTCTCTGTATGTGTTGTTTTACTACTATTCATCAACTACAACTAACTTATTTTTTCTCCATCACCAACCCTCCTTCGGTACAAATCTATGTAAAAGATATCATTTACCATGTTCACTCATCCGTACAGATTTATTCACGTTTGCAGTATCAAACATTTGGAAGCTGAGTAAAAAGTCGAGGCGAAAACGCGAAAATTTTCAACAAAGAAGTTCGACACTTAGCATGTCGACGGGAAATTACGTTTTGTAGGTGAGTGGAATCGGAATCTGTTTTGTTGTTATTGTTTTTCGAATGGATGCCCCAGTAATTATACTGCAAATGCGGGGGCAAAAATGTTTACTGATCACATGCTAGGCTTCATGAGCCGAAACAAAGGTAATGCAGATCGGCGATGGATCCCCAAAGGAAGAACATTGTTCTGACGGGAATTTTCCTCACCTCATTCGAGAAATAAAGCCTTTTTCTATAAAGCTGAACTGCGTTTACCGTAATTCTTACAACCACTGGACACTAGTACCGAAAGTTTGGCTAGAGCTGCAGCACTTAGAATACATTCTTTCTTTAAACCAATCAATCAAATACCCATTTGAGTGGATTTCCAAAGCATTCCGAGGGCAATTCCAAAGAATAAATTTTATTCACATACTCACCTTGTTATCTTTTAATGTAAAATATTTTATTAGTGTTTTAACCGTACATGGAATTGAAATATAATTTCGAATGATACCCAACCTCATTGATTTTACACATGGAAAATCAAATACTTAGATACTCTAGCAAAAGAATTAATATCTTATATAAGGATAACGTCAAGATTAATTTTCCATCAGATTTTCTTTTCCAACTTAAAAATCATTCAAATATCAAAAAACTTTTCTGCTTCTATAAAATTTGCAAAAAATTTACTTTCGTTACTTCACCGCTTCACTACAACTATCTTGGTCCCAATTTAATTCATCAAAATTTTGTAACACTCTCAGTACGAGTACGTTCCAGTCACACCGTCACATAGATTGTCCTTTGCCAATATTTGGACTGGGATGAAAATTGCTGTACTACTAAAGACCACATTGTTTTGAAGAAATGGCTGTAATTTCGTTAATTTTGCTCAAAATGGAATGGAGAGGTATTTCCAGAAAATCAAAAACATCTTAATAAAAAAAAACAAATGACTACATAATACTGATCAATCAAAACCTCAATAAATGGGTGTCATCTTGTAAAAACTACCAGTAATATTTTATGGACGAAACGATAGGTATGGTCATTATACAAAGAGCCAGTAACATAAATCTTTATGAATTTAAACTTTTGGTGCCGAAAATTTTCTTGAGTCGCATGAAATGAACAACGTACTTGGTCCCAAATTACCAACCCTAAGTTTTTTCCATGAGAACGATATTAATAATTAGATTTTCGTAAAAAACTGACTAAAAAGGAGAGCGTTTCTTGTAAATATAAATTTTCAAGAGGGTTACGGCGGAAAAAACAAATTAGTCTGCACAAAACTTAATCAAAATTTTGAAAGAAGACTGTACATTATGAGTAAAATGAACTAAATTTTCCTCAACAATTTGATTCAACAGGTACGAGAAAAATTCAGAAAAAAAAAGAAAAAAAACTCTTCTAACACGTTTAAATCTTTTCCTACTTATACAGTATTTTTTTAATTGAAAACATAGTAAAATTCATTTGAAATGAACAATTACGACAAGAATTCTTCTGGAGGACCTTAGATGGAGAAGAATTAGGCATTATAAATTTGGACCACTAGCATCTCAAAGGTGGAATTTTAAAACCATGACAGATGATCGGCATTTTCGATAAGAAGAAATGTTATCCTAGTTTTATTAGCAGATTTTATTTTTATGTAGGCTATCAACATTTTTTATTTATTCTCATTTCAAGTCTACTCTACTGCGCTACCTAAGCAGGCTCTCGGAAAGAAATTTCGGACCCAGTGGCCCTACTTTGTGCCAGCTGCAGAATTTACCTCTGGAAGAGGGTTATAAACTGAGACCATGAATGAAAAAAATTTTTTAGGTGTATTTTGATCCTTGAACATAACATGTATTTTAATTTTTTTTTTAACCTTGTAGGATTTGAAACGCAGCCCCCTACGGATCGGTCCCGTTATACCCTCTTCTAACATTTTTTTTAAAATTGATGTTTTTTCAAAATCTGTGCCATCCCAGGCCCTCTGAAAAATTCCGATCCCTGTAAAATTGGGACCCTTTTCCCCTTCCTCTTTTTAAGCCTACCTCAAGGGAGAAATTGATTATAGGTTACTATACATTTACGATGCATGACTGTATTTTGTTTTTTTAATTTTATTCCAATCATTAAATTTTGAGTTGTGAGTGCAATACGACATATCGTACAAAATTTGAAGGAAAAGTGGCTAATCCAGGGACCAAGCCTGTGGCCCTCCGTAGTTAAAAAAAGAAAAACAGTTTCCAGGCCTTTATGTTGTTGTTATGGATTTTTATTATTTGGGGATAGGGAATATAGGCACTTATGGATGATTAAAACATCGAATTTAAAAAAGAAGAAAAGTGCGCTAAAACCAAAATAAGTTAGATAGAAATTAATTTTTTTAAATACGCTCTTATAAGCCGAGTAGAACTTCTCTCACCAACGTCCCATGTCTAAAACTTCGAAAAAAACTTATATCAGAAAAGAAAAAAAACCTGACAACTTGGGGATTCGAATACGATAACCCTCGACGGAGGTGCCACGTTAATTCCATGACGCCATATAAACAGTTGAAAAATTGGGAAGTAGGTAATGGGGTACCGGACATGATTTTCAGTAAACATATTTTCAAATTCTTTAAAAAAAATAAAAAATATCAGTGAAAACCGCATTAAAATTGGTTGGATAGAATGGGATAAAATGAATGGTAAATTTGAGTTGTCAAAAAACGTTGTGATATTTTTTGAGCAGTGGGTGTGATGTCATAGAATTGACACATCAGCAAACTTTTCACCTCTTTCACAGGTTTCTCATTCATTCATTCCACACTCTCCTGTGTTTGTACATTGGTTTAGTTAAGCTCATCAATTTAGAAAGTTCATGGTGACTGTGAGGGAGGGGATAAAAGGATGTGCACTTGCACCCCCCACTCATTTATTTATAGACAAATTCAAAACATTGAAAAACAATAAAAACTAATAAAATCAAAAACCAATTATTCCTTATTTGTTTTTATATTAGAGCACAGCCTTGTAAAAAATTTTTGGTGGCCTGAGGAGTTATTTACTTTGAGGGCTGAGTTCATATTTGCAACCCATTTTTAGATTTGACCCTTCATTTAGCCCCCTGTAGCCCAAGAAATGGAATTAAGATAATATTCTTGGATATTATTAAGTGATACATTGATAATATTGTTTTTTGAGGCTCTGAGTTTACATTTATAATCCATTTTTAGACTGAACCCCTCCTTGGCCCCCTGTGATTCCAAACAGGGGGTTAAGATTATATTCTTTGATATTATTGAGTGATATATCTTTAATAATGTTTTTTGAGGTGCTGGGTTTAGATTTTCAACCCATTTTTTATCAAACCCCTTATTGAGCCCCCTGTGACCCCAAACAGGGGGTTGAGATACTATGCTTAGATATTATTGAGTGATATATCATTAATAATATTTTTTGAGGTGCTGAGTTTAGATTTGCAATCCATTTTTTGATCAAATCCATTATTGAGCCCCCTGTGACCCTAAACAGGGGGTTCAAATAAAATTCTTAGATATTATTGAGTGATACACAATAAATAATGTTTTTTGAGGCACTGAGATTATATTTACAATCCATTTTTAGATTGAACCACTTTTTTTCTTCCTGTGGCCCCAAAAAAGGGATTGCAATTATATCTTCACTTATTATTGAGTGAATTATTAGGTATTGGATGCCCATGTTTTTTGAGACCAACAAAAAACAACAAAATTCAGTAAAACCACTTGCCCAACTTACTTGTAAGAAAAATAAGATTTTTGTATTTGTACTCAGAAACTTGTAAAACATTATAATCAATATATCACACAATAAAATGTGAAAAGTCAAAATTAGCTACTTATATCTGAACCACTTTGGATCACATTAAAAGGAGTTGTATGAAGAAATACATGTCAAAATAAAACTTCAAGTCAAAAAAAATTACCAATAATGTATAACACAATATAAAGAGAAATTTAAAATTAGCCCCTTTCAGAGCTCCTGTGGGATCACATAATGGGTAAAATTAAGAAATTACGTCAAATTCAAAATCAGCAGCTAAAAAACTATTACGAATGATGTAATACACTACAAAATATGAAAAGTCAAAATTTCCCCTTGGGTGTCAAAAATGAATCAAATGAATAAAATAATGTCAAATTTGAACTTGTTACCTCAAGAAACATTACAAATGATGTATTACATAATAATATGTAAAAAAACAAAATTGGGCACTTTTATGATCCCTTGGGGTCAAAAAATTGATCAAATTGAAAAATTATTGACAAATTTGAACTCAGCACCTCAAGAAACATTACAAATGATGTATTTCATAACAATATGAAAAAAAACAAAATTGGGCGCTTTTATGAGTCCCTTGGGGTCAAAAAATTGATCAAATTAAAAAATTATAGACAAATTTGAACTCAGTACCTCAAGAAACATTACAAATGATGTATTACATACTAAAATGTAAAAAAACAAAATTGGGCCCTTTTTTGAGTCCCTTTGGGTCAAAATATTGATCAAATTAAAAAACTTAAGGTCCAGTTTGAACTCAGTACCTCAAAAAATATTTTTTTAAAGCATAAACAAACAATGTTATACCACCGTTGTGTTGATTTGGATAATTTCAGTGTATATATGTTGAAAGTTCCAAGAAAATGAATTTTTGGCTCATATCTGCTGCCCCTTTCTTATTTTTGGGATTTCAAAAAAAAAAAAATTAGATGTGATACTCAAGCACCCTCATAACAATTTTCAACCTTCTACCTCAGTGGGAAGTACAAAAAATAAATACAGATAGAAATCCAAACTTATTGAATCTTATTTACTTAGGTGATAATTTAGACTTTGAGCTTTCTGTGCCAAAAGTTTTCTTGGGTCCTGAAATGAAATGTGCGCCCACCCTTGCTTCAAAGTCATTTTTTAAAGTCAATTTTGTTCAGTAAATTTTCACCAAAAACCTACTTAAAAATGAAGTATTAATGAGATGTATTGAAACCAGCAACCTCTGATAATGCAAAATACAAAGATGTCAATTCTATGACATCACAATAACAGGGTGCTCATCGAGGTACTGTTTTTGGTGCAGCGCAACTTTGATATCTTATATCTTCCTTTCTATTTAATATTTTTCAAAAAAAATTTCAGAACCTTCATTCACAGGCTTTAGACTATCTCTCCCATTAATTTTAAGTAATTCTGAGAGTCATGTACTGTACCCTATTTAGATGAAAATAAAAGGACTTTGATAAGAAATAACTGATAACAACAATCAGCGCCCCTAGATGTTAGTATACAAGAACTACGTCACATAGTGACTGCCATAAAAGTGCATAAAAATAAACCTTTTATAAAATTTCTTCAGCCCGATCAAACAGAATTATTGATGTCGATTCTCCTTTTTTTCATCATGTATAGGCTTATCTGTCGATTACATCAAATTTTATTACAAAACTTTTCAATTTGCCCCGACTTTAATAATTCCAGAGGAGCTAGCAGGAGAAATTTTGAAAATGTTATTTCTCTCTTTGATTTTATGATGGAAAATGTTATTTATTAACTTTTTTTTTTTCGTTTCATTCAAATTCGCGGCAATTTAGCTTTGAAACTAACTGTTTTTTAAAGATAAGTGAAAACTATCTCACCGAATATATAAAAAACAATATGGGATCACCATGAGATCATATGTCATCATTCGAGCTATAAAAAGTGTACAAAAATTTTTTTTCATGCATCAGAATCCAAATTTGATTATTATCCTTTACATTTCAAGTCCGTCTGAGTTTAAATACAAAATTTGAAAATAGCGGCCCGACAACGTGTTTTTGTGGCTAGAGCCACTCTTACTTAAAAAAGGGGCGCCAAAATGGCGTAAATAATTAAGGTTAAAAATGAATTTTTTTAGAAAAGGTTTTACAATAAAAAAATTCAATTGCTGATGGGGTTCGAACCCGATTCTTCCGGATTAAAAAGTTTAGATTCATTATATCATACATTTTTTCTGAGATGATTCAAAAAAATTTTAAGGGGTCTCAATGCATGAGGGGCGCAAAAATGTGGTGGAGCCACTGGCGTACAATTAGTTCGGGCCGCTACTAGCCGCCATACTGCTTCGCTGGGCGCCTGCGAAGAATTTTCAAAAATACGAATGAATTACTCATAAAACCACGAAAGGCAATCTGTTACATCACTGTATTAATAGTAATTGGTTCCCCCTTTTGTGCATTAACGGCTCAACAAAAGTATAATATGTATATAAATATTAAACGAAAGCTTATGATTCGCAGATAGGGCAGAATAACTTTTCTTAAATTTTATCTTTGGTTTGAGCATAATTGAGATTTTAAAAATATGTTCGAGGAGGGCAAAATCTCGCAGGGAATTTGAACACTAAGGAGGGGAAAAAATGAATGTTTGATAACTGCACATTCTGCCCTTATTCTTTCAATTAAAATATCTGCCTTTCTGCGACAAGTATGCAATTACAGTCTAAGGCTGCAACTTCAACATACAAAAACAAAACTTAATCTCGCGAATTTATTCACGATAAGTGCATCTTGTTATCCCGTAAACGAGTATTTTTTTAAATTTTCTTAATGAACCATTTTATGTGAATAATATTCATTAGGCAGGCGAGTACGTTAGCACAGAATATTTTAATTCCTAAAAAACAGATTGAAATTTAAACTTATGCTTTTTTTTTTTTTTTTTTTTTGGCCAACGCATATTTATTTGACAGATGAAATTTTATCAAGACTCAAACGCAATAACATTCATCCATCATTGTAGAAATTATATCAAAATGCTTTATTACCAGAGAAAAAAAGCGTATATTTAGTTTATAGATAACTAATACTGCTTTTTTTTACATTAAAAAATGAAACTAAAAAAAAAAAAAATTAAGATCAACAAGAATCTTTTTCATTCAATTATCTCCAAAAAAAGTAATTTTAAATGCTGAAATATAGCGGAAAAATTCTTGTTCGTAATTCGGAGTAGTATACGGTGGCCTACACTTTGAATTCAACCCCGCAGGAGAGAGAGAAGTTTTAAAGTTTTTTCAGGTTTTGTCGAGTTTTCATTTTTTATAATCCTCTCTCATTGCACGCAACAAAAACTACATCTGTTTTATATCAGATAAAAGCTGAAACTGAATCAATTAACTCACTATTCAATAATATCGAAAAATCGAAACTAAAATAACTTCTTTACATGATTTGACAGTTGGCGATAACTTTGAATTCAATTTGGATTAATAATGTGTAGTTGTAATCTTTGGTTGAATTCATAATCTTTAACGGAAAGAACCAACAAATATAACAACAAACATCATTAATTGTTTCCCGCAATTTAGATTAGAGAGTTTGCAAAATTTGTCATATATTACATAAGAATTTACAACAATTTTGGCGGTTTAATAATGGTCACAACGACGGTAGAGAGACAAATTTTTTCATTGTTTATCAAGAACCAAATAATTAGTAGTAATTGAAGAGTTTGATGTGAATCCAAGTCAACTGTTGCCACTAACTTGGTTACTTTCCTCCTTTGGTGGGATGGGGAACAACTGTACCAATATGACAAGATTTGAATGAAAATTTATCGCAAAATCCTTTCAAAACCTTCTAACCATACTGATTTTTTTTTTTTTATGATACAACAGGGTATCGGAAGTGAATCACAAAATGACTTTAAATTAAGCGAAAAGATAGTCTGGAGCATGAACAAAAATAATCTGAAATCGTTTCGAAAAAAATATTAAATATTATAAATTTGGCACTTTTTGAGAGAAATATTTTGAATAGTTTTTTCAAAGTTAAAATGCGGCATTTTTCTAAATCAAATGGGTAATTTCATTTGACAAAAAAAAAAAAAAAAAAAAAAAAAGAACCAACATTTGAGCAAAAAACTTTATTTTTTCTGTTATACTCAGCTTCATAGTTTAAATGTCATGCTTTTCAAAATCAAACAGTGATTTTTTATTTATTTTTTTGAAAGGTAATATCACATGAGAGCAATTTTTCTTTTGGTTGCACATAAATCGAAGAGATTTTCCAAAGTTCAAGGGTCACATTTTTCCCAATGAAACGGCCTATTTATAAAAAAATACGAAAAGTAAAATAGCCTCAATTTTTGCTTTTGCGAACAAATCCGTAAGGAATTGAATAATTTAATGGTTAAAATTACGTAATTATTAAAATATTTATTTTTGTAAAAGTCCAATAAAATATTTAAAAAAAAATCATTTTTTATGTACCAATAACATAATGACTTGAAAAAAAAAAAGAGCTTATAATCACCTTCACTAACACTAAAATCTTCATAACAATGAATGAATAAGTCAAAAATATACATTGCTCGAATGAAATGAACTAATTCAGTTACTCGGAAAATTATTTAGTGAATCTACAAGACTTCGATTAAGGCAGTGAATTGTCAAATTATTTAAGGCCATTGGCAAGTTTGTTTTTTGGTGCTTTTTGATTTAGTTTTTTTTTTTTATTATTTATTGAGAATCACAGTAGTATGGAACTATGGAGACATTCAATAGTTGAACATATAATTTTTTTTATTATTCATATTATTTTCAACTGTTTTACCTCTTTTTTTTTTATTTTTATTTTTTTTTTGGTGATCTGTTACATCATTTTATTCATTATTGTGAAATAAAATTGGGCGAGGGCTGTGAAAGAACCACGGTGGCAGGTCTATTGAGTCTAGAATAAGTGATAGTCCTATTCATATTAGAGCGGAAACTTAGAAATCTTAGTTTGAAAAGTTTAATGTCTTTGAGCTTTTTCAAATAATTTGGCATGTATCAATGAAAATAGAAAGTAACAGATGTAAAAAATAAAGGAAAAAAATATCCGGTTCAAAATTTCTAAAACTTCAATAGATTTGCAGCTGAATATTTTGCTCATAACATTTGAATTAACGTTTTGAATAGAACCAATTTGCGTGACTGAAATTCATAATATTATTTTAAAGACATGAAATTTCGTGACTATTACTTGAATGGGAATAGAGTAAGAGCCCTAGAACCAATGAATCAATCAAAACCGAAATCAACAGGGATTATCTATAACATGAACTTTTTATGCACCAAATTTTAACTCAGTTCAGAAAAAATTACATTCTCTATTATGTTAAGAAGAACAAATTGCTTGAAAAATCTCATGAAATCAGATATCTGGCGCGGACTGTTTGTCTTATTTACTCCAAATTATATATGATTCATTTCTGATACAGATGATATCCACAAATAAAAATTCTGTATAATCCATAAAAAATTACAGCTGCTATAATGGTGTTTAAAAAAAAATTATAATTAAATTATGTATAATCACATAATTAATACGAGTTTTTATATAAATTTGAATTTTTGGTTTCATTGAGTTCTAGGTCCCAGCTCGAAGTTTTGTTATGAGGAAAGTTTTAATAAGCTTTTTTTTTTTATTATTTTTGTTTGAAACCGGCTTAAATGTAAGAAAAGGGATCTGGTTGGCGCATTTTTGGTTACTTGTTCAACCTTAGAATTGTAAGGTTCCTGGTTCAAGACCAGACTCTGTCCACACTCTAAATCCAAATTAATCAAACTCAAATTATATCTACTTGAACATCGGAGCTATAAAGCCCACTTTGTTGCTGAAAGCTTTGGTACATAAATTAAATACAAAAGAAGAAAAGGAAAAACAAACTTTTGCGCAGCAAGCTTTGCAAGAAAAAGTATATTTTCTTTGTTTAAAAATCACCTCTATCATCAACATTCTTCTAATAAAGTAATTTATGTGTCGTAGGCAATTCCTGAAACAGGTGTTTTACAAACAGAGCCGGCATTTTAAAAATCGACAAAAAATTAATTTAATTTGACTGAAAATATTAAGCTCATTGTAATGACTCGAATTCAGTTTAGGTTAAATGTGAAAACAAAATTTTTGATTCAGTTTACCTAATAGAAACCTTGGCTATTTATAAAGAACAAAAATAACATTAGGCTTTGTAAAATTTATATACAATATGCCTAATAATTTCGGTCTAATTGACAAATAAATTTTTTGACATCTTAATTGCTGGCTATACAGTTGAAATGACTGACCGTTCGATAAATGTCGGATCTGATTATTAGACTGCTCATTATCCAGACATTCTGTAACATGTGAACATGTATTCAGAGAGCTGATAGAAGCAGCTGAAAAAATCATCAAAAAGACGGGGGAAAAACCTTACCCACTTAAACTTGATGATTTTGTCATTCTGAATGTACCAAAAGTTGACCCTGCATTTTTAGATGCAAGAACTTTAATTGGGAAAATCATCAACATGAAAAATGACGTGTATCAAATTGGAACAAGAAATGGAACTATCAAGAATTGGTCTGCTAAAAGTGACTTACAGATTTCAGAAGCAAAAATTACCAAAGATATTCCTGATAAATCCCTATCAATTTGCCAAGCTGTAGTCATGGAATGAGATTTTGGTGGACAGGGGTACAGTTCTTGTAAGTATGCTACTTCAAAGCCACAATGTGGATATAAAAATGTGCCTGTAAAAAATCCAAAAAGTTGTGCACATCAAAGTGTCACAATAGTCCTCATTGTCAAAAAATAAAAATACAAATTAATTTCTATGTTAATTTTTTACAATCTTTATATTTTTGCAACTTACTAGCAGTATTGCATATTATTTTTGTTCATCAATTATTTTTATTATTTATGATGTTATTATCATATTAACTTTTTAGCAGCTTGAGTGTTTTTGTCATTAGTGGTTGTGCACTTGCACCTAATATTTTAGTTAATCATTTATTTATTATTTTTTCAATGAAATGTTATTTTCATCATATCTCTTTTGCACCCCTTACCTTTTAGTTATTAGCAAGATAATTTTTTTATTACCAACGGTTTTCATTATTTTCAATAATATTTGATTATTTTGTTATTTATTATCAGTTAAATTCCATATGAACGGACCTATTGATAATCTTATGCTAAATGAGCTTTCACAATTAAATTCTGGTTTAAATCTATAAAACGTTTTAATTTGAAGATTTTTATCAGGAGTACTCAATCTGACCTATAAGACTGAATGAAACTATTTAAACTGAGGCGAGAATACGTATGTAAAAAAAAAGTATTGTTCAATCAGACTGAAATTATTAGGTTTATTGTATATAAAATTTACAAAGCCTAATGGTGTTTTCAGTCTTTATAAATAGCCTGATTTTTACTATGTAAATTGAACCAAAAATTATGAATTTTTAGTTAGCCTAAACCGGTTTTGAGTCATTACAATGAGCCTAATATTTTCAATCGAATTGAACTATAATTTTTTTTTCGATTCTTGAAATGCCGGCTTTATTTATTTTGACGGTGCTCTTTGTAAAAAACCAATATTGACGTATCGTCTACGACATATAAATAATATTTATATATTTAAAAAAAAAAAATTACTAATATCACACAAATAAGAAGCATACGATAAAATATACTGATTCAGTACCATGTTTTCAAAATATTTTATGAATAAATTTCTAATTTTTAGGTCAAAAATCATTATTTTTTGTGAAATGAAAAATTACCTACTCAAAGTTCTAACTAGCACGATTTTAGGAAATAATTCGATGGTTGTCTTTCTCTCAGTGACAAGAATTATAAATTATATATATAAAAAAAAAAAAAAAAAAAAAAAAAAAAAAACACATGTTGAAAAATATCTCCCACATTGTAAAACGAAGTATAGCGTAGTTGTTTACGAGCTGGTTACGAAAATATTAGCAGAGATTTTAGAGCCGGTGTTCAAATCTATTGTATGGAAGCGGATGAAAGGTGGGCGAAAATGTCGAACTTTTGGTTTAGATCGTGCTGTTTTTAGAACGAGTATTTTCTCCATGAAGCCTAGAAAATGAGTTTTTCAGAATTATTATCAGAAGGGTAAAAGAGGGAAAATCACATTGAATAAGTTGGAAACCAACTGACTAATCAAAACCGAAATTGGTAGGTCTGGTTTTTGTGTCGGAGGAACTGTTTATACCAAATTTCGTGATTATTGAAAGAGAATTGCAACTTTTATTGAGATAACGTGAAAAATTAACAGCCATCTGGAACAAACCATAATATTCAACAGAAACCAAATTTGAAAGCATGTTAGATCTATACCAAATTTTGTGACTATAGCTTAAAAATTACTCCTTTTAGAGCCTTTAAACTGCGAAAAATGCAACAAAATCGTCTCTACCAGATGTACGGTGGTCTATCCGCACAAAAATTGGTAAGTATTGTCCTTGAAACTAATCACAAATTTATACCAAATTTCATACCTATCGATTAAAAATTGTAACCTGTACACTGTTCGATAAAAAAATGCGTATAAACTGACTCACCGGACGGACCATGTGTCCGATCCTGAGCAAAACCAATAGAATTCTTCTTTGGCGAATCCGAATATGTGTTTCAAATTACAAAACCATCCTATCAAAATTACTCCTGGAAATGGACTCAACGCAAAAGGGGGTACATAAACAAAAAGAAAACGAATTGCTCAGGAGGTCATGAAATGAAAAACTTATCCACTCCCACCCCGAGTCCGAATACTCTATCAGTTTTAATAAGTTGAAGACGATTTTTGTCGTTTTTCTCATAACTCTCACTGATAGTTGCAACTCATCTATTTATTCAAATCATACAAATCCACACACTCAAAGTTTTGACTTGTGTTCAAATCAATTTATCCGGTTAAATTATAAGTATTTAATTTTAGACGAGTGGAAAATACGTCATACAGACGATGTTTTTTCGTTAGAAAACAGTAAATTGCAGGCCAACAATATGTAAGAAACAACAGGGGTGGAAAACGACTGTTTTCCGCACCTATGTGGTAAACAAATTTTCCCAACAATTAAAATTACTTTTTTTTCGAATTTTTCTTTAAACGTAATTACGAAGCCAACAATTATTGAAGTCTAAAATAAAAATAGTATACGCGACAGGATTGGATAGTATGCGTTACCTTGGGTGATAACTTTACACGGCTTCGCCTCGCTCCGCAAATTTTGCCCTTGGTAATCGCATACTTTCGACTCATGTCGCGTAATCTACTATTAATGCAGTTACGTTCAAAAAATTAATTAGGGTCATCTCAGCAAACGAAAAAAAAAATGACCAAAAAAAACGAAAGAATAATAAGAAACAAACGTGTTTGCTCCCTGGCAGCAAGCAATTAACTCTTCATTTCATTTTTCATCCCCTTCTACTGCCTCACTCTTTGACTATATAGTACTGGACCAATAAAGCTCCTCAAGCCCAATGTAATTTTTAATGTCAAGACATGCCAGAATTAAAGTAGGCAACTTGTTTATACTTGGCGCATACATTTGGTGTTTTGCTTGATTTCACAAATTTAGAATACATTTCAATAGGATCATCCCTTAAATTCACAAAAATAGTTTAAAGTACGTCACGTGGTACAGAATGGTTGCCTAATTAACGCTGCAATGTCTAACCTGAAATAACCATTGTTCTTCACTGGTCCAGTACTGTGTAATCAGTGAACTCAATCGTTGAATTTCGTCAATATTATGATATCTCTGCCGCGCATCAACCGCGGTAAATGTGTATTTTCCAAAAGTGTCAAATTTTGTAATGGCTGCCATTCAAAAACCAGTAAACCGATTTTGCTCAAATTCAATACCAAACCTGTCCCTAATAGTCTCCAACTCCAATAAAAATTTCAAGTCAAAATCTTCAAATTTACGTGATTTTGCAACACTTTGAGAACCTCTTACTCCGAAACTAGCAGATGAATTTCAGAAATTTTAACACGAATGTATAGCCCATGAAAGCTTCTAACACTAATCCAAGTTTCATTGCCATAGGTCAGATACATATATATATATATATATATATATATATATATATATATATATATATATATGTAAAAGACGAATTTGTCTTTTCTCAAATCACACCAATCTTGCTCATACTTGCCAGATTTTGACCACTTTTCCTGTTTATTTATGTATGACCTAGGCTAAGATGTTACGATGTTATTATTTACTGCATGCTAACTATTTATCGACAATTATGTCATTTCATTCACAAACTTCATTCTTTTCTTTATCCGATGACAACATTTTCAGCTAATCTTAACCTGAATGTTTTCTTTTGTTACCGTCATCGATCTCATACCTCTTTCCGATAATAATTTTCATTGATAGATTCATTCATTCGTTTGTGCGGTCATTCAACGCTTGACCTAGATATACAGATTTAATCTTAGTTTGTTTCGTGTGTAAAATAACCTGAATTTTCTAATTTCACTCCGGTCATTTAATTTCGTGTGAATAAATTATTATGAATCAAAACGATCTCACACTTTATTGTTTTTGTAGTGCAAATTAGACTCGATCGAAAACAAACTTATATATATATATATATACAGTGTGAAGAAGAATTTGAGTGACCTATATATTTGTGATCTATGACTCATGAACGGTGCTTTTCCACAGGTCCCACCCCAAAGTCCCGCCACCACACTGAAAGCATTCAAGAAAACGTTGGTAATATTTCCCAAATATTCTTTGTCAATGAATAACAAATAAAGGAATTAT
This sequence comes from Ericerus pela, assembly GCA_011428145.1. NCBI lineage: Eukaryota > Metazoa > Arthropoda > Insecta > Hemiptera > Coccidae > Ericerus > Ericerus pela. The sequence goes on from WOFM01000034.1 coordinate 850,969, forward strand.
CACATTAAACGTTTCGAAAGAAAAATAAACGAAGGGAAAAAGATCGACATTCAAAGTAAATATGATACAACTGATATACTATTAAAAAAACAAAAAAAAAAATAAAAAAACAACAAAAGAAGAAAACAAGAGAGACAGAGACACAGAGGATCAATGAGAGGGTAAATTAAAGGGTGGTTTAAGCCTACTGCGCAACGACGCTAAAATCCCTGTACCTAATTCGATACGCCTTAAGTAATTACGTTCCAAGGTCTTTAAAATTAAAAAGTAAATAAGTTTTATTTATACATTCATATTGAAGTATCATTTTAAACATGTACATACTGCTCAGCAGTTCAAATTATTTAATTTTGAATAAGTCGAAACAAGGTAAATTAATTGGTCTCGGGGACCACCCTTCGCCAAGAAAAATAAAGCTTGACTTCTAAAAATTGTGTATTTTTATCAGTTTTTGTGATTTTTTTGTTGTGGGGGCAGAAGAAACCAATAAGAATGTAAGGACCCCCCATAAAATGGAGCTATATACGCCCTTTTAAATTCGCTGATTTGACTATTTTGAGGCGTGTTCTGGGAAGTATTTTAGGCCTTTAGGCCTGCATCGAATGATGAAGAATTCACTTTAATTTTCCGAATAGCTTTTAAAAATAATGTCTAAAATTTTTTTTTTCCTTCAATTTATTTAAATTTATACCGAACTTTCCAAAGAGTTATACGGCTCCAATTGGGGTTTGGGAAGGTCCATTTCTCCGACCCCACCCATTTCAAATTTTGACCTAAAAATTTTTGGCCTAATTGTGCTCAGTTTGTGCTAATATGTGCTATCAGTTTCAGAATTTGTGCTCACCCTTTTCCTTAGATATAAACAAAAGAGTCTGAGTGGGGCTGGAGAAATGCTAGCCCCGCCGATCTAGAATTTGCAAAACAAAAAAGAAAAACCCTATATCCTAAATTGACGCATTGCAGAAAAGACCCTCGTAGTTACCCTTGGTTGTAAATACAAAATAAATACTTCAAGCAGCACTACAGTGACTTGCTTTATTTCAAATTTATTTTTTTGTTTTATATTTTTCTTGGGAACTACAGAATTAATAAGCATCAAACTCCTATAACATCCGGTCCAACATAAGAACTACATTTTATTAAACTTTCTGCTCTATCCCTTCAGTAGTTTCCTTAAAATTCAGGAATAACCATATTTCCAGAAATTTTTTATTTTTCAGTTTTCTTGCAAACTGCAGAACTAATAGGCACCAAACCTTAGCACACTTTAGTATATATAAGAAGGATTTATCATGAAAATTTCAGTCCAATCACTTCTACAGTTTCTTTAAAATCCGAGATAAACCACTTTTCTGAACCAATAAGCAACACAATCTTATCAGACTTGTACGAAAGTTAGCATGAGAAAGTACACCTGCAAATTGAGAATATTATTAGTTGCTCAAAATTGCAACTTGAAAATGTGAAAAAAAATATAAAAAGTTGACATAAATAAGCAGAAATTATGATAAAAATAATGCGGTCAGTTTTACATCAAAATTCCAAAAGGGAGGCTCATACAAAACTTTCCCAGCCCTTGATTAAAGCTAGAAATTGAGTACAAATTCTGAAATGGTTGGCACAAATTGGCACAAATTGGCACAAATTGGCACAAATTGAGCACAATTACTATGCAAAGTTTCGAGTTAAAATTCAAAATGGGTGAGGCTGCATTTCTTCAGGCCCCCCAAATTTCCTTTGCAAATAACTGAAGAAGTGAATGCGTAAGAATTATAAGCTTGTTGGCACAAACAAGCACAAATTAAGAAAGAGTAGTGGGCCAAGTTTTAAATCAAAATTCAAAAAGGGGGGTTGAGGTGAAATCTTTAATGCTCCCTAACGGAGTTAGAAAGTGAGCACAAATTTGAAAATGGTTGGCACAAATTGGCACAAATTAAGCACAATTAGTATGCAAAGTTTTGAGTCAAAATTCAAAATGGCTGGGGCTAGCATTTCTCCAGCTCCCCCACAAATTTTTTTCATGTATTAAGAAGGAGGTGATAACAAATTCCAAAATTGGTAGCAAAATTTATCACTAATTAAATCCAGTTAGTATGAAAAATTTTGCATCAAAATTCAAAATGGGGGGCTGAGGGGAGACGTTGAACCACAAATATCTTTCCAAGGGAATGATTATCAAATTTTTAATTCGCAGCACAAATTAGCACAAATTCAGCACAATTAGCTAGAAAAGTGTTAACTCAAAATTTGAAATGGGGGGCTGACACATAAATTTCTGAGGCCCCTATCTTTGCAAATAAATGAGCACAAATTCTAAAATGTCAAAATTCAAAATGGGCGGGCTAGCATTTCTCCAGCCCCACCCAGACTCTTTTGTTTATATCTAAGGAAGAGGGTGAGCACAAATTCTCAAACTGATGGCACATATTAGCACAAACTGGGCACAATTAGGCCAAAAATTTTCAGGTCAAAATTTGAAATGGGTGGTGCCGGAGAAATGGACCTGGTTTAGGAATTATATAAGCTAGTCCGGCCATCTTCTTACATTTAGCAGTAAAAATAAACTTTTAATGGAAAGGAAATACTTGCTTCATTAATTTATCACTTGAATTAATAAAAATGCTCTAAATAGAGAAAAATAATTATTTTCAAGTTTCTCCAGTAAAATCTACTAGAATTAAAATCAAGTGACAAAGCACGATGGTAAATTAATAATTAAAAAAAAATAGAACCGTCTTCAAAAAAAAATATGAAGATATGCGCTAAGAAGAGAAAAGTAATCCTTTTAAAATGTCTCTTGCGAGATGTAGATCTATAGGGGGAATCACTGAATTTTATGACAAAACTTATTAATTAGCGAGAAAGGATTATTTTTCTCTATTTAGCACATTATTTATTGCTTTTTTTTTTGACATTGATTCTAACTTTCGAAAAATATTATTAGTTTACCGTAACTCTTTTTTCGTTTCATTTCAATTCGATTTGATTTTATAGGAGAAATTTGTAAAGAATAATTTTTATTTTTTTAGATAATTTTTATTCTTTTTTTGTTTTTTGAAGTACCTAGATTAGATGTTTTAATCGAAAAAAATTTTTTAATGACTTTTTATTTCTAGCCTTGGAAATAATGTTTCTGTAAAACTAACAGTGTTTTATTCAAAATCTATTTCATCAGTTCTGAAAAAATTCATTATGACCACCATGAGATCATCCTGTATCATTTAGAAAAAGTGGAATAAAATCGGTCACTTGGCTGAACGGTTATGCTGGAACAAAAACATACAGATTAAAATTGATAACTTCCTCTCTTTTTTAAGTGAATTAAAGACTTCGAAATAATTTTTTTTCCTAACTATGACCCTTCTTCGCTCTGATCTGACCTAAAACTCATATTTTATCGTCTATCTTTCGCTGGCTATACGAAAATACAATATACAATATTTATGGAATCTTCTTGTTCAAATTTCACCATGAAATCTTTAAACAGAATTTCAAACTTATTATGAAACAAGACTACGGCAATCCGCCTAAATATGACATCGTCATAAAATGCAAAAATAAGCAACAGCCGTTGAAAGATGAAAGCGGGAAAGAAGATCGCAGAGAAGTGCGAGTAAGGCAGGTGAAGAGGTACACGAAGCAAAACACGACTCTGCAGATGATGATGATGATGATAATAATAATGATAATAATAATAATAATAAAAATAAAAACAATAATAGGTAATAATAATAACAACAATATAATGAAATCACCCTTTTCGTGTGAACTGTCTCCATGGGTGGAGTTTGATGGGATCGTTCTCTCATTGGTAAAAGCAAACAGTTAATTTGGGTACTTGCGCGACTTGATAGTAAAGAGCACGTGTTGGCGAAGCACTGAGCGTAAATTATCCATGCGAAAAAGAATCGTAAATTTAATTTCATTGAAACCGAGTATCAAAACCAAACGTTCATAAGACTCGATACAGACATCGTGGGTGCGTATTAATGTACTGGTAATTCCATAAAAATAAAATTTAAAAATTTTCGACTTCGGGAAAAAAACAATAATTTATTTGTGAACGTGGGTGTGTGAGGGGGTGCGAAAAATTTCAATCAAAACGCGTAGTTAAAATCAACTTTATACGTTGGAGAATAATTTTTTTGGAAAACCATCGCAAATCTATGTGCGGCATTAATATATAGGTAAGAGACTACAGTTTCTATCTAGCGGCGAAATAAATAGCTTACACCTATTACACGTTGAACACATGGTAACGTTTAATTACTTATTTATTTAATTATTAAGTGACGATTTTTTTCTATTTGGAAATCACTTAACTTCAAAACAGATAAACTGATTAAACTCTATCATTTTCAGACGTCTTGGGTATATATCAGATAGCTTTCTAGAACTTTGGTGAAGAAATGAAAAACAATGAAATTCCAAAATGATATTACACTAACATTATAAATAAAAAACTACGTGATTGGCCGATAGCTAAGCAACCAGTCCAAGCTCCACTAATGAAAACTCTTCATAAATTTCAGGCTTAATTTTTTTTAAAAATGAAGTAATTATCTGAAAGGGGTTATTTGATTTTCTGGGTTAGAACAAAAAAATTAATTAAATACAAAACAATTTTTTTGAAAAATGAGGAATTTCCTGAAACCTGGCTCATTGCCTGAGTTCTGTAGAAAAATTCTCTTCGTAAGATATAATTTGTATTTCTGTCACAAGTCTTCTTGTCTTTCATCATTTTTTTCTCATTAAATTGTTCTGTTTAAAGTATTTACAAATTTAATCAAAGTATGACCACTGAACATAACTAATTTTCATGGCCTTACAAACAAGAGCCCAGCAGACGACAATAAAAAATGTACCAATTATTTGCTGCTGATGAATAATATTTTTTAATTTGATAAGCCAACTGAATACAGCGGTACCAATCAATTAATCTTGTTGGTAGCAAGTCACTGTTCGGCTTAAGCAGTGACTATTGTACCTACAGCAGTGCTTAACCTACCTCCGCAATACTGATACACGTAAATACATCATTGACTGATGTATGTATTATAATGTAGTATTACCAGCTTCCTGTGCGAATATAGTTCTAGTAGCTGAAAACAACACAACAACAACAACAACAACAACAACAACAATAACAACTTAAATCTCCAATATTATTAGTGGATATGTAAGCTATGCGCTTCAAAATTCTAGTTAAATATTTATTGGATAAATATTTTCATCAACCCCTTTTATAACTTCAATGAGACCTTTTATTACAAACATACCACCTCTGTATGTGAAAAGATATATGCCATTAATATCGTGGAGAGTTCTAGTTCTTTTTTCGTTTCTTTTTTCAACTGAAGTCAATAAGAAAATAGAAAGGTAGAGTAGGCTATACATCTCTGTCCGACATTATAAAATATAACAATGCACCAATGCATTGAAAAAAAACCTTGCATTAAAAATAAACGGTAATTAGCCTAGTGGAAAGAAAAAGAAATAATACATGCACATAGAACTTCCTATATTGAATGATAAACCTGCCTTAAAGTATCATACTCAAACTGTATTGCGCTAAGAATATGGAAAAGATTGATCCTGCATGTACGAACTGAACAATTTGTCTACTTATAAAGAGATTTAAATTTAAACCACAGAAATTCGACAGAAAAAAAGAGATTTTTGAGTTACATGATAGTTTGAATGATACAGTATAAACAATTTTACCAAAAACAGAGCTAGAAAATAAGTTATGAAAATACAACGCAGCTTACTGAGGAAACTTACGCCAATCAATTCAAGTAAACTGAAATGAAATTTGATTCATAAAGTTATTGACCTCGAAACATCAAAAGAAAATCACTGAATTGCACCTTTGAAACCCAAATCATAATTTCTAAAGTGGAATGGGGAGAAAATTGAAGAATGAATAGATAAAAACCCAGATGTAGGAAAGACTGAATTGCTTAAACGGAGTTTAAGAGTAATACCGGTTCCTTTAGCGCCTAATTTTTTCAGTCTTGATTCCCAAAAATTTGTTTATTGAAAAATCGAAGAATAAGGAAAGCGATAGGAAAGAATTTTTTTCTTTCTGACAAGGATTCCTGGAGCAAATAGACGAACGAATATAAGACCGTCTCCGTATGGCTGTACGCAGATATTTTAAACACATTTTCGATGTATATCATCACTGTACTACCAGGCTGATCCGTATGAGAATTGGAAGCATGTTATAATAGATTGAATTGAATATTTATTTCAAATTTCATAACTATTGGTCTAAAATTAAGCATTTTATAGCCAAAATAAAAACGAAAATACCAGCCAGTCCACACCAAAATCGTTAGATCTGATCCTCTGTTTAGTTTGACTGTTTGTATCAAATTTCGTGACTATCTGAAAAAACTGAAACTTGTACCATGGTAACAAAAAAATAAAATAGATATAAGGTATAAGTACCTATATGAATTACAGCAACTAGTACCAAAATTTTCTTAAGATCATAAAACGAAAAACTCTAATCATCCCCACCTCACCCCACCCCACCCTTAAAGACTAATACTGGATCGAAATTAAGGAGTAGATTTTTATGGAAACTAACTCAGAAATTCTGCTCTACCAAATGCGGACTATGGTATCAAATGCAGAATATCGCGTTCTGATTTCTTTAAATAAATGCTTCAGTGTGCCAACTCCCATCTACATACATGAGTTTTATTTCACCACCTCAGTATTGCCTAAGTATTGGGTGCGCTGAAGCCTTAAAGATATATGGATTTCTAATATTTATGCCAAAAATCATGATTTTCAATGAAATGAAAAATATTATCATGGTCCCTACCCTAACTTCGCAAACTCTCACGATTTTAAATAACAGATTGAAAAATCTGGTAACAATAACAAATCCATTTCCCGCACTCATAATGTTGATTTTTTTGAAACACAAAGATGTTTAAGCCCTCAAACTTGTATCTGGGAAACGCAAATTACAAACAACACCAAAAATTATCAGCCCAGGTTATGATGATCTTCACTAAGATAAATATTAATTTTTCATGAAATTTGACTCCAAAGAACACTTACAAGGTTAAATCCCACCACTGATGCGGTAAAAAAGCTTAAAAACCTTAATTTAAAATTAAAATTTATTAAAAAAATTTAAAACATTATGGTGGTATAAGGGTAACAGTACATCATATTAAGTGATAAATCTCTCACTTTAAACACCATTTCATCATAATATTGGTACATGTGTAGCTCATTTATTTGATCAACTCTTTCAAATTGTTGGAAAACAAAAAACAAAAAAAAAACCAATAAAGTAGGCATATTTTTTCAGCTGTTAGGTATAAAATACCAAGATTTTTTTTCAATTTTTCTAAACTTTTCTGAGAGGATCACAGAGTACGTTTGCCTTCGTAGATTTATTCCAAATAAATACCTTTGTGAAATGCATGCATTTACGGCGTGAAATTATAACCACCAAGTGTCTATTAGCAAAAATATTCGTTAATTAATATTCTTAAAAAAATTTCTCTACATACACGCATGAGAATCAAACTTAACCAGGTAAAGTAGATATACCTATTCGCGGACAAATTACATAACTCAATTTGTACTACTTGGACAAAATATCTGCATATACCGTATGGTATATGGCCTAATTATACAGTCATTGAGTCAACTTTTAATCCTAGATCAAGACTGAAAAAAATTTTTAATTTTCAACACATACGATCATTTATGTACTTAAATCAGAGTCAAATTAATCGGGCTTGACTCTTTATTGTATGTACTTATCACTAGCCCAAAAAACTGCAATTTTCAAATTCGAAAAATATATGATTACCATTTTTTTCTCCCTTTCTGAAGACATGAAAGAATATATGGCTAGACTCAGCGGATTATTTACCAAAAATAAACATTTATCACGCGGGAAAATTTGTAAAATTCGAATTAATTTTATGCAGCACGTAATACCGGATGGCAACCTTACTGGCTTAATTAATTTTCTTACAAAACCTGATCTGCTACCTATATTTTGTATTGTAACCAGTTATTTCTGGACAAAATGAGAAGTTTCATCGAGTCTAATTAAAGGCGTAAAAATACATTAATTATATTAGAAACAAATTTAAATTTCGCGAAACGAAAGTAATCAACAAGTTATCCAACAAAAAACGGTTAACATTATACACGAAGGACGTCCAGGGTGAAATAAAAAAATAATGCCTTTACCAATACTCAAAAATGGAAACGAAAAATAAATTTTTGAAAAATTCAAAATTTGGCAGTTTTTTCTTCAGTCTTTTTTATACTGAACATTGGTGTTTTCATTAATTCAGAAATTTGTCAGAATAAGCACAGGATAAATACAGTTTTTTCACACTAGTCACGAATCAGATTTCAAAAAATTATTACAATATTATGAAAATGACGTCGTAAATTCGACGAAAGAAAAAAAACTGGCACGCTATTATGATCGAGGCAGGTGATATTTTATGAGTGGTACCATCAAAAATGTTGACTTAGTAACCGGGCAGAGTATTCTCAAGTGGAATTAAAAGTAATAATTGTATTTCTACTAAGCTGTAACTGATGTAAGTGCCTGATACTTGAACAATTTAATTTCATTAATTATAAAACGAGTATAGGTGACGAAGTACTTTGGTAAAATACGAATTTTAAAATCGTAGATATTAATCAACCCCCATTGCCTAGTTAGGATCAATTATTGAAATTCTTGTTTTTGACTCTTTTTCGCATTTTCTTTTTTTTTTGCCGATTTAAAAAAATATAATTAACAAACCAGCTATTCGCGCGCTTTATAGTAATGAGAATCTTTTATACAGCAAGGTTCACACACAATTTGTCGTGAGTTTAGGCTACAATTAGAGAAGGAAATTTACTATACCTACTTCAAAGCCACCAGACTCATAAACTCATTATCAAGTGTCTGAAATCGACAAATTTGTGCAATAAAAATGTTTTATAACCGTTGTCAGATGAATAAAGAAGCCTACGTGAATTGAGAAGATGCCTGTCTTTTTTCTTATTTGGAACCGATGATTTGTATGCAAATGTAATTATGTATTCTGGGCCGGAACTATTTTATTTTCAAACCAAAGGTAAATTCGCAAGAAAAAAACCGAGTCGTGGGAAAATAGATGAGTAAAATTTTAATAAGAATAAAATTCATTCAAAAGGTTCGTAACATTGAACTAAGTGACCCATGAATCGATAGAGAAAATGAAAGAAAACTTCAGTAGAAAGTGATCATTAATTCAGCTTTTATTCTTATTGAAAGTCTACATTTTAAAAGAACTGTCATCACTGTATGTGTACATCAATGATGACACGAACTAGGGTGGCATTATATATGAAGAAACCTTTATCTTTTAGAAGTTGGGAAATCCCAACTGTAGAAACTATTCAGTCGAAAAAAAAGATAAATATAGGTAGTAGGGGAGCTATTAGACTAATATTTTATCATTAGGTCATTTCAGTAAACTCGTGACTAAGGTTTAGTGAAATAGGTTTTCTACACTAAACAGCTGGGAAAAAGATCGAGTGCCGTCCCAGAAAACTTACGATTATATTCAAATTATACAGAAGACTATAAAGATTTTGTAACAAGAAACGTAGTTTAAACAACTGGTGAGAAATATAATCTTTCCAAGGTTAAATTATTTCTCTGATTTCTCATGGAGTACTAATCCACATTAAAAACTAATAATTAATAAATAAATTATATTTAAAAAAAATAGATTACATGAATGGTTACTACAAATGAAACAAAACTTGTGATTAAACTGCACTAAAAGATAAGAAACAATTCTTTCAATCATTAATTTTCAGAAAAATTGAAATATTAAAATGTTTTATGACAAATAAAAACAACTTTTCTTTTTCTGAACAACTCCAGCACTGGCCTTCTCAATATAAGCTAAATTACTGGATAATTTTTTTACCAAGTATTATACAGTATAACAGATTCAGTTTTTTTAACATCCAGTTTGAAGTATGGTCCTTAATAAGTAATTCACATTCACTTTCCAGGTTAATGTAAACAATCTTCCGAGTATTTAACAAAACATATATTATCTATATACATGATGAAAACTCATCTTATTTTGATCTTAATTGATGCCAGCATTTATGTTGATCAGTAACAGAAAAGTTGTAATGTTTTCTGTGCCAACTCTCTGTCAGGATGTCGAGTACATAATACTACGTACTTGCTAACAGAGTTTTTGGCTGTCCAGTGTATATACACTGGAAACCCCCATTTTTGTTACAGGCTAATATTGCATCATATTAGTCTTATTTTATATGCTAACATACAAACACATGAACACGCAAACTCTGTGGGTATAATCCTCGCAGACAGACATGATTGTTTGGATTTTGCGCCTCTACAATGTATCTCCACTCTCCCAATATATTTCTCTTTTTAAAAAAAAAATTGGAAAAACCTGAGTCTTCCACCACTTGTCTCCTTCAAAACTTGGCAGCTGAACAAACACCCTTCAACTCTTAAGTTTGCATCTAACTACAAATGTGGAAATACATCCAGCACCACTGGAACCAAATACTGCGCCAAAACTCTTAGTTGTAAATCCTGCGCCAGAGGCAGCTATGTCAGTGATTCATTGATGTCAGTTGCATCCTCCAACTCAACTTTTGGCCTTCCACCTGTTCCTCTAAATAAAGCTGCCAGCTACATCCCAGCACCACTTACACAGCTACAAATTCAGTGCCATCAGCAGCTGGTTTCACACCAGACTCAACCTATGGTGGCACTTCTTACACCATTCAAACAAACAGCATTCACCTTACCTTTGAATGACTCAGCAACATGCTACTCTCCAATACCCCCATATATAACTGAATTCCCTGCGCCAGTAATACTTTCACAGTAGTAGCTTGTGTTGAAAAAAAACCAAGTGCTATCAAAAATTTGCATTTGTCCTTTCCAACCTCGTCTTCACGGATGATATGGCTGGAGATGATGTTGAAAGGCCTCTATATGTGTTCCTATGATTTATTTGTATACTTATGGTCTAAATATTTGTAATAAGTATGTTACGTATGAAGGTTTCACAAAATTTTAGAAGAAATTATTTCGAATAAATTTGTTTGAAAAATAAGAATGTTTTTGAACTCCGAAGTTCCCTATTTACGTAGTATCATCAGGTTTAAAAATAAATCTGTTGAGTGAATGAAAGAAATCCTTCTAACAGGAATAAAAATTTTTCGGAGGGTGTTGAAAAAAAAACAACAAAATAATAAGGTTAGTTTTTTTTTGTTTTTTTATTTTTTATTATTTTTATTTTCAATCAAAAATCATGATTTTGTCCTAGTTGATGAAAAATGACAGGCTTAGTTTTTGTCTTCATTTCTAGTTTTACTTTTACAAATAATTCTAATATAACTATTTTTTATTTTTTTCTAATGGGAACCTTCAAACTGAAAATTCATGAGCCTTTACTCCTTTAATGCCATGCATCTAAGATATTCAGTATCCGAATTTTAAATTAATTATGAAATGAATGTACAAGGAGGTGGTTCATTTCATTTATTATATTTTTTTGTTTCTTCTTACGCTGCGCTAATTCCAAACGAACATACAAACAATGAACCTTTTTTTCTCATTTGGTGTGAATAGCCATCACACAAACCTATAAGAATAAACAAAATGAGCGAATTGCAACGAGTACCCTGTAACCTTGTGAATATAGGAAAAGATGAAGGTTTGTTTGGTGTAAACAGCTTTAGAGATTTTTAATTTTCTCCTGTTCTACAGAATAAAAATTAATGAGGGCGGTCTGAAGATAATTTGTGTGGGTTTAGTATCCATTTTTACTATACCTTTATTTTATATGCTAACACACATACACACAAACACGTAAACTCTGTGAGTGGAATCCCCATATTTTCGTTTGCACAAAACCTATCATATTTTAATTTTGGTGAAAATTAATGATTGAGAAACTTGTTTCTATCTTTTAAGGCACTTTAATCACAAGTTTTTGGTTCATTCGTTGTAATCATTCGCAGGTTTTTTTTTTTTTCAATATAATTTACAGTAAAACCCCAAGTTGATACGTTTTTCAATGGACAACAGTGAAAAAATATATTATGGAGGAAATCGTAACACATGGGAATAGAAAAACTCAGAATTTAACTGAAAAAAATGGAATACCATTTTTTTAAATGTCTTATGAGGAAAAATTAGACAGGGACAAAAACTATGGTGCAATTGATAATTAGGTCTATTCAATATGACCAAAAATGTGGAACTTTCAGCACTTTTTATAAACTGTACTTTAAATTTGGAAAGTATGGCACTAATTTTTGGAAAAAACCATTTAATTACCTGGAAAAAAATTCAAAAAAAAATTTTTTTCCTCAGAAATTTTCAAATTTTCAGTAATAAACCTGGCCAAATCTTCTTTGAAAAACATAATATGCAAGAAAACATCTTAAGCAGCAACGTTTTACCCAAACAATTTTAAAAAGGTTTAGTTTGACAAATCAAAAAACCTAAATAAAACAGCGTATTAAGTGAGAATACGTATTATGACCATTATGGGAGAATGTTGTAATGGGGTTTTATTGTATTCGTCATTTTTTAAAGGTAAACAATGTTTTATTGAATTAACCAAAATACAAAACCATTGGTGATATATGTGTATAAGTATAGGTAACATGAGTACACAGGGAGGTCAAGTATAAAATTAATATTTTTAGCGATTAAAAAAAAAAGGTGTAGCATAGTGAGTATAAAGCGCAATTATGAAATTTAAGTGCTCTTCATTAGAAAATCCTAATTTATTTTTAATGGCATAGGGAGCTCAAGGAGTTGTTCGATTCAAAAATGGACCATACATTTGAAATTAGCCACTTAGAAAACACCCGTGCCAAAATAATATCACTCAATTTTTTCAAAATTAATTTTAAATACTTTTTGAGGCTCAGTAGAGGCAAGGATGCAAGGAGTGGGTCAATACAAAATAGACCCAAAAGTTGAACTTGGCGCATCTAAAAGCATGTTTCATGATGTATCACACAATAATATATGGAAATATTATCCTAACCCCTTTTTTGGTCTCAAATTTTCCCGATACGTTGTTCTTATGTGTTTGCAATTTTAATAAAAGTTAGGTGCCTACTAGTTCAGTAGTTTGCCGACAAAACTGGATAATGAAATATTTCTGGAGAAAATTTTCAGTTAACGTTTGTGAAAAAGTTACAAAAGAGATAGGGTTAAAATTATCATGAAAAGTAATTTTCATACAGGACCAGGTCTGATTGGAGTTTGTTACCTATTGCTTGGTTCAGTAGATTTAGAAAAAAATATAAAACAAAAATAAAAAATTACTGGAGAAAAACAAGTCGATTGTGTTGTTTGAAGTATCTTTTTTTATTTACGATGCAAGAGGTTACAAGCGTCTTTTCAGCATTTCATTAATTTAGGTTTCATTATATTTATTATAATTATTATTGTGGAATACCTTGTCGTGAGAGATATTCTCACCAGAAGGAAATTCAACAGAATTTAAGCGTGTTCAGCCATTTCGTACAAACGTACGGGTAAGCCAGAACCAGACCGAACACTGGCGATTTTAGAGCCAGTTTGGGCGGTTTTTATACGGCTTATTTGCACGCACACAAACACACGTACGTAAGGTAATACGTACGTTGGTGAGGGCGGCCAGGTCGCATCATCCCCTATCGTGATAAGAGATGGCTGACCGGTTCGTGTACGGATCGTGACATTGTTCGGTGATGTCACGATTCGGTACTCGTACATTACCTGTATGTACTTGCAGGTAATTATGATCGAACGTATTTCGTGTTTGGTTTAACGTCGTACAGACGAATAAGTTGGCCTGCCCTTTGGGGCGGCGACTGTCGTCGAGGGGTCCGAGCCGCTTACCTCATACCGTTGAGTCCCCACAATTATTTTTTTAATATTGTAGATACAAATTGCCAAACTGGTTTTTCAAGCCGTTTTTCTGCGCTGGAATTTTTTTAAAATTTAATTTAAATTCTGTCAACACGAATACTGACTACAATTGAAGATTAAACTATAACGTTAGGAAAGGTGATGGGCACACACCTCATCGTATCTGGATCACAAAATTTCAACCAAGAAACTTGACTAGAGCAGTCCAAATTCAATCATTTCTTCTTAAAACCACGAATTTCTTCATTTTTAAAAAGCATCTTATGCATCTACAAACTAGCCTAAGCACATTAAAAGCCTACACTTTCTCAATAATATTCACCTTAACCTGAATCGCTATCATCTGTTCGTCCAACAAATTAAAATTTTTTTTCACAAACCTTCATGAGAAAAAATTAATTTTACAAAAAAACCGAATTTTTCACCATAATAATTAAGTTGAAAAAAAATTAACTTTCATAGAAACGATAGCAAATTTTAAAAAAACCAACTCGAAGCATTAAGTAGATATACCCAGCTTATTACTGAGGAGCTACAAAATTCCAATAAATATGACGAAAGATAATTTTTAAAGCCAGTCTTTTGAAAATTCGGCAATGGAACAGCCGAAAAATAAAATTTATACCCAAGTAGAAACATAGCAAAAAGAAAAAAAACTAATGAGTAACCAATAACTGTTTTATTTAATTTCGAAAAATGCAGATCACACGAAAAAGATGCTTAGTAATTTTTATTTAGTGGAATATTGAATGCCAAACCTTGAGTGTCCTTTCGGTGACGCCGTACATCCATTAAAACAAAGTAGAGCATATTAATGAAATGAAAAACCAATTCAGACAATATTAAACCTGGCAATGGATGATGAGTGTAATTTGGAAAAGATTCAAAGTGAGTACGAGGAGAGAAACAGAAGCATAAAAAGAGAGTTCGAATGAAAAACGAAGAAGAGCATACTGCGGATACTTGTAAACTATCATTTTACAAGCCTGAGGTGCTTTGATCCCCTTGACTCACTGACGAGTTCCCACCTGAATATTTTAAAATCTCCCCCTAAAAATTTTTAATTTTTTGAAGTAAATATATTACTATCCGAAAAATCAAAATGTTACAAAGTTATAAAAAAACAAGGTAATGAAATCGGTACTAGAAACAGTGAGTAAAAAAAAATAGAAGTTCATTTAAAAATTAAAATCGCAGTAATGAGTAGAATAAAAACTTATAATTAACAATTTCTAATATTTATCACTAGAAATTTTGGCAAATTTATTAATTATTTCTTGATTTGTAATATTTTCCAAGATATTTTCTTTCAATGTTAAAGCCAGCATAGCTTCCATCCAATTATTAAGCATTGTGCTCCTTAAATTGTTTTTTTATAATGTTATGCTTGCTGAATGCTCTCTCAGCAGAGCAACTTGTGATAGCTAAAGAGACAAAAATTTTGTAAAATATTGTCAAATGTGAATACCTTGACATTTGAGATACAAGATGGAATGGTTTTACAAAACCTCTTGCAATCCACAAACTTTTCTTCTGATCATTTTTGTTTTAAAAATATTTTCTACTTCATTTATACCATCATCATCGTTTACATTAATGTTCTTATCTTCATATTGTTGTACCATAGAACTTAAATCTGAAATGTGTGTATTCTTAGGCCAGTAATCATAGTCGATACTACATGTCAGCTTTTAAACTCCAGTAAAGCTGGAAAATACATAGTTTAGTTGAGTATATTAAACCAATTAAAAAATTTAGTTTCACAGAGAAATATAGCTGAGAACTGTAAGTTTTAAACTGACAATTGCTTTAGTGAACACTAAGTGTCAACTATGAATACCAACCTTAATTTTTTGAATATCATTGCCTCTATTGTATTTGTAGTATACTTGATATTTTGGTCCGGACACCCTACTACGGTGTGTTTTCACCAGATTTCATATGTTTCTCAAAGGTTGATTGATTTGATAAGAAAGCGGACAAAATTTATCAACCAGATAATTTCCCCTACATTTGATTGAGTTGAAGTTTACTTCGTCTCATTCAACTGTAGATGAAATTATTCTTTGTACAACTGTGTTCAGAATATGTTCCTGTTTCATGAATTATTTCAATATCTACGTTTTCGCTCAACATCCTGCAGTGATTTATAAAGATTTTTGTTTTGTTTCGTCAAGTCTTTTTAACAGCATATTTTCTACAATATGCTATGTTAATATTAATTTTGTTATGTATATATTGTTGTTTTATTATACGCCGGATTTTTGATTTAAATATGGATCTTTTATTTTCCACCATGTCAATGTATTCGAAGGTAATGAGGGCATATTTTAGGAGAGAGACATGATTTGATTGAAAGTGTGTTTCCCATAATGAGGTGAACCATTCTGATAGATAGCCTTTCCAGTTCTAAATTAAAATTCAGAATATATTTGCAAAAATACGGAGGTTTTGGTGATACAAATCTGAATCATGGCTGGTTATCCACTTAATGCATTATTTGTACAAAATTGGACTCCAGTAAGTTACATCATCCGGACCGCATATTTTGCTACTGGTAAGTTTTAGTGTAATTTTGTGTATGTTTTATGGTTTTGGTTGTGAGGTCACCCCATTTGGCATACCACATATTGAACATTGTTTTTTATTTTGGAGTGTTCATTTCATTTATCACTTCTCACTAATTGACTGCAAAGTTATTTGCATCTACAGTATTTATATAACATTGCTAGAAGGCACACCTGTCAAAGGGCAGAAATACAATCAAAAATGAAAATGACCAATGATAAAAGAAGAATTGAACCTAGGTATCAACTAATAAAAAATCACTTTATCTAAATGAAACATTCACTCACTAAAATTTATAGGTAGACAATAGCTTTGTTTGTTCAGAATGGATTCTTTGAATCAGATTCAGATTTTAAGGTGCTATTCTGTGAACATTGTAACATTATCAGCTTACTTTAACAATACAGATATTTACAGAAAACATCCTAAAATCCGAATCTGATCCACAGAAACTGTTCTAAACGAATGTACCTACATACCAAGTGCTGACCTCCCAAAAAATTTTTCAAGGCAGTGAATGTTCAAATTTACATCTCTAAATTATAGTCAATTGCAAGTAGAAAAATTACCGATATTTTTTATAATTTTTGTATTGTTCTCATTTTACAAATTTTCAAATTGCTTTCAAAATTTGATGATTTGCTAACTAATTTTTTTATCCTGGGGTGACTCCTCTCTAGCAGTTGGTCCAGATGTCCCTGTAAGTAGATGATAAGGAGGAAGCTGGAAAAAATAAGTATGAAGTAATTTCAAGCTGTGAGAGAACCCCTGCCGCCAAATACCTAGTCTAGCATTTATCATCAAATTATTTTATTTTCTTCTTGAGTTTATATCGAATTTTTTTTTTTTAATTTTGAGCCCAATTTGCCAATTAACATCTACAATTTAACAAAAAATCCTTAATTTCAAATTCCTGAAAAAATTTTAGAAACAGATAGTCATCGATATCTAACAAACATCAATTTATCAAAATTCTATTGTAAAAGTTTCAAGTAAAATATGTAAAATAAAAATAACCCGTTGCGCTAAAAATATGGAAAAAATGATTCAAGTAACACATGCAACTTGTTTTTCTAAAGAAATTTTGTTTTGTTTTGCATCTTTCTGGGAAAACATTGAATTAATAAACAATAAAATCTTTTCAGACCTAGGCTACAATCAAGAACTGAATAAATTTATAACTGATAAGAGTGATAGCATTCGTGTTTTAAATGGGGAATTAATCGCAATTAATTATTGGTTCAATTTCATGATCGCAGCCCTGGTCCAACATAAGAACTATATTTTGTGAAAATTTCAGCTTTATCAATTCTGTAGTTTTCTAAAAACCTGGAAAAATCACTTGTGGAATACCTTGTCGTGAGAGATATTCTCACCAGAAGGAAATTCAACAGAATTTAAGCGTGTTCAGCCACTTTGTACGTAAGTACGGGTAAGCCAGAACCAGACCGAACACTGGCGATTTTAGAGCCGGTTCTAAGAGTATACTGGTTTTGGCACACGCACACAAACACACGTATGTACATATACATATGTAGGTGTGTAGTAGAATTCACATCATTTCTTATTCATTGCTGAAGCAACTGATAAGAAATGACATAATGAGTTCGTGTACCGGTCCGAGACATTACCGAGATCTTTATCTATTGTTTTGTCATCGGCCGAACCTTGCATCTTACTTGCCTGTGTGTGCAAGTAAGAGCATACGAACAAACAATGTATTTTATATATTGTTGAATATAATACGCCGATAAGGAATGGCGTGTGTACGAGATCTATAGTCCCCACATCACTTATCCAAGAATTTTTGTTCTCCAATTTTCTAGGAAACCGTTGAACTAATAGGCAACAAATTCCTATCAGATCGGGTCCTATATAATGACTACCTTTTGTGAAAATTTCAACCTTATCCCTTCAGTAGTTTTCTCAGAACTGTGAACACAAATTTGGGTGATACACACACACACACACACACACACATATATATATATATATATATTCGAACAAGAAATTTGTCAGACCTTTTTTGTAACAACAGGTAATATGTGTATTTTTTTAAATGTGATTGACTTTTTGGTCCACCACATCACCACCCACTTTTTCTCAGAAAGAAATGAAAATAAAGTTCTGCCCCTTAGAGGTTTATTGTATTAGAGGGTGAACTATATAAAATCGAATACTATCACCTCTCAAAATAATACTCCCTCTCAGCTCCCCAAGATGTTTTGAACCATACTTTATAATTATTTTCGTAATTTTCTTGCCTAAGGATCAATCCTAAAAAAATGTTTATTCTTAGTGCAGTTTTTTTATTGAATTTTCTACAAATTAAATCATATACATATTTGTCATAGGTGCAGTAGTCTTAGATTTGAAGACTGTCGAACATTTTATTCTACAAAATTTTGTTTTTAAGGAACTGTAAAAGAGAGCAGCACCAACCTAAGGGGGTGGAAACGATTATATTTCATGATGTCTGCTACCAAACACACAAACTCTAAGCAATGATTTTCCAAAAATTAATGAAGTCAACAGATAGGCGACCTAAAAGTGAAAAAGTAAACTTCCCTAAATGAAAAAATATCAAAGTTGGGAAAAGAAGAGAGTGATATATTCCATTTCTGACACAGATGAATGAGTATACACAATAAAAAAACTGTTTTCTACCAATATAATAGTATCATTATAGTAAACGTACAAGTCAGCCAAAATTAATTTGTTCGTCAAAATTATTTTACTGAATTATTTTGCCAATATTTTCCCTTATATCTGATGGACATGTGCCACTACCCACACAACCACACACAAATACACAAAAAAATGTTTGTTGGTTCCGCTGAAACAACAAATTCTACAATGTTACCTACATTCCAGTAAAAATCCAGGGCTCGCACAAGCCAAAGTGCCACAAACCGGCGTTTCAGAACTTGTATATTATATAATTAATTAATTATATATACATAATTATTTACATAAAAAAAATTAGGTGAAAATGAGAAAATGGTATTGATTTTTTATTTTCTCATGAAAAAGATAGTCATCATACCTGACAAAAGCAAATTTCAAAAATAAATTTTTTTATCAAAGTGAAATGCCAAAAACAATAATATTCCTGATTTATTGATGAAAATACTTTTTAAATGATCATTCTGATTAAGTTGGTAAGCAAATACCTATTAACCTCATAACTTGCAATTTAGACAGGTAGTCTCTACACAGAAATATGTGTTTTGGAAGAAAAGAGAAGAGTGGAAGGAGGAGGGGACTCTGTAATTGGAAGGAAGTTCACACTCTAAATATTCCTTTGCACACTTAGTTGCCCTTTGATGAATCCAGAGATGCCTCCTCCACAAAAAAAATTAATTTAAATTAAATTCTAGGATTGCCTCTGGCAGGAAATAATTTTTATATTTGGTTTTATTTTTCAGGTAATTAAATATTCACCAAGACTAAAGCAGTAGTCCTCCAATGATGATCATTTTGTTCTTATTACAATTTTTTGAAACTCATAAAAACTGTAATGTGATGGCTACGCACACACTTATCGGAGTATTTTCTCCTTCACCGTTACCTGGTGCTGTGGACCAGTGGGTGGTGGTGAAGTGATCGAGTTTAGGTATTTGGTTGGTACATGTTCGAATCCACATACCACTTAAATACCTAAAATATTGATTTCGACATGATTGAGACAATCAAGGGCAGCGCTATCTCTCAACATCTTTGTCAAGTGTAGTGGTCAGCCTACTTGCCATCCACAATACGAGTGTGCTGAGTGTAATAGTAACTGAGGTAGTTTTACAGGTCCGATGTGGTGATGTATGGGAGAGCATCCAACACTACGCTACATGCACCTATCCATTGTGCTCTCACTCCACCTCCATTGTACTTGCACTCCGCGGTACTGGAGGGGAGTGGTGTGGCAGCCATGCACGCAATTATCGGCATATTCACTCCTTCACCATCACCCGGTGTGCCATGGCCGAGTACAGTGTCGCATTTTAGGTGGTGGTAAGGTGATCGAATTTAGGTATTTGGTTGGTACATGTTCGAATCCACGTACCGTCTGAATACTTAAACAGTAATATACATATTTATATCAGTTAAATTCTCTCAACACATTTGGGAATATTCAGCTGGGAGAAAATCAATAATTTATGTATTTTCCCGTTCGATTGTTTTGATAAATTGCAAAGCCAAGATGTACAAACACATGGACAGGTATCCATTTCGATTGCAACCTACGTTCTGGTAACGCAATACTCGGCATCAATTAAGCACATTATAATATGCCAATTGACACTGCCAAGCGATCTCCTTTTCTAATACAATTCATAATTTTTTTTCACACAACGCAAATACGACAATGCGCCAAATACGGCGGCATTTTTTCGATAATTCTCAGAAATCTAATTTCGATTGCCACACATTATTGACTAATTGGTGATTAACGTCACCTGTTTAAAGCTAACTGCAAATATTTACCTCGCAACAAAGCCTTAATCGACTTTACTCATACGATATATTTAGCCGACAATCAATTTATAAATTATGTAGATAATACGACAGTGTAACGATTACGCAGGTTTCCTTTCATTTTATTTTTTTATTTATTTTTTTTTTGCACTTCGAACTAGGTTAACGCGGAAGTTATAAAAAGTACAATACTGTTTGTGTTGAACAGTGCGGTACTTGGTAATATTCATGGCAATTTTTCCACGTATTTTTCAATTTTTAGTCGGAGAAATTTCTCGACTGATAAATCGACTCTCTCTAAAAATCAGAGATGAATACTTTGAAGATCAGACAACAAATCGCTTAGGTAATGACAATCAGGGAGCCTATATAGCACCAAAAATATTGGAACTTTTATTATGAATACTATTCAATAGTCTAAGCCCACTGCTATCAATATAATCGACCATGACTATGAAAGATTTACAGACATAGGCGTATAAAAACCTATACCTACTCAATTCAAAATAAAAAGGTAAATTTTCTTAAGTCGAGCCGCAGTGCAATCACACCTAACAGCAAAACAGAGCACAAATTTTACTTAATTCCATTCGAAAAGTATGTGGTCAGTCTTGCTTAGATAGATGTCTGAATTACGCAGTTTTTTCGTGTGTTGCGGCTGGTGGATTTACCTTTTTATTTTGAATCGGGTATAATATAAATAAATAAATTAAACATTACAGCGAGTTCTCTATTTTAGTACACCACTAATCAGGACAGCATTAAAAATGGTTAAAAGACAATAACTGATGTTAGATTTGCGTGCAGTATTTTGTAAATCGAAGGCACCAACATAGTAAAACAAAAGAAAAGGTGAAGTTTAGATCAGCCTCTTAGTTTTTATCCATTTTTAAGGGAGCAAAAATAAGTAGAATTAAAAACGGTTAGAATTTCTTTTTTTACGTGAATGGGCTATATCTTTAAAATCAGGTAAATTACCAAAAGTTGAAGGAGACTCCAAAAATCGTCACGTCACGCCACGTTGCAGCCATTTAGCTGATGCAGTGACAAATGCGTACGTGACACTTGCGGAAACAAACAATAAATGGCTGAATTAGTAACACTTGCGTACTTACAAGTAATAGAAAAGTGGTGACACTTAGGTAAAAACCTATTTATTTTCAACAACCAATTTTTCTTTACACATTTTCCAGGCTAAGAACTAACAGATTCAATGTTACCTAGTTTGTTAATTCTCTTTGCCCTTATCATACAGTGAAAGGTGAGGAGAGGTCGTTGTTTTTTTTTTTCTATTTCCAAAGTGCATGGAAATATTGAAAACTCAACACTGAACTTTCGATTTTTGTTTTTCTTGGGTGGTTTTTCTGTACCTATGCAAATACTGGCCCTTTTATCACTTCTACTCTGCCTCTTACGTCGCTCTTTTGTAAGGCCCAATTTATTTTTTACTACTAGCTCTTCCGTTCACCACCAGATCAGATAACAACATTCGACTACACGTTTAGGCTCAGTGTACGTAACTGTCGCTGGGTGTAGCCGGTGTACGCAAGTGCCACTAATTCAGCCACTAATTGGTTGCGGGTACGCAAATGTATGCATCCTTTAACCTCTTCAATTCTGATAATGGCCAATTTTTGCTTCTTATTTTACATACACTTACCCATTAAAATTTAAGGGTAGGCAATATGTTTACACTACCTTCGTGCTTTTTGAATCCAATTTTATCGTTTGAGTAATTTCTGACATCTGGATCAAATAAGTACTCACAGAAAACTAACGGTTGTGCCATAACACAGCCTCATGTGTTTTTTGACGTGGATATGTTTTATATCTAAAATTTGTCACATTTCACATTTGATTTTTGTTACGGAAGGTTTGATGAGTGATGACGTTATAATTATGGACTTACCAATTTTAAGAGCATGGTTAGAAGTATGAGGACCATCCTGCGTCCACGGGCAAGGAGCGTCCTGACTGGAGGCGAGAGGAATCCTGGGACCCTTGTCTCTGATAAGGGTACGAAAATTTGTTGATTACGCAACCTCTGTAACGCCATTACACATATCCATGGGCCAAAAGAAAAATTTTTTACTTGAATACTTGTTCCTCTCAAACATTATTTATTCGTATTATCTGTAGAAATTTACGGACACTCAAACAGCGTAACCGACAGTTTTTGGAAGTGGGTAACTAATGGGTAAATCAAATTTAGCGTCTCAAAAATTAGGATAAGTAGGATAAATTTTAAAAAATGCTTAAACTTGGAAAAACTAACCCAACAGACAATTTGAAATTTGTTTTAACTTGGCGAGTCTTCAAATTATTAGGCTTACCTTATTCTTTTAACGAAACAATTTTCTACTTCGATGAACATAAAAAGTTGAAATTAAAGAATTTTTTAAACGAATGATCCGATACAAACAGAATTTTGCTTTCATGAAATAGTAACTCATTATCCACAATACTAATCGTGTTTGTTTTCTATGAACACAGATGCCCAGAACTACGTAAATATGGAGACGCAACTGAACTGCGAACCAAAACTTTCGAGACCAGGGCATCGATCATTTTCCATAGACTCGCTGCTGTCGAACAATCACAAGCATGAAAAATCGAATGACAACGTCGAGCATCAATCCAACAACGACTTATCTCGCAATCCTATACATTACCACTTAGAAATCGAAAGCTTGGCCAGAGATGTCAGATGGAAGGAGTGCTTGGTAAACGGTATCGTCGAACCTCAAGATTACACGGAGGCGGACGTACATCTGGCACAAAAACATTTAAACTTCATGCGACACATCACAAATATCGACTACCTACCGTGGATATCAACAACAAATGCCCTGTCGCATCGAGATCTCTACGAGGAGGCCATTTCTCGAACGACCGGCGCAATACCAGAGGCAGAAAGTTTACCATTACCAGCGTACTCTGGTTTGCATCTTCCATCGTTGGTGTACTCGTCTTGGTTACCAGTCGCAAATGGTTCGACTAAATGCAACGACAGAACGGACGTTGAACTATCATATAGTAATGGATACTGCACAACCAACAGCCCTAGAATGGAGAACAACAGCGATAGTGAAGACTCAAAGTCAGACAGTTCGAGAATATCGGACACACCGAAGGATTTCTCCCGTCCTAAACAACGCCTAAGCGGTAGGCATTTTTCTCAGATTTTCAAACATACTATTTCGCCTAAGACATCTGCGAGACGATCTAATAATTTGCAGATTTAGAGGCATAGTTACAGCTGAACCTGTGAATCCGATCCTTTAACACAGAGAATTCAGGTTCAATAATAAAGTTGGAAAGAAACCTGTAGCAAAAGTTTGACTAACAGAATCTGGGGAGTAAGGGTGACCTCCTGAAAGAGCGATAAAAATACTTCATCTCTACACTCCGTGATTCCATCACGGGTAGTTCAAATATGTGACTAATTTTATTTTTTTCAATCTTCCTCAGAAACTAGGCAATAGACGAATAAAATAAAAAGACATACCTATCAACCAAAAATCATTCGAAACAAAAAAGTGTCCATATATTGCTCTCCTCAAGTGTCACACATTGCCGACAGTCGTAATTGCTTGCTGTAGGTCATGATTCACGCTCTCGGTCAGTGATTGTGGTTGTTCCTGTAGCAGCGGCATTGGTTGGGTTCAGCGGCTGTGGTCAATGAGGTTATTATCATTAGTTGGTAGTAATAAATAAGGTCAGAGTTTATGTTAGGTGACTATGATTAGTGATCATGGCAATGGCCGTGTGTATGGTCGATGGTGATGACGAGTGGTGCTGGTCATTGACAGTTGTTGGTGACTGAGCTTATGGTGACTTGCAGTGGTTGGTGTTACATCTAATTGCTAAGGATAGGGCTGCGTCTAGTGGGTATAGTTGGTGCCCTAAATGCAATGATAAGTGGCTATAACACAAACCATGAAGGGTGATTTCTGTCATAGTTGGTGATGATGGTAAAAGTCCGCGAGCGCGGTCTGTACCTGTGTCCTTCGATCATAAACACATGCTGAAATATTGTCATCAGTATAAGTCACTTATTTGAGTGGCCTCATTCATACATCTGAGAGTACTCACTCAATAAATTAAGATTTTCAATCACTAAGACAGATGAGCAAATGAGTGTAAATAGAAAAACACATTTTTAATGATTTTTGAGTGTCAGGCAGCTCCTAAAAACCATAATGCACTCAAAAAATTTTCATCTGACCTCTTTTTAGTAGCACAGTATAGCTAAGAAAATAATATTTGAATTTCGAAACCAAAAGCTACTCCAGCATAAAGAAAATTTCTCAGTTTCAATCGTTAGGCCTCCAATTTTCGCAAGAAATCAAAAGAAACCTATTCAGTGCGAGCTTCCCTTCCTAGTTACCACAAATTAATTGCACGTCAAATTATGTAATCTATTCCTAGCAGTTAAATAAATCTTTCCACTTTTGTTTGATCTTCATAATTGTTCAATCAAAGACTTTCTACATGAAAGAAGAAAAAAGTACCTAGCTTATGCGGAAAGTCAAGTTAAAATTTTTTTTGTTGAAAACCTTGATTCAAAATGCTTTGCTCTGTTAAAGCAACAAAGGGAAGTGTTCAATGTTATTTTTGACATCTCCCTCACGCTATTATGTCAACGTAGAAATAAGGGTAGCTTTGTCGGCGGCATACGATAACGACTTTTGTAACCGCTTGAAATATGTTTTCGGCAAAAGTAAACAAAGGTAAACCTGAACTGATTTTTTCTTTTTATTTGTAAAGGTAGGCCGCATTCGAAATATATAACCTAAATTTCCGCATTCATTTGCGATAATTGTTTCAGAATTTTACGATAAAAAGACCGGTAGTGACTACACAAGGAATAAAATTAATGAAATTGTCAAAATTTGAAATACCCAACTAAAATGTGTGAAGGGCACATAATTTCGAACGTAATTAATACCAGAAACTCTATAGATATCTTCCTTTGAAACATGGGTCAATTTCATAGAAATATAAAATTTTGTAATGAAAAACAAATTTTTATTGATGTCTTCGATTTTGTTTTTGTTCAACGACATGTCTGCAGTTAAATCGGGAGAAACATTTACTACAAACCATAAAAATTTTAAGCACAAATTACCTACTTAACTCTTTGATAAGTCAAACGTACGTCCCATACGTAATTAGTCAAAAGGGTATAAGAATTTTTTGAGTAAATTTTTTTAATACATAAAACTCTAAACAATTATGAAAAAAAATTCGTAAAACCCTCAAAAAAGTCTCGACATTGTTATATCAACATATATTAAAAACTATCTATGCATAAACTTATTTATCATGTTTTTTTTTGTGGTTTTCTTGTCAAAACAAAATATCCAGACTACAAATTAAAAACTATCGAGTTTTGCAGTCAGCCAATTTTTTTTTCGCGGGTACTTGGCCAAAATTGATAATAATGTTGCATTGAAAGTATAATATGAATGAACACATACAACATTTAAATACTGTTTTGTTTTCCAGTTTGCTTGCAAACGGGGTATTAAAATTGACCTCACGAAAGGGTTAGTGAAAATTATCCGTTTTATGAGAAAAGAAAACGATTGGTACCATTTTTTCATTTTGACCTAATTTTTTTTATGTATTTATGTATATATAATTATATATATGTATATGTATCGTCCAAAATTTTGTGTTCACGGTTTTCAGAAAACTACCAAATGGAAAAGGCTGAAATTTTTTTTAAAAGAGAGTTCTTATATATTAGAGCAGGTCTGAAAGAAGTTTTTTGTCTATCGAATCATAAGTTTCTAAAAAAACTGAAAAACAAAAAATTCCTGGAAAAGTTGTTTTTCCAGAATTCTGAGTAAATGACAAAAAGGATCGGGCTGAAATAATCATGATAAACTTTCCTTATGTTGATGCAAGTCTCTTAGAAGTTTGGTGCCTAAGTTTAGTAATTTTCGAGAAAACTACTAAACAGACAGGGCTGAAATTTTTATATATTTTTTATAAAGACATGGATAACTATCAATAGTTTTTTGTGATTTATTAACTAGAAACTAACAATGAAATATCGATATTATTTTGAAATTTTTTCATGTAAGCTCTCTCTCTCTCTCTCTCTCCATCTCCATCTACATCTCCATCTACATCTATATTTACATCTACATCTATATCTATATCCATAGCTACATCTACATCTACATTTCCATCTCATCTCTATCTCTATCTCTATCACCATCTCCATCTCTATCTCCATCCTCATCTCCATCTCTATCTCCATCTGCAAATTGTATTTTCTAGCGAAGCATTGCTGCGATAAAGTTTTTTTTTAAATACGTTTGAGATGAATTCGAAATGAATTTTCGACGAATTTGAGTAGGCCAACTTTTCTCAGGGGTGATCACGCGCATACTCCTCATCCTATGCTGTTAATTAATAAAATAGGTTAAACAGAAAAAGATCAATCTTTATGTTTCTTTTTTTTACAGCTTCGTCGAAGTCAGAAACCATTGATGACGATGAAGACGACGACGACATTGATCCTAGTTCACGTACACCATCCAGCAGCAGTAAAATACGCCGCAGACGTACAGCATTTACTAGCGAACAACTTTTGGAACTGGAACGTGAATTTCACGCCAAAAAGTACTTAAGTCTGACTGAACGTTCGGAAATCGCGAATTCACTCAATTTAAGCGAAGTACAAGTAAGTGAATTGAATAATATTTGTCCATTTCGAGGGGACGAGCACTGCGATACGAAGAAAAAAATTTTTTTTAATTATTTATTAAAGCTATACGTTAACCCCCATAAGTGGAAAAATTTTCAAAATAAGAATTTCCTGGCAGAATGCTTTGCTCGATTTTCAACAAATATAGCTTACTGGGAGACATTAGACATTATTCAGTGTCGAAATAAAACATTCAAAATTCTACAAACTTAAAGCTTAATTTCTGTCACAATTCAATCCAGGTCCCACTTTTAAAGGAAAAAGTCTAACCCTTAAAAATAAGTTATCAGAACTGACTACTTCAAAATGTTATGACTGAAGACTTTCAAAGTTTCAAATTTCGTCCCGCATGTTACTCTTTCCTTTCAATTGTAAGCAAATGTAGTCACTAACGATGATGACAATAATAATGATGATAATAATAACAATAATAATAATAATTATTATTATTTTTTCCTTGGTCCATTATTAATTTGTATTCAGTGTGCAGGCACAACCCATTTATAGAGTTCAAAGTCTATCTCACCGAAATATTGACTACTTAATACTAGGTATACCAGCTAGGGTTGCCAATAAGTTCACTAAGTAGTAGAAGCAAGGCCACAATGTTTGGCAGTGCAGTAACTGCCACTTATGTTTCAATTCTTTTTGAAATACGATACAGTTTTAAATTAAAGAATAACAAAAATAAAAAAGAACAAATAACGGTAAAGCATTCATACAGCCATATAGTTGGAACCAATCTGAGGACTTTTATCATTGTAATATGTAGAGATCTCATAAATTTGCAAAATAATTATGACTTCTGTTTTTCCGAGACTGTATACTTGGACCGTATATATCGTCTCTTTAAAATGCGATACATACTGGCGTATTCGGAGTAGCACATAAAAACTATTTGCGCGTCTTCTCGAACGTCACATACACCACTCGTCTTCGTCTCTCCCTTCAAATAATTGATGCAGCCACCACAAATTAGTCAGCATGCCGTTTCCACGAGGGCGGGGCAGTAAAACCACAAACAGAAAAAGAAAGCCATTGCCGCCGTCTAAAGATATCGATAAAAGAAAATAGTTTGAATTACGAGGCGTACGGTTTAAAGAAACATATTTCATATTAATGTTTGTCGTCGTCGTCATCGTTCTTGTTATTGTATATACTCGAACGTTCGTCCATCAGAGGAAGAAAAAAGAGGAACGAACCCCTCCGGACGAAAAACGCATTTTCGAAGACCAAAAGATGAATGAAATGAGAGAAGCGAACGAGAAAAAAAAATGCCGAAAGGCGTGCGAAAGACTGAAAAGGCTGGAAAGATTCTGTTGTAAGTTGCAGACATTCAATGCGGAAAGAATGTCGAAAAAGCCTAATCGACGTTTTAACATTAATCTCAACCCTACAATAAAGAGCGAATTCGACAGAAAACTATAATTGGTAATCGATCGCCTCGACTGCAACTGTTTGATAAAAACGACCCGAGGTGGACTGGGTGGACGTAACTCTGCGGCGTTCGCCAAATATGGGACGAGTAGCAATCTGAGAATTTAAATAGGCGATACAGAAAAATAATTGGACGTTAATAGTTTCATCGAAATTTCTGATTCATTTGATGAAAATCTGACAGATATCAGGCCAAAAAGATACTTTTACGTACACCCGATTAAAAAAAATTGCTGCAAATCGTGGTGCAATCACAATATCAGAACAGAGTTTTCAGACAGCACGTGTCTGAAGTCATTTTTGTAAGCATAATAGGTTTTCTCATCCGATTTTTCTTACCTAACTCGAAGGTCATTGGGTGCAGGCCATATCAAAAATTATATTTTTTGAATTTCTTACCGTTCACAATGGGTGAGGAATCATTTTAAAGTTTCCGCCTTTACGCACAAAATTATATGAAATTTTTACTCCCCCTCTCTCAATGCCAGAAATAGTGGACTAAGAGTACTTCTTTGATACAACCCAGAACAACCAGGGGTTGTTTAAGATTGTACCATGCTTACAAATTAATGATATTACAATCACAAAAAAAGGTATCAAATTTTGATTATTCTATTCAAATATTAATAAAAATTTAAAAATTCATGAGAAAGAATTATTCAGAGTCAAAATACATTAACAAAATTTTCAACATAAAATAAAAAATTTTTCTGCTTATTGCTGCCCTACAAACACCGTACTATCCTTCATTCATAACTATGGCTATTGCCTAATTAATTTTTTTAAATTTAGTTATCCGGTTTGATATTCATAATATATGATGTGATACAACGAGCAACAATGTACATTAATTCTTCACTTTTCTTGATCACAACTGTTTGTAACAAGATTTAATTTATAAAGTGTGATACACTAATCAATTTTGTTGATTAAGAGCTTTAAAATGATACTCTATTTGCCGATTTCCAATGAAAACAACATTCAGGTAAACATTAAATAATGCTTCAGAAAAAATAATGAGATCCTGAAAATCTATTTTTGACATTTTTAACCAAAAAAGAAGCTAAACAATGTTACCAAATGATAGAATCTATATATAGTTAGGCATCAGAAGACACACCCGAAGGTAAAATTTCATTCAGATGCTCCGCTAGATGGCTCAAAAATTCCCTTAATACAACCTGCACCGAGTTATCCGAAGAATATATTTATACAGGCCAACCAGAATGAAATTCGCCACACTATACACCGTTGAAATTTTTTTTCTTGGGTGCTAGAACCCAATCATGTAACTTTGAAGTAGAAGCTGAACAAGATAAATATTTTGGGAGTAAAATATGAAAATAAGAGGGATTTAAGGTAACAAATTCTCGTTTCAAAGTCTTTAAAAGTTCAAAAAATATGAGAAATATTTCATATAAAAGTAAGAAAAAGTACAAAATATTTCGAAAAATTATTCACACAATTTTCATGCCAACATTAATATTTGCAGAGGACAGAATGCAAAGATCAGAGGTGGCTATATACCCTAACCAGTGTCAATTCTGAAGGGAAATTTTACATTTATATGAATACCAAAATGGAAACAAACATTCATTATTCAAATAATTTATGTGAAATAAAATTTGATATTATCTTTCAAAAAATGAATAAATCCATTAGCAGATACCACATGGAGATCGGATGAGAATACAGAACGCTATTTTCAAGTTTCAAAACAAAAATAGTTTGTAGTGGCAGAGACACTACAGTTAAAGGCACTTATACATAATACTTCGTTTAACATCCACGGACAATAAAATATAATTGTTGTCACACTCCTTTCACGCACCACTGTTCGCTTCAGTTGTATAACGACGAATGTTGGCAACCTCCTCAGCCCAGTACTCCTCTACCTACTTTACTTCGGTAGACAAGTTCCCTGCTTGCCTGCCAGGTGCGCAGGGGATTGTGGGTGTAGCCCACGATATCGTTCAACTTTTTGTTTTTTCAATACTTACATAGACTATAAAAATTGAATAATAATTCATTTTCTTACTCCATAATATTGATTAAAAGAAATTTTTATCACATTATATGTCAAATAATTGTCCACCCATTTAATAGGCAAGCAGTTTTCTTAAACTCTTTGGAACTACTGAACCAATTTTATTGATATAGGTATCGCTTGAAAAGGTTTGAAGGGTAGATGTGTAAAGAATCCAAAAAAAAAACAAAAAATTGCAGAAAGAGTGAAAATAAGGGTGGAAAGCTGCATGTGCATGAAACTTAATTTTGAATAGACAAGATTATTTTTCAATGATGCCATAGCTGCAAAGTTTTTTTCTTAAGCAAAAGAGAGAGGGAAATGGGAATCTAATTTTTAAGAACAAGAATGATTAGTGGAGTAGAAATAAAGGCAAAAACAGTGAAGGACCCCCGCAATCTGAGCATTCATAAGCAAGAAACTAATTCTCGAATAAACTATGTATTATTCAGTGATGTAGTTGTAAAATATTTTTAGGCAGGGGGTCAGTGGAAAGAATCTAATTTTGTTTTAAATGAAAACTGGTGGAGGAGTGGAAATGAGAACAAACAAAAATATAAAGGTAACCACAGACTAAATATCTGTGAATGAGAAACTTATTCATGACCAACAACATTGTTTTTTATTTTCAGCAAAGTAGATGCAAAGCCAGGGGAGAGAAGGAAGAAAAATTTTGAGAAAAGGTTGGAGATAGGCTCCTCAATAATACATAATAAAAATACTTCTGTGTTTCCCCTGACAGGGGCTACAGTGTGTGACTATTTTTAGTTTTTTCAATTTTCATCAGTAGTTAAGAAATTAGTAATGAAAGTGTGTCAGTAAAATGTACCTACTTGATTAAAATTTTAAACAAACAGTTTCTGTTAATTTTTTTAAATATTATAAAAACTTACATACAGACTGGTGATTGAAGAATGACTTTTTTTTCAAAGTTTTAATGATCATTATTTTCCTAACAGTAAGCTGAAAATGAAAATAAAACACATAAAGATGTTCAAAAGACATAGCATGGTGATATTTTTCATTAATATGTACTATATAGTCTGTAGCTCCGTTTCCCCTATAATGGAAATGTACCATCAGAAAAGTAGTGAAAAAATTATACATAATTTTTATTGTTACATTAATAAACGAATCGCAACGTATTTTTGTAATACAAACATATTCTCATAGACACAAAAATATGGCCAAATATCCTCTAAAATAGTCATACGTTTTCTATGTATTTAGCACTCAATTCCAGACTTTCAAACAATATTTTCACCTCCTTCAAAATTCCAAAAATACACACTCCTATCTACTAATTCATTAATACTCCTATATTAACCTATTGATCCTTGATCAGAAATTCCCTAAATATGCATATTTTTGAACAATCACTCTTTTTGTATATTCTCACAAATTCTCTCTAATTGTATATTCATCATATCCCTATTGTCTGTATTCCATTTCTCTCTTATCTCTTCAACACACTAATCACCCATAACTTTGGCCCAATATAAAACATATTTTTGTACATGTAAATCACTCTTTCGTAAAATGTAATCATTAAACGTTATTTACCACTTGTATATATTATTTGTGCTGTATATTTTACATATTAAAAAGATTACTTATAATCTGTTGAACGTTATTTGTAGGTACAATACCTAATGATATCGTTACACTTAGCTTTACAGAAACAACAAATATTGGAGAATACTATGATTTTAAGAATAAATACAGTACTTTTTCATTACCCTGTAACTCAGACCATATGAGAGTTTTGAAAACAATATGTGGAAACTCTTATATTATGGAATTTTATTCACATTATTTTTATATAGAAGTACATGTGTTATCCTTAATGTGCAATATTCAGTTAATTCATAAAATAACTAGTTGTTCTATGAAATAATGAGACATTTTTAGGGAAAGTGTATGAGGCAGCTACCACACATCGAAGGCTCTATATTACTTCTCCCTCAACCACTGTCACCCGGGACTGTGTCCGAGTAAGTACGGTGCTGTACTTGGGGTGATGGTGAGGCGAGGAGTTTTAGGTATTCAGCCGGAATAGGTTCGAATACCCGTACCACCCGAATACCTAAAGTGGATAATTAATTTTATTTTTCACACATCAACTAAGGAATTCATAGAATAATTAGTTATTACAAAAATTAACGAACCACAATCCATGAAAGTATGAAATTAAATAAAAGCGTTAAATTTTGAAACTGTTGACCTAAAATTACACCATATAACTTCCACTTTTCCAAACTAGCATATTCTCTGTGTGTACCAAACCCATGTTCAAGAGGCTGAAAAACAATGATTCCCTTATAACATCATATTTCCAAAAAAATTATAAGTTTTTGCTCTATGTTGATAGAGTGAGGATTTGAAG
The DNA here is from genome assembly GCA_011428145.1 of Ericerus pela. Classification (NCBI taxonomy): domain Eukaryota; kingdom Metazoa; phylum Arthropoda; class Insecta; order Hemiptera; family Coccidae; genus Ericerus; species Ericerus pela. Next base: position 884,552 of record WOFM01000034.1, read on the forward strand.
CACAATGGATTTTTCACCTTGTGAATCAAGGCATGAGTATCAACATTTTAAGAAAGAAATTTGATCAAATTTTAAAACAGATTATAAGATCAATTCTTTAAACTGATATCCAAAGAAATGGTCATCAAATGGAAAAGTACCAGTCAGCATGACTATAGACTTTAGTACAAACTCATTTAGTCTATTACCTTCTTATTGCAATTAAAATGTCCCTAAACTGCACATTACATACAAACTATTTGATGATTTCAGTAATGATGAAGACCACACAATGTGGATCAGTAATAGTCTTAAACCTAGTGTACACTATGACAGTCTATAATGATAGTTGATCTCATGCCGGTAAATTATCACAGGATAGTCAGTCACCAGTATGACAGTACTCCATGCTATCATGTTGAGATAGCTAATAACACTATCATTCTAGTACTATTATAGTATACATACGGCTTTATACCATAAGTGAAACATACCTTAGGAGTATTCATATAGGCGTAAATAGGGTTCCAAATATAAGGGCCTTAAGCCCTTCTTGATGACAAACTCATTCTAATCCTTTATTTTACACTCCCTGGAAAAGCATATCCCCACCCTTCACTGAATACCGTACAGAATTCAATAGCCTTCAATATTCATCTTCAGAAGAATATAAATTAAAAATTTTGTTTCAAAAAAATTTCACACACATTGCCCTAACATTAACGAAAACTAGCTCAATAGCTTCATCAAAAAAAGTAAGTTTTCAAAAATCAGCCAATTTTAAAACCAAAATTGGTAATAAGTTCATATAGATCATGAACTGATGAATGTACTGAATTCTGTAAATGTTGATCAAAAATTACACATTTCTATTTTTGGAGTACTGAATCAAAAGAAAATTGGTGACTCCTGACAAACCATAGGGCATGATTAGCATTAAATTGATGGCAAGTTAGAATAGATCATAGTAAACACTATTCCAAATTTTATTATCATCAAAAATTACAAATTATAGTGCTATAAAACATTCAAAAATGGGAAGTATCATCTAACCAGTTTCGGTGGGACATTTAATCAATAATGTACATTATGAGTGTGTAGTGAGTACCAACCCTAAATTGATTTATGAAACAAAAATTAGTAATTACATTTTCATGTCAATAAAACTTAGTTACTTAAAGAATGAACAGAAAGAGGTGAAACAAAAAAAAAAAGAAGAAATTTATGATACTAACATCTATGCTATTTTATTTTTCATATATGTTAGAAAAAAATGAAATAAAAATACAGTAGAAGAACCAAAAAACTCCTGTTACTTCAAAAGAAACTGTGTTACAATTTTGCCTATAAACATGTAATTTGTAAGCAAGTGAGAAAAGAGATCCCTGGTTCAAGTCTGAGCAAGAGGAAAAATTTACTTTTTAAGGTCATTAAGTTTGTTTTGAGATTTAACGAGGGGTTTTCTATATAAATATTGAAAAAATGACCTTTTACAACATTAAATACAACTATTATCGCAAAGAAGGAAAAGAACCAATTACAAAAATCAAACTAAATAGCAAATAATTGGAAAACAATTTGATCAGTCAAAAGCAAAATGAACAAAATTTATCTAAATTTTAAAGGCTATATCTGTATATGTGTATGTACCAAATTTCAACTCTATTAAAGGCAAAGTACGCATGTTAGAACCACTGAACCTTCAAAACAGCCTAAAGAAAGGAAACATAATACCATATGCAACTAAAGTGTGTTACTATTGATTAAAAATTAATTAGGTACCTATTTTAGGGCTACTTTAAGTCAGAAATAAAATTGATCCCAAGCATGAAGTACATTACCAATTGTAGCTAAAATTGACAAAATATCAGAATAAACCATAATGAAAACCTGTTTCAATTTCCTTATTATTGATCGAAAATTATCTATTTCATTAATCGTCCAAAACCAAAGTAAAAATAGTTGTACTTGAAATACAATCAAGCCAATCCGCACAAAATTCAAATATTCCAGTTCTTGTCTTAATGTTAATGTTTGGTCCAAATTTTATGTCAAATGTAACCTGTACCCTACTGTAAATTATAATTACATATGTTACAAGCAAAAACCAAATTCGCTCAATGAGTAAAAAAATGCTTCTGTCATTTAAAAATTGTTAGAATGCAAAAATTCGTGTTCTAGTTGTTTTTAAATGCTCAGAATGTGTTCTAAGCAATAGGTTACACAACATGAAATTTGTGAGTTAGTATTAGCCCAATATGCACAGAATGCATTGTGGAAGTTTCTCAATTCTACAATGCATTCTGAGTGCATTCTATATGTTTCTTTTATTGCTACAACGCAAAAGTAAAGCTCTGTTAACAAAAAAAAAAAAAAGTATAAAACAGAGTGGCGCTTTCACAATGCAAGATTTTACGATCCGCTGATAAAAATGTGATGCTTTTCTTTAAGAAAACAGGCGCCTCTCTATGTTCTAAGCGTTATTTTTTGTATTGTGAACAGGGCTTGACGCACAAAATGCATTGTGAAACTTTCACAACGCATTCCGTACCTTTAGGCTAATTTTTTGTTGTGGCCTTAGCCTATAGCTCAGAACGCATTCTTTGTATTTTTTTCACTTATTGAGCGAATTTAGTTCTGTTCCTAACATGTACATAATACAAAAAATTTCTGAAATTTCTGATTTTTACTGCTCAATACTTACTTCTAGTCTAGTAAGGACAAAAACTTTATTTTGGAAAATTACCATATTTTTTCCCCCAAAAATCGCTGTGGCTGGGCGTCCTAAATTATGAACTAAAAGACTCAACCCCCACCCTACTTGGTTCAATGGGAATGAGAAGAAATGTGCATATCAACTACAGTATGAAAATAGTGAAGTCAAAAAATGTTTAACATTAAATTTACCAAAAGGTTCTTAACTTTTTGTGTTTGACGCAAACCACCCGAACAAAGTGAGTTTGAAAAATACCAGTTTTTGTCTTCAGTTAAGCTAACATACTCACCAGAAAACGTTAATTTCATCAGTAAAAACTTGAGAAAAAAATCGTTAATAACTCAAAAATAATTGGTCCTATCGACCTGTGGTTATTTTCATTCGATTTAGCGCTAAACAATAAGTAGAATATGATATTGATATATACGTTGTTTCTGCTGAAAGCTTGCATAGAGGTTGAGATATTTGAAAAAATGACTAAAAAATTAGATTCGTAGGTACATTTTTGCTCTTATGTTTTCGTCCATTAGCATTCCTAGTGGTGCCTTAAAAGGTCAATGGGCGATCTTTCAAATTGTGGTTGGTTGAAACGACGATAAAGTTGATAGGAGTGAGGTAGAAGGGAAACTGTACCTAAAAATCGACTTTTTCGTTATTTTTTCAAAGTTCCAAATTTACATGAAAATTTTCAGCAGGAACAACATAATATATCATATCCTATGCATTTTTTAGCGCTGAATCGAAAGAGGCCAGTCGCAGGTTAGTAAGACCAATAAATTTTGATTTGTATCATGTTTTTACAAATAAAATTCACATTTTCTGGTATGTTATCTTGATTGAAGACAAAAAGTACTATTTTTCAGGCTCATTTTTTAGGCACGAGGAACGCCACAAACAAAAATTGATAGGAAATTTTTTTATCGTCAATATAATGTTGAATATGTCTTGACTGAACTATTTTCCCGCTATAGTTGATGATTCATGACAAAATTGAAAAACACTAATTTGGAGGACACATTTTCCATCACTTCATTTCCACTGAAGCAAGCATGGCTGGGGTCGAGTCTCTTAGTATGTTGTTTAGGACGCAATTCCCTAACAATTTTTGAAAAAAAACCAAAATCTTGCAATTTTCTCCAATAAAAGTTATTGTACACGCTATCTTTGCTTGACTTCTACATATAAAAACTAAGCATAATGGGGTTAATCTCTCCCATGGAATTTTTCTTGCATTATTACAGTATTTATTCACTAAATAAATAATTTGAAAGATTTTTTTTTTTCCTTCAAATAATTTTATAACCACTAGACCGCAACATAAATTTCTGATTACAATACAATTTCACATAAGTAAGTAGAAACATGATAGTTTTTCTTTTTTTAATGAGATGCTTCTTCCACGATCATGTTGATGGGCAGTGATTTCTAGCCTCAGAAGGAACCTAAGGCATGGGTCTTTAATTTTGAATATTTTTTTATTTAATAAATAAAAATAAATGTCGATCAACACGTATACCACATCTTAGTTTTCACTCCCCAGCTTGTGAAACAAGGCCATTGACCAATGGCATCATATCTGCTCGTTCCCTTTTAGTGCAAATTTCACAAAAAAAATTTACCAAACCTTGCAAAATGACCGTCTTCTCAATCTCAAGACTATTATTTCAGGTGAAAATATGGTTTCAAAATCGTCGTGCCAAGTGGAAACGGGTAAAAGCTGGACTGACAGCTACCTCCGGTGCGTGCGGTAGCCACAGAAATCAAAACTCGTCGAATCCGGCCAACAAAATCGTAGTTCCTATTCCCGTCCACGTGAATCGATTTGTGGTGCGCAGCCAACATCAGGAGCTAGAAAAGTCGCTTTCCAACATGAGCAATTTGAATAATTTGAAAATGTTTTCGATGAATCGTGAAACCGAAGAGCGTGAAATATCCGGCTTTTAAATGCACCCACCCCCACCACTACTGGCATTACACATGCGGTTAAGTGTTACCTTTACCATACGTATGTACAACTGAAAATTTGTCACTTTGTCAGCAACAGTGGAGGGTAAAAAGTTGTACACCATTCTAAATTACCACAAAACTTTAAAAAACGTCGACGAACATTTTGTGAACATTTTGTAAATAACTTGTAAAAATCCGTTATAATATCCATAAACGCTCACTACTACATATTATATTGTATAGAATTTATTTGAAATTTTTCAACCATTTAGCTGCGTTCACAAAGCATGCCTCGAATATTTTCTATTTTCACCTGGCATTTTTGTAAGTCATGTTCAAAGTAAAATCTTTTAAAAACACGAATTTTTACAGCGTTCCCTTCTTTTACATCTTTCTCAAATTCGGTGCCAAATAGATACCTACGATGTTAACAAAAACATCCAACTTCTTTAGTTTTGCTTTGTTTTTGTTTTCTTTCTTCTTCTTTCTTTTCTCATTTAATTTTTTAATATCACTGAAAAACACGAATGTATCGACGGCATGTACCGAAATTTTCAAAAAAATGTAAAAAATAATTAAAAATAAAACGTTTTTACATTCTTATTCGACGAAAGTGACATGGTTAAAAATAAGTAAATTTGCAAACGATAAAAAAAATTTTTCATTGGAAAAAGGGAAATAATTATATTTTTTCCCCCAATTCATCAACTGAACAGATAAGGAGCCTTGTGGTGCATTAATTTTTCATAGAACACTTTTGTCTAACTGACATACAAGTTCTACTTGTTTTCTAATTCATTTTGAATCAGTCAATGTTCAACTAAATTTAACATCACTATTTTTTTTGCTCAGTAATTTTAAAATTTGTACCTCCCTTTATTATTGTACATATTTTGATAATTCGTTGCGTGATTTTCCTCTTCAGTTTCTTCTTCTATATTTTTAAATTACTCGTGAAAAATGTTAAATTTTTGTAAATTGTTCTACTGTCGAAAATGAATTACGAAAATAAAATTTTTTATGTATGATTTAGACGTTTTTTAATTTAAAATAACTTAAAACAGTTTTACGCGAAATAAAATAAAACTTCCTTCATCACAGGGTCGGCTCCGAATTTTATTTTGACTGAGGCCATTGTCGGAAGGAAGGTAAGGTGTGTTGTTCTTTTTATCAAGATTAGCAGCTTTGGTTGACAATCTAAATTTTTTATTAGATTATCAGTGCTTTTCAATTTTAGATGATTCAACTTTTATTAGAATTTATTTTCAATGAATGAAAACTGTTCAAGAAAAAAATACAAACCATAAACTATAGGCTAATTTTTACGAAACATTTCAGTGAAGAAAATTTTGTTTTCACTTCATTTGATTTCATCGAATCCGACATTTTGGCAATGTTTTTAGAAATGTAAACTGGTCATCAATTTTCAAATTTAAAAAAAAAAAAACAGGGTAAAAATGAAAATTACACTTTATTACATTTATTTTTTCTCAGTACTTAGTAAATGGGCTGAAAGATAAGAATCACAAGCCTTAAGGATACCACTGCACAAAATAATTGTTTTTTGAGAAATGGTATCATAAATAAAATTTATCAATGGGACTGTGAAATAGCGTTGCTTTCAAAAGTTGTAAGTACATAATATTCCAACATAACCACCTCTAGTGTTCTTGCAGAGCCTACTATAATTGTTCAACATGGCATATTTCCCAATGAGACTAGTTGAAGAGTAGCGTAACGCTTAAATCAAATTTGCTGATTGCTTTTCCATTTGGTAAACTAGTTTACTGACAAAGTCTCACAATTTTATTATTTTTTTAAGTACATGATTTGGGGTGTTATTCCACGAACACTTTCCGTCATTTCATTCACGTCTTCTTCTTTTACATGGCATAAAGTCCAGAAAAAATCTCACAAAACCATCCACCAAGTTAAAAAGTTTGCTTGTATGAAATGTCGAAAAGTGTTCGGGGAATAGCTCCCTAAAAAGGCAATGTTTACACAGATATTTTGCAAGCTGAAAGTAGCGCTTTTAATTGTGAAGTACAACCACCATGAAAAAAATTTTATATAGAGGTTGCAAGGTAAGAAGATTAACTTTCTTTCTGATGTAACATTAATTTAAAAAACTACAATCAAAATGACGAATTCCAAAGGGTAACATTTTTATTTTTATTTCAATTATAATACTGTACCCTTCTTTTTTTCTTTTTGTACATTAAAAAAAATCACCTAACCTCCCACCCAACCAAAATTAGTAATGGAGATAATATTTTAAAACAAAGATGCCCCGAGTGGTATATAAACCTGGATTATCTCGCATGGCAACCACCTTCACTACGCACATTGCCACAGTTGCTGATACTAATGATAAAGTATTCACAGTATTCTAAAATATCGAATGTACTTCACTCACCATTAACAGTAATTATGAGGCATTTAATTAATTTTTAGTTGCTTTCTGATCATTAATTATAAAAAATATCTCCATCAACAAGGTTCAAAAGTTTGTATTTATATTCAAAGGAAAGTTTGTGAAACACAGCAAGTGAGCAATTCCAAAGTCATGTGAACCCTCACTTTTGAACCTGTGTGTGTAATATACCTACTATTTATATCTTCACACACTTGAATTCGCATTGAAATTGTCGGAAGTTATATTGAGTGTAAAAGCAGGACTAGTTTTACCCCCGGGTCTACATCGGATTTAAGCCCTGGGGTGGAAAATTCACATCTAAACAAAAAACTAGAAACCACAGTTATTAGTTGTGGGGGGTTAAAAAAAAAAAACAGCGGCAGAAATATTATAGCCCGGAGCAAAGTACTTAAAGTTGTACTTGAAACCTGCTCTGTATAAAAGCTCTTACTTATAAGGTTTTTGAATGTTTTTCCATGATGCAAAGAGAGAGAACTAAGTAGGTAGTAGGTAGGTACCTATTCAATTAATCCTATTTTTGGTGTGTTATTGTTGGGGAGTCGGGAAGGTTGTTGGCGTGGATGAGATGTTCAATACTTTTCGCACTTTTCTTAAACTTTAATATAATGGCAATATTTTCAGATAATTTTCCAGCGTTTTGTTTTTTGTTTTTCTCTCAGCTACCTCGGGATTTTTCTCTTTAACCTCCAAAATTTTTAAATATATGTTTCATAGATTTTTTACAAATTTTTTCAAAATTTTAAAAGCTATTTTTCTAGTCATTGTTGTATTTAAGGGTGAACATGGAGCTTCTCAGTTTTTTCATTAGATAACTTAATGCCACTAATGAATTCCTAACAAGAAATCGCGACAAATGAGCTATTTTAATTTGATTGTTATTCATCTCGGCGAACAGAAACTTCATGAAAACTCATAACACATGGGCAATTAACAGAATTAATGTCGCAACGATATGTCCATCTAACTATGAACAAAATTGGTTGCCATTTTGAAACTAAACTATTGGTCTAGCTTCTTTTGCAAGACCAAGTTTAAAACTAAAGACTATCAGGATTTTGTTCTTGATCTTGATTTTGCTAATTAAAGAAGTACGTCTGTCGAATCATTAACTTAAAGTGTAAGGTTTTGAAAATTAAATTGAAGTTCGTTTCGTTCATTGGCATAGTTTTGAAAAAAATGTTATTTTAACGAAAAATGCCGAAAATGAATAAATTCCAAAAATGACAAAAGTGCCAAAAAATTGCCAAAAACTCTTATTTTTCTAGAAAATAAAGAGAATTCAATAATTTACATTTCATAGGTTACATGTGGAGGATTGATGCAATTGAGAGAGATAAACGCTGTTACTATGGTACAAGAGGTTAGGAAGCACTCTAATAAATCCGGTTATCAGTAGCGCATATATGTATGCCCCTTTCGTCATTATAGGCGTGGAGGTTCATTTAGTGAATATAAGTCAATTTTAACTGAAAGACGACTAATATTTAGACAGAAAAATGTCGAAAAACACCTGTCTGTTATGTATAAAATTATTTTTTAAATAAATACATCCATGTCACTGCAAATTATTCGTATAGCGGTGTGTTTTGTTTTTGCCAAATAATACCAAAAATACAGGTTCGTTGCTGAATCTTAACCTTAATAATGCTGAAAAATCCGCATTCTACTTATTACTACAGTAGCACCTAACTGAAAAGCCGACTCTGTGGTAGACATTCGAAGTTGGAGTAATTATTACCATTCTAAACTCCTCTCAGCGTTGAAAAAACACCGAACCATTAGTCCCTAACTATTCGTAACCTTATTCGAGTACCTACTTCACGGATTTTCTGTATCAATAACAACCACAATAGCGTGTCCCACAGAAATAGGTCTCTGCAAATTTTCATCGATAAAAAATTTTGTTAAAAAACCAATGCTCGGGCAACAAAAATACACAATACTATAGAGATGAACAAAAATTTGCATCACTTTTAAAATCAGAGCATGTATTTCGACATTAACACATTTCACGAAGAACCCAATGCACATTTGCGTTCAAGTAATCATTCATGCCACCCAAGGAAAAAACTTTACATTCACTTGCCGTTTTTAACGCGTCTTTATCGCATCGCCAAATAATGCGAAATTTATTCTTCTCGTCGACGATTTGTCATCACAAAAAGAAGGCGATAAAAAAAAAAAAAAAATTGCGTAGAAAAAAAAGGAGACAGTGAGGGGGGTAACACTGAGAATATGAAAACACGAGAGAATATGTAATTGGCGGTATATTAGCGGTACTCGTCTGATGATGGTAATTGCAACTAAATTATACTGGAAATGATCCAACATGTTGTAGACCACATATTTGTGATAGTCGCCACTCTCCCTGATCCAAAATGCGAAAATAACTTTCTTTTGAAGAAGCGTTAGAAGGGGGAGCGAAGGAAATATACAAATGCTCCTCAATTAGTTGAACAACACGAATTCTTATGCTAAATGGAATATTATATTAATTATGTAGAAAGTAGATAGGTACGTTTTTTTAATTTGCGATAATTTACCCTCTTTGAAAAAACACGAATATTATGAGTAGGCAAACTGTGCTATATGAACAAACTACACAAAAAGGTAAACCTAATCGTCTCATCATATTGGCAAAATTCCTCGCAAAATTTTCAATTCCAACGACAAACCAATGACAGAAATGAAAACTGTAGAGAAAAGAGAGAGCAAAATAATGAATCAATTTTTCGTGTTAATAAGAAAACTGCCAGCAGCTAAGTCAGTCATATTAAATGCATTAAAATAAATAAAAGACTTCAAGCGAAATGTTAAGTTGCAATTATTTTGGCAATTGAACAAGCATGAAGCAACCCTCAAAAATAAGTTTACATTAATAAAAAGTTTTTAAAAGACAGTTCTAGGTTTTGTCAGCTCGGGGAATCGAACCTGGGACCTACATATTAGCCAGCTAAAAGCGGTGAACTTAACCGCACAGCCATCTCACCGCCGACTATAACTGGCAAATGTATTTTATATTAGACAAGGTATGGTGGTTCCCACACACTCCCCCCCTAGAGAGACTCAACACGAGTTGAACGACATTAGATGCTGTGGGAGGTTGGGCTGAATCAGAAACGTCTCTTATACCTATACACACAGGCTTATACTACCTATACGGGTTCTATTTCCACTATATAGGGCGCCATCTATCGGCGACTCAAGTTAGGAAGGAGAGTTGTGAGTTCCACCATGCACCACCAGGGTGCGTGCGTGTCCAGCACACGTCAAGGGTCACCAGATGTAGGTTTTGTCGGCTCGGGGAATCGAACCTGGGACCTACATATTCGCCAGCTAAAAGCGGTGAACTTAACCGCACGGCCATCTCACCGCCGACTATAACTAGCGAATGTATTTTATATTAGACAAGGTATGGTGGTTCCCACAACAGTTTTTATTTTCATTTTATTTCTTTTGACTTTAGCTTTAAGCGAAATAAATATTATTTCATTGCTTAAGGTTGACTGCAGGATTGGTATATTTCAAAATCGCAGTAGTATAAAAGCTTATAATAAAAATTCAATTAAAATAATTAAGGTCAAAATTCCAAAATCTATAGAACGCGAGGAACTGACATTATAAAAACTGCATAAAAACTAAAATACAAAGAAATTAATTATTACAACATGAAACAGAGTAAAACAAAATATTTTCTGAGAACATTTAGCACACTTTTTAGAGCATTTGAAAGCAGAAAAAAACTTTTGCTTTCCTCATTAGTAATTAAAGCAATAATGAAATCCAATAAACGCTATAATTTCTAATAGGACTAATCCAAAATGCTATCAGCTCAAAAGTGATATTTTTTCGGTTTGACTAACACTTGTTATTGTTCTTGACTTGTTTCTACAAGTCAAATTATTTTCATTTCTAATTTTCAATTTTTTATCGCTCGTGTTTTTTGGTCTCACATCCTTCTTTTTATTTTTATTTTTTTACTTTGAAAAATATATTTATTTTTACTTTCTCATAATTACGGAATGTGTCAACGGTTTCGAATAATTTATCCTCGAATGAAGAGAACTGCGCGCTGTATACGGTTTCCATTAATCCGATTCAACCCGGGGGGTCTGAAAGTTTTGGTGTGTCGGTTTAGGAGGCGGATTCGTATTTAACGCGAATTACCGAGCCACGAGCCTCATTTACGTTCGAAATTATAACAATTGAAAAAAAAAAAAGGAGAGAAAAACACCACACTGAAACGATGATTATACATTTAGTTACTGACGGGCGGAAAACATTCGCCGCTGATTATCATGCAAATTAAAAAAGCGAAAAAAAAAGTAACTGATCCCTTTTTTCGCAAAAGAATTAATCGAGTTCGATAATTCGATTTAAAATTAATCGTTGCACAAAAATGACGAACATATACATATACTAGGGTGGTGGACGAATCACACACACACACATAGAACAAAAGGGTGGAGTAATTACAAAGGGTGAACTTTTTATACATTAGAGTATAACTATAAAACTGTAATAACACTGAGATTGTCGAAAGCATTTTTTTTTTTTTAAGCTTGTAAACATTAATTTGAACAATTGTTGTGTAATTCAATTTACTCTTCATTACATGTTTTGAACACGTGGCTGAACCATAAAAGCGTGAACTGCGCAAAATGAGTTTGTGAGAAGAGTTCAAGGATTTTGATACTCATTCAATAAAAAATATTTTTCATAATTAATAATTTACATTCTATAGCATACATGGACGAGTAAAATTTTCATACAAGTGATAAAGTAATTTCCAGATATTTTACTCTATTAACGCCAGTGAATTTTTTGATTTCAATTTATGAATAAGAATGAGCATTTAGATTTTTGCTACTTGAGGTTTTGAACCAAAGTGGAGTTTGTAACATCTGATTACCCACGGCCTTCTCTTCACGTCACCACCAATCTCGATTACTAGATATATTTTACAATAGGGAATGGCTCATGAGTTATAAGACTGTACTAATGGTAAGTCACAGACAAATACATCGGATTCAACTTGAAAATAACTTCCCGTTCTATGAAATAATACGACACGTCAATAGATTACTTTATATACCATGTGGTGACGTGTATCTTCGAATCTGAATCATCGGTGAACCAACACCTTCTCTCTTTTGACTGTTCACAATTTTGGTTCAACTGTGAACAGTCAGTCTCGTTTTGTATGTGATGAAATCCATTTGTCGTGAATACAAAATATTATTCACAACATACTACAGCTTTTGTTTCGACATTAAGTCACCCTTTTTTCAAGTCATTTTTACCAAAACTATTTGAAATGTGAACACCGATAGCAGAACTGTACCAGTCTGTTAAGACCATTTTTGATTCCAATAACAATTATACTAGGTTGGAATCTGTTGGTTCACCAGACATTGAGAACCATGAGGCAGTACAATTTTGTGATACGTACACAACCAGATATTTTTATGTCTTACTGTAAGTAACCTTTTTACTGTAATAAAAACGTGAATTGTATTAATGGGGTCGGCCAACTTATTTAAACCGTTTACTCAAAATTGCCCGACATGCCTCATAGGCCTTGGGAGCTTTCGCTGGTAGGCTAGTGGCCTAACTCTTTGAGCTGACTTGTAGTCTCAACTTTACAATTTCTCCAGACTCACTGATATACTTCAAATTGTGATATCAAACCCCTATACTTGGGATGTACATTCGTTTTTGGACGTCACAAGTTTTAGAATAAATAAACAAATGCATACTCATACACTGAGGATTACTGGCTGCTGAGAGACGCTTGGCATCTTGCATGTACCTTATTCAAACCACAAATCAACTGATTAGCTTAGAACAAAATGCGAAAATGTGATTCGTCAAAAACAAATTATAACTTCAAGTAAAACTTATATTTAGGCCCGTATACAAGAATTATACACAAGTATCAATAGTGAATTAAAATTACTTATCTTAATAAAGTTACATGCTTACATCTATGTATTATTTTCAAATAGAGATATAATTGATAATGGAAAAAATGTACGAATAATAATAATTACTCAAGTATCGTTTTTAGACAAACTTCATAACAAATACAAATGAACCAAGGACAAGGTATACAATAATAATAAGTTAGGCTAAAAAAGAGTTTTTAAAAAATAGTTTTTATAATTTGAAGAAAAAAATAAGGGTGAAAGAGAAAATAAAATTTCTCACTTTTTTTTTCGAAACAGAAACAAACAAAAATTGAAAAAACAATGATAAAAACGGATGTAAGTGTATTTGTGCCTGTGTCGCAACACATGAAAGCAGCGCTGAAGTTGGTCATCCAGTGTACTTCAACAAATTGAATGAGTAGAATAAAAGCGTATAAAAATCAAGTAAAGTATGCAGTGCCTATGACAGAAAAATCTGAAAGACCCGTTTTTCTTGAGATAAGCCCTAAAAATAGGTATAAATCATTAGCGTGCGCAGACGTTCGAAGTTATGGGTGCCTGAGAAGGTGTGGAAAGTTTTCCACGAACAATTTTTCCCCATTCAATTTTTAACTCTTAAACCCTCCTCTAATTTTAGGACCTCTTAATTTTTTTCCTAACGTAATTACTTCTTTTTAATTTTTTTTATCCTCTTGATGTCTTACTTGTCCAGTCAAATTAGATCTGTTTACTCAATAAAATCAGAAAAAAGATTTTTCTTTGGAATCCGGTAGTTTCAAGTGCCTTTTTGGAGGCACTGAAAATCCCCCCAAATCTGGTAGCGGCTTGACCCCAAAAAATTCATTTTTTGTGCTCACCAATATGTTTTTAGTGATTTATTTTTTTTATAATAACGATACCAAAAAATTGTTCGAACAATTAATATAGTATATAAAACTATCAACAACACAGGTGTCTTAACATTTTTTTCTAAATGCCATAGAAAGCTTAGAAAATGACAAGAAAGTTCGCACATACCACTAATAAGGAGTACTGCCCTAGATGAGGCTTAGTCTTCTCAATACATACTACACCAGTATACCTGGTCAACTCGATGGACTATCGTTATTCATTTATTTATGTATAATACATATACATAAAAATTATTTTATTTTTTTGTGTGTGTATGTTTATTTACAACACCTTAACTTCAGACTCAACAAAACAAGTATAAACTTTCTAAGCATATTTGTTTTATTCCCAGGAAGTTTTCAAGATAAATTGAAAGTCCATACCTTCCTTGCGAGTTAAATTGTGGAAAATAATGAAAAATTTTATTTATTCAGAAATACGTCTTTTCCATTAAAATTTTGACTAAAAAATATGAATGAAACTTTTCATTTTCACCCACAACTTACCTTCCGAATTATCTTAAAACCTTCCTTAAAAAAAAAAACAAATGCTCAGAAAGTTTAGGCTTGTTTTGTTGAGTGGTTCTGAAGTTGAGGTGTTACAAATAAACATAAAAACATTTACACACACATACACACACACAAATATAAAAAAAAAATTACTTCTATTTATTATATATACGTTAGGTCTATTAGCTTGACCGGATATACTGGTGTAATATGTATAGGGGAGACTAGACCTCAAGCAGCACAGTACCCTTTATTAGTGTATCTGCAAAGTTTCGTGTCATTTTTTGAGCTTTCTATGGTACTTACACATAATTATTTTACCATTACAAAAATGAAATGAAGTTTATTAAAAATTTTGAATATCATTACTCATAATGAAAAAAAAAAGGTGGCCATGGGTGCCGAGCACGAACAAGCACCCACGCTTAATTTTAAATAAAACTTACGAAATTAAGAACAAATATTTAATACAACTTTTGTGACACGACACTAATTTTAGTGCAAATCAATTAGACGGTACTTCTGGTACAACACTGTTCGTTTTTATTTTGGCGATAAAATGGCTAATTTGGAACAAATAGTGATGGAATTGGAAACAAATATTCAATATAGTTTATTCTAACATTCTACCAATTTTGATGCGGATCAGACGGACAGGACCTCTATGAAGTCCATTTTTGTTTCGATTTTGGTAGATGTAATAGTTTTAAACCGTGTAATTTTACGTCAACAGTTGCAATGTAATCATCAATTATGATCTATTACTAACTTTTAGCACCCAATGTTTTACTTTTTGAAACAAATTTTTTCTAATAAAACTGATGCAGTGTTGAGAGTTTTTTTTAAATCCATGATGATGACATAAAATCCTGACATTCATACACAAATTTAAATTTTCAAAAGTTTGCGGAGGGAGCCTACAAAATTCCTTTGTCCCAGTGAAAAAAAGATCTTACCTAGCCCATGGTGTATTTAAGCGAAAATAATGCAGACGGACACTGTCAAAACTATCGATAGTTTTGAAATACCGATATCGAAAATATTCGATATTTTCTATCTCTACAACAAAAGGCGAGAAAGATTGATCTAATGAATATTTATATTCGGTTGCTGCTTTTTTGAAAGAAAAATAGAAAACTGAAACCTGAAACAGCTGAAATCATACTTTTCCCTTCGCCAAAAAATCTTCTTGGAAAAATCCGGAATTAAACGGACGAAAGTCCTTCTAGGAAGTCCTGAAAGTCATACGGAACACCCACAAATCGCATTCCACTCCACCAATTACGAATAAATTTCGATTATTTTACCATACGGGCATAAGCATAATATGCATCCCTCAATATTCGAAGCTCATACAATGCGAATTAGTACACGCAGTACTCCACTAATAAAAGGTACCGCATCTCAGTAGCTACTCCATTGACACTGCCGCCTGTCGACCTCGCCGTGTCCATCGAAATATAAAAATCTTCTAATTGCTATGCCGATCGTCGACAACGTCGAACATTTCTAAATAGAATTGACGTTTGGACAAGTAAAACGCGTTATTAATTTCAAATATAATTAAGACGACTGAATAATAATTATAACTCATCGATATTTTAACACCCACAGTGTAGCGACGGTGGCTCTTTTTTTTTCGTTCTTCCCCAAGTACCATGAATATAAAATTCAAACGAAACCCAAACAAAAGCAAAAGTCATCCGGCGACGAATTAATTAGGTAAAACAGATACTCAAATAGTCGAGCCATGGGACCGGATACGGCGATCGCTTTTAAAGCGTTTCAGTCTCGACTCGACGAATGAAGAATGAATGAAGTTGGCACGTTATCTGTATGCGAACCGAGTATATACTTTGAGTTTCCACCACAAATTTCAAAATCGAAAAAATACTCGTCTGTCGGCGTCGGTTCCGATCGAGACGGACAGTTTCCGGCCAACGTACGCCCGTTAAACAATACATAGAATAGATATCTACGGCATAATTTGTGAATTGTCGTACGGGTAATGTCGAATAATTCGGACAGAAATTATCAGACATCACTTGTTACCGGATTTTAGGGTTTCGACGAGGAAACACGTGCGACAGCAGCACGTAAGAAATTTTCTTAAAACAAAACAATTCGTTGCTACGACGCAGTCGGCGACCACTGAGAATGACGATGTAGTCTTTCGAGACGAACCAAAGTAAATAATTGACTCGGTAGCGAAGGTCTACACAATACTTTACAGAATACATTTGTTTCAAGGAAGATGAGTAATTTCATTGACACACGAGTAACAGCCACCAGTACTGATAGCCACAGCAGTTCACGTACCTATCTCAAGACTCGTCTCCTCTCTTGCTATTTAAAATTGGGTGAGTTAGAATGGTTGGAGTTGTGACCATATGGTATTTTTTATACGCTTTTATTCTACTTGTCCCCAATTTCAGTTTCACAAAGTATTTTATGTGGTCACAAAGGGCTATAATCGCGATCGCTGAGTTCGCTTATGGGTGTTCGTGAGAGTGCGCCAGGTTTTACTTCACACACATTTTACACGTGTAAAAGCATATTTTTTACATATTAAAATTTACCTCACGCAGACGTTAGGGATGGGGGAAGTGAAAATTTTCCGTTTCATGGCAAAAAAAAAACTAATTACACCATTTTTATATTTTAATCTAATTTTTTTATATGTATATGGGTATATATATATATACACATATGTATGTATGACCCAAATATTGGGTTTAAGGTTTTGAAAAAACTGCCAAAAGGATAGGGCTGAAATTTTCACGTAAATTATCTTTAAGTAGGACTACATCTGAAAGAAGTTTAGTACCTGCTGATCCAGTGATTTTTCCAAAATTTTGAAGAAACAATAGGAATAGTGTTGAATTTTTCACGAAAGATTTTCCGCATGTTAGCGTAAGTCTGACAAAAGTTTATTGCTTATTTGATCAGTAGTTTTCGAGATAAATAGAAAAAAAAAATTCCTGGAAAGATGGTTTTTTCAGGATTTAAAAGAATTTTGGTTCACGGTTTTTAGAAAACTACCAAAGCTATCGGGCTGAAATGTTCACAATAGATTGTCTTTATGTGAGTGAAAGTTTGGTAGAAGTTTGGTGTATATTGGTGAAGTAGTTCCCAAGAAAAACGTACAACAAAAATGAAAAATAGCTAGAGAAAAGCAAGTCGACTGTTTCGTTCGAAGTATCTTTTTCTTATTTACTACGCTGGGAGTTACGAGTGTATTTTCTGCAATGCATTAATTTAGGTTTTATTTTATTTTAATTTTTTTTAATATTGTCAATATAAATTGACACCCCGGATTTTGTAGCGAAGTATCACATGCGTTAGAGTTTTTTAAATTAATTTTTAATGTAGTTATTCATTTTATGAAAAATTATGAATTTTGAAATACAAATTAAATTCACATAATGTATTTAATATGCATATTTTTGTGTTCATAATTATGTATAAACGTATGTACATGAATGATTAAATGAGTCGTGATTACAGAATTACTAGGCGACTAGTAGTGTATCTGACCACTAATAAAAAAGCCCAAAACTTTTAGTACTTTTTAGAGAAGGCTGCTCGATTTCGAAAAAATTGAAAATTAGTTCTCTGAAAATACCTGATTTTCGGTTAGAATTAAAAGAGAACAGTTTTAAGGAAAAGTGAAGAATTTCTAAACACAGGAAGATTCTTTTAGTTCTTAAGAAAATTCTCATTCAAAACATTGTAAACTCAATCAAAATCTATGCCCAGCGTAAAAAATTATCGAAGTCGCTGAAAATTTTGTCAAATCATAAAAAAAAAGAGAGTTTACAAGTCACCTCAACAGACCAAGAAAGATAAAAAAAAATCAAAAAGAAGGACAAACACCAAAAAAATGAGAAAAAGACAGGACAGAAAATTTTTTTTAATTCTCACGTATAAATTGTTGGCCATTTAATTTACTTAAAACGATTATTTTTGTTTCATTTGCCTACATGTAAGACGAAACAAATAAGTGAGAAAAAGAGAGAAGAAAGATGAAACTTTTTTCAATTTCCTTTTCTTTGTCTTCATAGCATTAAGGATATTACAGACGGAGCATTTTGCCTATTATGCAGTGTACCTATAAAAAAAAATCAAATAATCGGTATTCGGCGTTGGTCTGAAGGCATAATGTAAATTATAAATTGACTCTGAAAGAACCAAAAACGTCAATTACAGAGCTCGAAAGCTGATCAAGAGCTAGATCGGCCACTGCACATGTCAGACTACTGACGGTTGGATTAGCGATATTGTTCTGTATATTATTTATAGCATCTTACCACCAGATAATATAAAGCACATTGGTAGCGATAGATAAGAGAATATATACAAGTATAAAACCAGAATTACCCATCTGCACTTTCTATACCAAGTTAACATCTCGGGGACAAAATTAGACTCCCTAATGAGTTAATTACCAAGGATTAAAAATATGAGTCAATTCGTTGGAGTCAATTTCAACCCACAGTAAACTCACAATATCGAATATCACAAAAATTCGAGAAGACTATACCTAAACAATTTTCAAATACATGATACACAATTGACTGATTTAAGTCGGGTTTAGCAGAAGAAAAAAAGGATTGATTCAAGAATGTTTTCTCCGGCAGACTAGAGCACACCATTACACATTCAATGCGAATAGATATCTCTGAACAATGAATATCCTAGTAAATTTGTTCTCATAGGCATAAATGAGTAAATCGTGGCCCTCCTAAAAATATTTAGTTTTTCTTTTCCTTTTCACTTTTTTTCCGTTTTCTTTTTCATTCGTGTCTATTTTTTCATTATTGATCAAACCTGATTAATTCTAAGAAATAATTTTCAACTGATGGTTATTCGTGATCAGCGAATTAAGTCGAACTTGACAGGTTTAGTATGAAGGCGCCAGTTTCTGATGTGAAGTGGATAACAATAAAAATCTATTCGATATTCTTCCGATGAATAAAATTTAGAGAATAACAAGGTTGACCATGTACTTCTTCAGACTGCACTCATTTAAGTGATACCAATGCCAGTCCTTAACTTTCACATTTTTATAACTTAAATGTACCTCAATCCACAGTTTTTTCTTTCATTGCTTCTTATACATACGGTATAACATCAAAAACAGTTTTTCCCATTTACTTCCTCCTCTTCACCTCCACTACAAAAACATTTTTCAACGTTTTCCAAGAATGTCTTCACTGAAATTAATTAATCACGCTGACGATAGAAGGCCACCAAGTGTGAGTGACGGATCGTCTGGAAATTTTGCCTAAATGCAGCCTATATTGCATACAAAACAACGCTGGTACCCTTTTTCTATAAAAATCTTGCACCCAGGTAGCACTATAGCAAAATATTAAAAAATCTAAGATCTAACAAAATGTTTAAAATTTAAAAATAATAATTTCAACAGTTAGATGTCATGTTTTCGGTCGTAAAATAATATAAAATTTACCACATTTCGAAACATTTCCACAAGTAATAAATTAAGCTTTAAAAATATAAATATTCATGAATTTCACGGAAAAAAATAGAATATAAAATGTAATTAAATCATTACTATCGATTTTATTACTTTGAGATTTCCTGTATTTGTTATTGACGACAAGAGAAAATTAAACTTACGCGTTGAAACTGTTATTTTCAAAATTTTTCAGTTTTTTATAAGTTGGATTTTTCGAAATTTTACCACGTGCTTCACTGTTGACAAAATAATTAAAGTAATTATTTTATTGAAAAAGTCAAACGAAATCTGCCATCGTGCATTGCCAGCAGCATATAAGCGAAATTTCAAGGCGATCTACACGTTACCATAAACACTTCGGTGATGGGTGGAAACTGTTTCACACAATTTTTTAAAATTAGATGTGTGTGACCAGGATTCATAATTTTAACCTTCACGTGAAAACATATCTTTTACAAAAGACAATATTTTACGTACAGTTTCTCATTTTTTGGAACAATACGATTTTTATCTCATCAAAAAATAATAAGAGAAACGGAAAATAATAGTTCATACTGTCAAACCTGTATTTAACGAATTTTTTTGAGAACCCCGAAATTTTCTTTCAAAACCATTTCCATTAAAAAAAACAATTTCTATTTAATAAAATAAATACCTAGCTATTTCAAGGAAGAATATAGCTAAACGTATACGAATGACAAAAAAAAGTGATGCTCTTAGAATATTCTATGTTCTCAAAAAGTTGTAAAAATGTATTAAAGGTCATTTCCCTGTTTAAACATAAGATTTTAATATTCTTTTAAATTCGTTTAGTTTAACCCGGCAAACACACCCTCAACGAACCACCTCAAAATAAATGAAAAATATTTCTTCAAAGAATTACAAATCTCAAACTCAGAAATTTTGGATACAAAACCAGTTTCTGTAGGAATTATTCGCGTCATTCACACCCAACGTCTGCGCAAATGTTCATGCAAATTTATTTTTTCGTCCCTTTTCCACGCCCTTTCGTTTTTCGAAATACGATATGGGTGATACATTATTTGTATGAAAACATGTTTCACGCCCATTAAGGGAGGCATTATTTGAAACGTTAATTTGGTACAATAAATTGTCTTTTACCTGCATGCCACAACAAAAAAAATAAAGCAAAAAAAAGAACAACCAGCACAGCATCTGTAACCGATCATTTCATCACAATGGAGTATTTCGACTCGGCCCACCAGATAACCTAATAAATAAAATAACGAAAGAGAAGAAAAGAAATTTGTAATATTTTTTGGATTTATTAAAAACGTGTTACTAGAAATATCTTCGTACATGTTTATAGAATTCTGATAAAATTGATATCTATTCTCCATGCGACTACAAGATAAATCACCATAAAATTGTGATCTTACAAAAGTATTTATTTAGAAAGACAAATTCTCTAGAATTGACAGGTTTTTTTTTTGAATGTATGATGATAAAATTGACAGAATTTTAGTAGCTATCTTTTACCTACGGGGACCGATTAGGTAATCATCATTTCAATTCAAATATTTAACATGCTACAAATTTGTACAAAACAATATTTTTCTCAAGAGTACCTTACAAATTAGTTTCAAAAGCCGAAAAAATTATCAGTATAATCAAAATTGGACTTATGTCAAAAGTCCTAAAAAATTGACTTCGGCAACTTTTGTTTTAATCTTCTTAAAGGTCAGAATAGCTATGTTTTTGTGTTTTTCATGAAAATCTGCTTATTAATTTCAATCTCATGAAACCACTTACGGGTGGAGTTCAGAACGTTTTTCATTGCATAACCAAAGGAAACTTTTGGCACTACAAGCTGGAATTCATATACCTACTATAGGTATGTACGAGGATATAAATTCCATTTTCTTGTTACTACGGTATAGGTCGCAATTTTTGTCTGGTAGAGTCGCGAAATTTGGTATCCACGTTACCTATTTCTAAGCTAAGAAGTGGACCAATTGATTTTGGTATAGATCAAACAGACAGTACTTCCGGGACAGACATTTTTGTTCTTATTTTGAAGATTTTTTGTAGATTTTTAGTAGATATAATAGCTACGAAATTTTGAACAAATATTTTCTATGGTCTGTTTCCACATTCTATCAATGTTGATGGGGATCAGATGTCCGTTTCAATTCTGATTTTAGGATCAAAAATACTTAATATCCAATTATTAATAGCATATAAAATTCAACACAATCATTAATATGATCTATTATAAGTTATTTCCAATTTTAGATGTAATTGGTTGGTTTTTGAAAATGATCCAGAAATTGTTTCCATTAAACTTTCAGCTCAATTCATAAGGCATCATTTAAAAAAAAACTGAAAGATCCACAAAACTAGATGAATACAGGTTACAAATTTCAAACTACTGTATATACTTAATAATAAATAGCGGATCTAGAACACGTTCAGCATGGGTAGCCTATGCAGTTCTGGCGACAAGCCATAATTCGATGAAAAAGTTTTTAGCATTCAGTTTTACAAAAGTCAACAGTTGCTCCTGAAAAAATTCAACGAATTAATTTTCTAGCAATATAATTCATTAAAATTTAAGAATTCTTGTATCAGTTAAGTATCGTTAATTATAATATAGATTACAGTTTATTAAGGAGTTGAAAAAAATAACTTCTACAGAATTCAACAAAAATTGACGACTAGGTAAAAATGTTCGAAATAGTTAGCTGTTCATACAAAATTTAATACGATCTGAGACTCGAAATTTTTGTCACCAAGCCATATGTTTAATGCTACCTAGATATTAAATTACAAAAATAGTTTTTCAGTATTTTTCACATGCTAACCACCACTATCGTGAAAAGAAATTGCTAAAACAAAAATTCATCGACGAGATATTTATCGGTAGGTTTCGATTAAATAAAAAAACCTAAATTGGTTGCAGCTCTTTCTTTTTCAGACCCAATAATAGAGTTTGATGAAACAAACAAACGCTACCCTAAAAATTTTGGTTCTGAGTTTGGGCAAGTTCTGTCTAAAGTTAGTTCTCAATTTGACCAGATGCGGGTTTAGATATCTCTGAGTCAGTAGAAGAAAAACCCAAACAATCCAACTTAAATAAAACAATTAAAATAACTGTTTTGATTAAGAAAGAACAGATAAATTAAAAATCGTTAAAAACGAATTTTTTAAAAATAAGCTTTTATATATGTGGCTTGTTTGGTGTAGGTAGATGCTACCTACACGGGGTTCATGGAACCAAAGAAGGAAGACAGTGGTTTACGTGCGGGGCGACCGAATTGTTTCTCAGTACTGGTAGCCAGCCGGTTTAAGTTGCCTTACCATACACTAAGCGTACTTCCTAACTGGGGCAATTGTCCAAAAGTGATGCGGTACCATATACGGACCGCAGCACGTATACTGTCAGTGAGTATGTAAATATTACATACTCACTTGCCTCCGTTTACCGTCTCAATGGTAAACACCGAAACGCATCATCTGTATGAGTGCATACAGACGATGTAATTTGTTTAATGTGCAATGCACAATTAGTATGGGTCGTGGACTTTGGTCTGCGACCCGTCTGTCGACGCATGGCCAAGCCCTGAGGAGGCAAAGAGGGAAACGTCCCCACAATATATTTTTATTTTTTTGACTTTAGCTTCAAGTGAAATAAATATTATTTTGTTGCGGAAGGTTGGTTGCCGTATTGGTATATTTTAAAATCGCACTAGTAAGTAGAATAAAAGGTTATATAAACACAGAGCGTAGAATGCAAACACGATCACATATTTCGGACGAAAACTTTTCATTAGAACTTACTCAGAGAGTCAGGTTAGGAAATTTGGCATTTTTCGAGAAATCATATTTTACTCAACTAGTCAGCAAAATAAGTTGATTATCACAAGCGGCTAATTAGTTGAGTACCAATGTACCAAAATTTCAGAAACATACCCCCTCGATATTTGAAGCCAAAAAATAGAGATAAAAATGCACAAGAAAAAAAAGGAAAAGTGCGTGCGATAGACGCAAGAGAGAAGAAAAAGTGAAGAAAATAGGGCAAAAATGAGACGACGAGGAGGAGGAAAATGAAGACGATGAAGAAAACGAATTTCCGTTTAAAAATCATAAACAGATAACAGGCGGTCTTTTAACGAAAAAATTTTGGGTGAATTATAGACGAATTTAGGAGCTGAAACCAAGAGTGAGACAGCGAGAGAAAGTGCAAAAGGGATGGAGAAATAAGGGAGTAAAAAGTACTTTATGGTTGTGGGCGTCTAACTGAATCCGAAGGGAATTGGTGAAACAGTTATACGTATCAGTCATCCCTTAAACTTTCGCCTATTTTTTTTTTTTTTTTTTAGCTGGATAATCAAATTCATGGGAGGTCAACAGAGCGTAAAACGCAAACTTGAGTGCGACGTTTCATTGTTCCGGTATTTTAGATACGGTTCGCTAATTTTTCGAGAGTGATGTTCACACTCACATCTCTCCCCACAACTAAGCATTCAAACTAACACTTTTTTTTCCTCTTCATATTTTCGTAGTATCTCGTTGCTTATTTTGTGGCTTTCTACGTGTTACACAGGGTCGAAAGAAATTCGTCAATCACAATTTTCTCAACTATTAACTCAACTTATTTGAAAGCATAAAGAACACTTTTGCCACAACGTTGAGCATATTTTTGAGAAGTTGACTATTCGTATTTCGAGAAAATCATCGCAGTCAAGCAGACGATTTTTCTGAAAGGAGCTTCAGTCTACTCCCAGAAAGTTTAGAAAAACTTTAGCATAGCAGCAGCAGCTTTACCAAAAAATGTAAGTTTCATAAAACCAGCAAATTAAAAACAAAATTGACAAAAAGTTAGAATAGATCATAAATAATAATTGGACTATATTTCCTAACTATTGATTGAAAATTGCTCATTTTAGAGCTCAGAATCGGAATAAAATTGTACATAGTGGAAGTGCCATCCGGCTCATACGCACCAAAATTAGCAGTTTATAGTAGGTAGATACATCTCTTCACAGTTTCGTAGCTAATTATCAAACATTCAACATTTTAAAGCTGTGAAACCTGCAAAGTAGAAGCAAAAATAGATGTAATGGAAGTAATTATAATTTCTACAATTTTAATTTCGTATTTTACCATAAAAGGACGTTATCTTAATTGTTATGAATGAGACTACATTTTTGTTTATTATTATTATTTATTTATTTATTTAATTTTATTTATTTATTTATTTATTTATTTATTATTATTGTTGTTATTGTTATTGTTGTAATTGTTATTGTTGTTGTTGTTGTTGTTGTTTTAATTAAAATATGAAATGTCAAAATATAACGCCTTTTTGATGCCGTAGGGATCAAAGAATTGGTCGAATGAAAAAAATGAAAATTACATTTGAATTCAGCACATCAAAATACATATCCATTGATATATTACACACCTAAATGTCAAAAGACAAAATTTGGTGCCTTTTTTAAAGCCTCAGGTATCAAAGAATTGGTCCAATGAAAAAATGTACCCCAAATTTGAACTCAGCACATCAAAAAACATGCCAAACTATACATTACATACCAAAATATGTAAAGACAAAATTTGGCCCCGTTTTTGAAGCCTCTTGCGGATGAAGAATATTTTCAATGAAAAAATTAACCTCAAATTCAAACTCGCCACTTCAAAAAACATATCCAACAATATATTACATAATAAAATATAAAATTTCAAAGTTTAACACCCCTTTGAGGCCCTAGAGGTCAAAGAATTGGTACAGTAGAAAAATGAACAATAATAATTATTATTATTATTATTATTATGCTCACTGCTTTTAATTGCCTGTTACTCTATTTTCCTTCGCTCTGCTTTTATACGTGAATTTTTGCTCTGCCATTCGTAGCTTAGTTTAAAATTAAATATGTTTTTCTGTTGATGCAGACTAAACCTAAATGCTTATTTGCTAATTCATTTATTTGAGGCTTTTCGCATCAGCCAATTGCATTAATTTTATTTTTCAGATTACAGGTTGTATTAAGTGGCGTGATGTAAGAAACAATGCGATTTGCGGACATAAAGCACTGATAACAATTTGCACCATTTCAATGATACCTTTTATGTGTTTTCAGTTGTTGTTTGGTTTTCGATCAGCGATATGTAAGAATTTTTGTTGAAAATTCGCTTATTGGCATCCATTTAATTTCTCAAAGTTCTTACTCCTTTGTGCCTACTTTTTTTCGCATCATTTAATGAAATCGTTAATGTCATAATTGTGTGGGTAAAAGTTACCATAGCTTTCTGAGTTTCAAGCCATTTAGTCTTTCACAAAGTAAAATTACTAGCCACCTCTGCACTCGTCTCGATTTGTGAGACTTATGCATCCGATTTATAAGTGACTAATAGTGCGATTTATTCATTTTATTTATACATTGATCCGATTACACTCAATCAGTGAAGTGCCTTTTGATAAACTAGTTTGAAATTAAATTTTCAATAGCCTTTTGAGCTATGGTTTTCATATGATCTAACCTTTTGAACCAGGCAGAGCAAATTTGAGTAGCCGCAGTGAATTGCCGTTGAAGATGAATTTTTAATATTTGCTGTTTCGTCCATTCATTCACCAGTCAGGGGGGCTTTCAATGGCCGATTTGACTTGAGTAAGGAGCAGTAGTACATCCAAAGGGAATTTCAAGGTCACTGCGATGTTTGTGAATAGAGTAACAGTAATATAACATCAATTTACATATATTTTGCTGATTTTGTGGATTTTCTTATTTTTCTCTGAGAACCAAAATCCATAATGATAGCCTTAAATGCTAGGCATATGGTGGGAGGGAATGGATGGTTTTGCTATTTCGTTTTGTGTTTTACTGGTTGCAGAGTTTCCCTTTCCTCTTAAAAACGTATTTTCCTACACTTGACCATCCAGGTATCTGTACTTTTGTTTTGCCTCTTCATATTGGTTTTTTATTTGCTTTTATTGCAGTTACTAGCTCAAAGAAATATGATATAATTTGGTATCAAACCACTGGGATCACATTTATCGAGTTTGTTGTTATCAGCTATGATTCGATGCTATTCTGTAAATACTAGGGCAGTTAAAGTGTGTTACGTTTTTATATTTACAGAATTGCACAGCGAAATCCCTTCTAAATAAACAAAGCTAACTTCAAATTATAAAATAAAAGCGAATTTTTTAAAAACTCGTTTTTAACCTAACTTATTTCTTCTCTGCTGTGTGACATTTTCGGACGTTACATTAACTTATATGGCGACTAAGGGGAATCATTCTCCCCAACTATTTTTTTCTAGAAATAACGAAGGACAATCGCCTCCTTCACCCTTCCCTTGTATCCGCTTATGGCTAGACGATGTTTCCATCTTGTAGTGTCATGAACCTTTTGTTGGTGTGAGTGATTTTTATACCCATTTTACAAGCAGTACCGGTAAACGTAGTCTAATAAATTTATTGTACCAGTAAGCATCAAGTATCAAGAATCTATATTTACTTACACCCAACTGATTACTAAGCATCGGAAGTCATACATTTAAGTGAACGGCCTAATTCTCTCTACTCCTCCTCCTCCTCCTTCTCCTCCTCTTACTCCTCCAACATCCAACCAATACACATATAAAAAATACCTCCCCCAGAACTTCCTTATCAGCCAAAGAATGGTTTTTTTAAATTCACAAGAAATCCTGCGAAAGTTGAATATTTTCGAATTTCTAATACATCTTATAAAAAATATAAAATTAAGGAGGCTTCGACAAAACCAAGCATTTGTTGTAATAAACTTCTAAATAGCATAGAATTTTGAATTTTACAAGAGAATGCATAGACGAATTCAAAATCTTGTAATTCGTTGTTAAGGCAGTATTAAAGAAGGTAGACAAAAACTTTCATCTTTAGGTGAGTTTGAACCATACATGTAAATACGGCAACAATACCTAGGTACTTCAAATACCTCAGTTGGAATTTGGAAATGTATTTTACGACTTTATTAGAATTAAAATTATTATTTTCATAAAATTAATAAAGATCGCATAGTACGTTCACAGTAATCAAACAGTCATAATAATAAATTATGACATGTACAAAAATTTCACACTACGAATAGCATTTATTAGATGCGCCTATCGTACTGCGCTATACAACTTACATAACTCATTCGTTAAAAATACAGATATATTATTAATTTTAAGGCATATAAAAATCATATAAACATAGATTCAGCCGCAATTGTTGTCTCAAAAAGGAATCACATTGCAAAGAAGACAATAATAGAAATTAAGAAGAATATATACCAGCCGTTAAATAGGGGATCTTACGAAGCTCATTTTGCCTCCCGGCAAAATGGATACAAAAACGGCGAGTTTATACCATTTCACCCTCCAAAATGATATTCAACAATGGGTCTAAACAGACAATTGGGAAAATTTCATTGAAATAGCATAAACTAAAATCAAGATTTTGAAGAAAGTAATAGTACATGCTTTCGTTAGCAATCTTTGAAATTTTTATGAAAATTTTTTAATTAAATTAATTTTTTAGCAGTTAGCTGTTTTCTTCAGTTAGAGGAGTGTTAAACTCTAAGTTCCCAATTTGAGACAATATTTACACAATTTTTAATACAAAACAGCTTACAAATAACAATTCTAGAATTTCCAGTCAATTTCCAAGCTGAAAACAGAAAAACACCAGCTCGACAAACCCTGCTGGAAAAAATAGGTTTCGACAAGCCTCGCTAGAAAAAATAGGTTTTTGAAAGAAAGAGTTATGAATTTTGATGGTCACATTAATTGTCCATAAGTTTATATGAGTTAATGGTATGTTATGATTCTATGAAATGTGTTAGCTACTGACAAAATATTGGACATTGTAAAATACAAAAGAATTTTTTCTTGAAAAAATAAAAAATAAATTAAGATGATAAAAGTATAGTACATTATCATACAATTTAAAATAAAACCAATGAAATATAATAAAGTTATAAAATAAAATAAAAGAAAACACGAACATGCGGTTAATTTTTATAAAAAGAAAGGTTCATGCAAATTAGAAAAAAGAGGGAAAAAAAGGTTTATCGGAAGCACCGTCCTGTCGATCCGCACCAAAATTGGTAGCATGCTACAATAATCTTCAAAGAATATTTATTTCAAATTTCGTAGATATGGTTCGTTCCTGAATTCCGCATTTTATGACCAATATGAATACAAAAATAGCGCAACCGGAAGTACCGCCAGACAGATCCGCGGCAAAATTAAAAGTGTACTACAACAAATCAAAATTAATATTTACTCCGAATTTCGTGGCTATTGGTGCAAAATTGAGTATTTTATAGCCAAAATAAATACAAAAATGGTGGTACCGGAAGTACAGTCCCGCCAATCCGAACAAAAATCAATAGCCGGGAATACACTTTTCGCTGTTTCGCATTTCGCCATTTCATCCTTTTTCGCAGCTATTTCACGTTTTCACTGTTTTTCATGAAAAAGCTGTACACACTTTTCACATTTTCACCATGTTTCATGTTTTCTCTACTTTTTTCGCCGAAATTTCCTTTGATTTCCGCCCAAAAACCGCTCAAGGTGAAAAACATGGCGAAATAGGAAAAAATCTTTTTCACCCTTTTTCGCGAAAAAGGATGAAATGGCGAAATGCGGAACAGCGAAAACTGTATTTCTGGCTAATAGGTCTGGTCCTTGGTTCAGTAAAAATGTTCGTACCAAATTTCGTGATTATCGGACGAAAATTGCGACCTTGTACCGTGGGAACAAGAAATTGACTTATAAGTGTATATATATATGTATGTATATATGTATATATGTATATATGTATATATGTATGTATGTATGTATGTATACATACGTATACATATAAAGTTTGTTAACGTGATATCAAAATAGCATAATTATAGGTTGTTGAACAGACTTCCAACTTTACAATCTGACTTCCAGTTTTGGAAGTCACTTCATTAGGCCATGATGATTGATTTTTGTGCCTTTCTACTGGCCATTTAGGCAACTTGAAAAGATTTTTGGATCATTCACTTCTTCACCCAAAATGAACCTATTCAAAAACCATGTACAACCCACCTTAGGCTGTCTAGAAGAAAAAATTATGAAATTTTTATGGAAATGATATTTACAATGAATATTCTGTTTTATACATTTTAGTTCAATATCTTCGCACAAGATGGCAGTGCAACATATATACTTATATAATATTCACTTTTCTTGAGGTTAAAATGGCTTATGATGTGAAAGACCAATGTATGTTCAAGTCAAGTCCACAGTATGGAAACATCTACTCATTGCTAATGGAATGTGTTTACTGCATATTCTAGGATGAGTAAAACAGCTAGTGTCTTCAACAAATTACAACAGTCAAACAAAAATTTTTTTGATGCGTTGTGTTGGAATTTGATTCTCATTAGACCAATTCTTTGACTCTAAGCGGCTTCTAAAAGGGGTTAAATTTTGACTTTTCATATATTTTATCATGGAATACATCATTAGATATGTTTTTTGATTTGTTGAGTTCTAATTTGAGGTTCATTTTTTCATTGGACCAATGCTTTGACCCCTGGGGACCCAAAAAAGGGTTAAATTTCAAAATTTTATATTTTAATTTATAATAGTTTGTTGAATATATTTTTTGATGCACTGAGTTTGATTATAACCTTCATTTTCTTTATGTTTCACCCAATAAAATAGAATATTTTAAAATTTATTTTTACACCTCCTCAGATCAATGAATTAGTACAATGAAAAATAGAACATCAAGTTATAAATCAGCACATCAAATGACATACCTAACAAAATAGTACAGAATAAAATTTGAAAAGTCAAAATTTAGTCCGTTTTTTGAAGTCCTAGATGAATGAAGAATATATCGAATGAACAGATGAAACTCAAATTCAAACTCAGCACATAAAAAAATATATCCAACAAAATATTGCACATTAAAATATGAAATGTCAAAATATAACGCCTTTTTGATGCCCTGGGAGTCAAAGAATTGGTCCAATGAAAAAATGAACATCAAATTCAAACTCAGCACATCAAAAAACATTACAAATGATATGTTACACAATAAAATACGAATAGTAAAAATTTGTATCCTCTATGGAAGACCATTGGGGATGAAGAATTGGTTGAATGAAAAACTTAACTTCAAATTCGAACTCGAGCCATCAAAAAACTTATCCAATAATATAATATAAAGGAAATATTTAATGTCAAAATTTAATCCCTTTTAGAACCCTCTGGCGGTCAAAGAATTGGTCCAATGAAAAAAATGAAAGTCACATTTGAATTCAGCACATCAAAACAAATATCCATTGATATATTACACACCTAAATGTGAAAAGACAAAATTTGATGACTTTTTAAAGCCCCAGGGGTCAAAGTATAGGTCCAATGAAAAAATAACTCAGCACATCAAAAAACATGCCAAACTATACATTGCACATCAAAGTATGTAAAGACAAAATTATTCCTTTTTTTGAAAGCCCTTAAGGGATGAAGAATTATTCTAATGAAAAAATTAACCTCAAATTAGAACTCAGCACATCAAAAAACATATCTAACTATGCGTTCCATGATAAAATATTAAATGTCAAAATTTAACCCCTTTTAGAAGCCCCTTGAGGTCAAAGAATTGGTTCAATGAGAAAATGAACATCAAATTCCAACACAGTGCGTCAAAAAACATATCCAACAATATATCACACACCAAGAAATAAAAAGACAAAATTTGACCCCTTTTTTAAGCCTCTTGGGGATGAAGAATATTTTCAATGAAAAAATTAACCTCAAATTCAAACTCGCCACATCAAAAAACATATCCAACAATATATTACACATTAAAATATAGAATTTCAAAGTTTAACACCTCTTTGAAACCCTATAGCTCAAAGAATTGGTATAATAGAGAAATGAACATAAAATTTGAACCTAGCTCATCAAAAAACATACCAAATGGTATATCACATAATTAAATATGAAAAATGAAATTTTTATCCTTTTTAGAAGCACTTGGGTATCAAAGAATTAGTCCAATGCTAAAATGAGCATCAAATTTGAACTCACGTGTATAAAAAAGGTTATCCCACGATGTATTGCACGATAAAATATGAACAGGTTTGTGTTTCTTTGGTACTCCAGGTGGAAAGTGGTGTTGAGATTGAGAAAATTCTACCCATTTTCCAAAATAAAGGATACCTTATCACTTGATCACGTTATTTTCCCTGGACTAAATCTAAAACCATTAAAAATTCAACTTCAACTCCTCTTCATAGCCGAGAAAAGCTAACGAAATTTTTCTATTCAACATCACAAAAATAACCTAACTTACACAATTTTGCAAAGTGACTTACAGTGGAAAATTAGACATCAATAAACGTTTTTTTGTTCTGAATATGTTTAAGATGTAAGTGTACAAAAAATAATGAATTAGCAAATGACATCCATCATATTAGACAAGGCATGGAAGTTGAATAGTAAGCCTATTTCAAAACTTATACATCTTTGGATGTCAGAATGCAATAGATTCTAGTGATGTCAGATATACATTTAATACATATAATTAAACACACTAGATGTTAGTTCAACCATGCACGACCTGGAAGTCACTTTGAATGGCATTTATTGTATATACATATATGAATTTGAATTATTGGCGCCAAAATTATCCTGAGGTCATGAAACGAAAAACGTACCCACCCCAACCTTATATGCTAATGCCGCACTAAGCGTAATAAGTAGATTTTCTAAAGAAAACCCACTTAAAAAGAAAGCTTGCAATCTTCTTATAGCCTTACATTTAACAGGATCAGCATTGTATTAATTTAATGTTATAAAACTGTCGTTCGCTCGAATACAAGGCGAAGAATTTACGATTAAATATCGCTTCGGATATAGTACTAATTTTTAAGTAGGTTCTTTAGAAAATCTACTTATTACGCCTGGTGTGATATTAGCCCCCCGGTTTGGGGGTGGGTACGTTTTTCGTTCCATGACTTCGGGAAAATTTTGGCACGAATAATTCAAATTCATATATATATATATATATATATATACACCCACACCGAATATATATAGATAGATAGATAGATTGATGGATACAAGTCAGTTTCTTGTTCCCACTGTACAGGTCGCAATTTTTCTCCGATAATCACGAAATTTGGTACGTACATTTGCACTAAGCCAAGGACCAGACTTACTGATTTTAGTGCGGATCGGTCGGACGGTACTTCTGATACCACCATTTTTGTTTTTATTTTGGCTATAAAATGCGGAGTTTTAAAACCATATATACGAAATTTGAAACAAATATTCATTATAATTTATTGTAGCATGATACCAATTTTGGTGTGGATCGACAAGACGATACTTCCGGTAAAGCTTTTTTTCTAATTTGCATGAAATTTTCTTTTTACAAAAATTAACCACATTTTAATATTTTCTTTTTTTTTTATTTCGTAACTTTATTATATTTCTTTGGTTTTATTTGAAATTATATGATTATTTACCACCGCATACTTTGTCTTAATAAATTTTTCCTTTCAAGAATGTTTTTAAATTTCATATTGTAAAATATTTTGTCAGCAGCTAACAAATTTCGTACAATCATAACATACCATTTACACATATGAACTTACAGACAATTAATGTGATCAACAAAATTCATAATTCTTTTTCTCAAAATCTACTTTTTTTAGTGAGGCTTGCTGCGCTAGTGTTTTTTTTTTTTTTTGAGATGCTTAGTAGAGCTATTCTGCAGTTATGCCAAAATCATTAAAAATAAATATTTTTCACGGTTGAAAGCATTTTTGTATTCTCAGGTTGCTTTACAAAGGCTCAAAAATCTTAAAGAGGAAGAACCCTTCGTCGTTAATATTCTAGTGAAACTTATAACATAAAATGAATAAAAATGGAAAGTATGTATTTTATGACAAATAGACGAAGAATCGAGGTGGGCTTTATACCGGACTGGAAAGCCCTTTATAAGATAATCTTTTTCTCAAGTTTTCTCAATAAAATTCTCGAATTATCTAGCAGAATTGATGAAAGTTGGATTGTCGCAACTAGTTCTTTGCTACAGAAAATTGAAAATATTCGAACTTATTTACCCAACAGTTTTGTTTTTCCCTGAATAAAATTATGGGGCGTTCAGAGTAGAAAAAAAATTAAAAACTGAACTTA
The DNA here is from genome assembly GCA_011428145.1 of Ericerus pela. Classification (NCBI taxonomy): domain Eukaryota; kingdom Metazoa; phylum Arthropoda; class Insecta; order Hemiptera; family Coccidae; genus Ericerus; species Ericerus pela. Next base: position 918,627 of record WOFM01000034.1, read on the forward strand.
TTTGTGCGATTTTACTTGAAATATCAATTTATATTTTATACAGAAGAAAATTCCGTCTTTTGATCTCAAGCCCATTTACTGATATCTCCCCACCTCTCTAAAATTAAAAATTAGGGACGAAAAGTACCTATAGTAATAAAAGTGAAAAATGACGTAAGTACTGAGTTTTTATGGCGAAAAAGTGACCGCGCAGACAGTGGCGAATCCAGGATAGGAAAAAGGAGGAGCTAAATCCAAAATTTTCCCGCAAACATTACCGATAGTTCTCCAATCTCTAGAAATAGTTCATTTTATCTAGTAATTTTGGTACCCCAAGGAAGCCTATAGCCCGTGTAGTTGTGACCCCCTTGGATTCCCCACAACTGGTAGATACAAAAATTCCACAAGTTAACGCGCACACCAACTTAATGTTACTACACCAGCGCCTAATTATTTAAACTATTTATTTCAATTATTTCGCAACTATGCTCCTACTAAATTTAATGCAATAAATGTCAAGACTGATATTCCTCTTGGGAATTTATTCTAAGCACTCAAGAGCACCGCATCTCTTCCATTACAGGAAATGCAGTGTGAGAGCCAACTTCATTTATTAAGCCTTTGAAATGAAAATTGCAACATCCCAAATTTGATTCTACAACACCCATTTCTGAAAAACTAACAATTTTCTAGTTGGCTTTTAAATTTTTCATTCCAAGAACAATAATTCAAAACAAATGTCGATTATTTCCCTCCACCCCATTTTTCCTCAAATCCGAACTAACTATGTGTGTGAAACGGTTTCTCCAACATCATTTTCAGCATCCCTATTTCTGCTCTACTTCATGGCTTGACGAGTAAAATTGGCCTTAACAAGGTCTGCGCGACGAAGTCCAAATATATTATTCCACAACCATGAAATTATTGATAACACTGCCCCAATTTGAATTCCGAAAGAGAGGCTGGTGTGATAGTTGTTACAATGAGATGTTTCAACAGGTGAATGATGTGCCAACGCTGAACTGAAAGTATCCAAATGAGTTATGTACTCAGTGCTTACTAATGTGGCCATCTGCTACAAGTAATGGAAAACTACACTTTTCTCTTAAGAGATGATAAAAATTAAAAATTAATAGTACATAAGTATTTACATCGATAAATGTAAAGGTTACTCACAGCGGGGGTACGAATTTCATTTGGTAAGTCGGTATATACCTATATGTAGATTATGAACAAAACTCGTAAGAAAAATTCAAGTACGAAAAGTTGCATATTCCCAGACTGAAGGCGCTAATGTGTTTCAATTACCTATTGAAGATCACAAAAGTTCCCCAGAGGCATACAATATTTTTTACTGGAGCGAATTGTAGTACTGGTTTATACGAAAGAAAAAACATTATCTACTTTCACTTATTCTCAAAACTGACGCAGCAGGAACATACTGAAAACTCGGAAAACAACATTTTTTGCAAAAGGGCAAAAAAATAATCAGTTTTTAATTTTTGATGTATGCTGAGTTTGCAAATTTGTGAATTTTCTCACAGTCACAGACTGGCATGGAGCTTTGTCCAACCGGTAATGAATTTTTAAAAGCTAGAAGATTAGCGGTTGATGGACATGGAAGCATCAAACATCAATTTTGGTCGTTCTGAATCGCGTAATTTTCAGCAGGTTCTTTTAATTTTACACCTTCGAAACAATCTGGACGTTTGCAAAACTACTGTCTGCGTCCGTACCGTACATCCACGGTCCACGTCTTCGAAGGCAAGACAGGAGCAGTACGAAGTAAAAGAATGATATAAAGATTCTAGTTTCGTGGATCGTTAAAAAGTGGCATTTTACGAGGTGATGAGGGCGTAACCTGAAATTCGACGTTAGTCCACGGGAGTTTTTCGATAAATTGTTTGCCAGGCGGTGTTCGACATACAAATGTTTTTTCGTTTACCATCCTGTAATCGTTGCTGGAGAAAATTCAGACAATTGCGATAGGAAAAACGAAGGGAAGAAAGAAGTCGTTTAAGGGGAAACACAAAATCGAACGAAAAAAAAGAAAGACAAGAAAAAGGGGGCGAGAGTGGGTACCACACATGCAGAAAAAGTGTTATTACCCCGAGCAGCCAGCTACCACGCCTCCGAATTTCTTTTCTCTGGCTTTGACGCAAAATCGAGATAAAAACCCTGAATTGTGTTAATTCGACTGCCTCAATTTCGAACGAAATGACTTCTTGAGAATGACGAACAAAATATTTGAGGTTATGTTTTCACAGTCTAAATTCTCTATTGACGCTTTTGAGAAGCGGATGAGAAAGTCGTACTCGAGTAGCAGAAATTTTCTCATCATTTTCCGCCAAAAATCAGCTATTTCCGAAGTCCGATAATTAAATCACCTTACGAAAACATTCCTTAATAAATCAAATCGAGCATAAAATAATATCCAACTTCACGATTAAAAACGAAAATTCATATTACTACGAGAATGTACGAAATTCCCATTTACTAAACATAGAAAAAAACTTGACAAGAGATACATAAATCAAAAATTGTGAAATTATTGCACTTGGACGTTGTGTAAATACACATACAGAGTGTCAGACAAATCATCAAATGGTTGCCATATTTTGAAGTAGCCGATATACGAGATATAAACCAGTTAACTTAGTTGAAAACCTCAAGGTATGCCTATACATGTACATAACCAAAAGCAGCAAACAGTATTTACTAGGACTTTTGGCGATTTCTACTGTAATAGTCATGAGAAAAATACGAAAGATAGTTCAATTCCAAACAGAAATACTCGTCTTTGCATTCCACAGCAAACTTGATGCTAAACAGTATTCTGCTTGCTTTGGAGTAGGTATACATAGGCACCTACTATCGTGGGCTCCACCTACGATCTCATGCGCGCCTGGTGGGCAAGCTGGGAACTCGTCTACTGAAGAAATGTAGGTAGACGAGTTACTGGGCTGAGGAGGTCGCCAAAATTCGTCGTTGCACGGCTAGAGAGAACAGAGGTGCGTGAAAGGAGTGTGACAACGATATTTTTATAGTCCCTTGGATGTAAAACGAACATTATTATATAAGTACCAAACCCGTAGTGTCTCTGCCACTACATGGTAGCAAGAGCATCGGGAGTTTTTTACAAGAATCAGATCCTTTCTTATAGAATCTGATCATAATTAGAAACTCTAAAATTAAAACTCTGATGAATTTTAATTTTTTCCTGGTGTGAAATGGAAACAGATCCTTAAATAGAATCTGTTCTCAAATTTGCCTACTACGCTTCCACTTGCAAACAGAATTGATACCTATCATAGGAATTAATTTTGCGGTACTTTCTTTTTGAAACTACAAACTAGCTTCGAAGCAATTAAATAAAATAATACATTTTTTTTATCTTCAAAATAAAAAACGTATCTTTAGCCAAAAGTTGGAATAATAATCGACTAGCAGCGGTCAAGTGATCTTAGAAATGATTAGGATCCATTCCAAATAATAAAAAGAACGAACTTAATAAAGTTTCAAACTTGTTAATTAGCCTACGAAAATTTAGCAATGAAATATTATTGTTAAATTATATATTTCTACATACCTAATATACATGGTACCTATACATATGTTTTTCAAGGCAGAAATTGCTTCGAAAACCTAATAGGCAATAGAAATACCTATACCAATAGATTTTACAAAAAAATCAACCGGCAAAGTAATAAAAATAATACGTCTCTAAATACACGTATATACACAATTCTCAAATCAATACATGATTCTATAATTCTATAGGCATTAGAGGCGCCCTTTATTAGCCGATGCAATAAAAATTCCATCGACCTAAAATCATAAATATATTGTTCACGACAAAAGATTTACCATCAACTTTCACAAAATAGCTAAAAATTCTCTCGGAGAAAATTTTTAGCCGCCCCCAGTATTTTAAACTATCAAATTCTTAATAAAATAATTCAATAGAAATACAAACATGCGTTCACAAAAGAACACATGCCTATACCATCATTGAACCCGACTGTAAAAACGGCCGAGTCCAGGCACCTGCTATCCAACAAAGATGGCAAAAAATTAGATGACACCCGACAAAACGGATGTTAATAAAAAATATGTCGACCCTAAAGAAGACATAAATGTGAAAAAGGTTAAAAAATCAGCAACCTCTTTCACAATTGCCGAATACGTATTGTATGTATGCTGCTCACGACATCGGATTCTTAGAAATTGGCTGTCCAAACAGAAATAAATACGATAGGAAAAAAAAAAGGCGAAAAGCAATGTCTTTTGTCCCAACAATGTAGATACGGCCAATACAAAGAACCTTATCTACAACCTGCTAGTGTGTATGTGTTGATGATCAACACACACACAATCAATATATAGATTCTTCCCTTGAAGCCAATGGAAGAACCATGCACACACACACACAAAGATAAAAAATAGACTCCTTCATTCCAACAGGGAATGAACGAGTGAATCAATCACATGATCATCCAGGATCTATCGAAATTACGTCACAGATAGCTTCATTGCCTTTTTAGACAAGTGAAGTGAGAACATTATGTTTTGTAGCATCGATCCTGACATAATTGTGTGCGTCTTAATTGTGTTTTTGTTATTTTTGGCGTTTTTTACCTTTCGTTTTTTGATTGTTCGTGGAACACAAAAGTGTTTAAAAACCTTTTCGGCAAAATTTAATCAAAAAACGTGTTTGTGTGGTCAAGAACCTGCTACCGATTCTCAACCACGTTGGAAATTTTCAACTTATTTGAAAAAGCTGAAATCCCACAAGAGCGTCGGAGTTTTTGGAGAAGCTCCAACCTCAACTTCACCGCAAAAAAGAAGAGGAATTTATTGGTCATCCCTCTTCTATAAGGAGAAATCAACAAAATCTAGAAGGTAAATCGTAAAAATTAATTTCTTACGACTTGTACAAAAATTCGTTCTCGTAATATAATTTTGAATTTCTTAAAAATTCAGAATTAAGAAGACAATAAAGTGCCGTACTATTAGCCCTGAGCAATTTTGAACATGCTCAGAACTATGAAAGGGATAAAATTCATGATGAATTACAAATCCTCGGAAACTGAAAAACAATTTTCGAGGTCATATCCTAAGTACTTCTTGTCTTCGAATTACGCCATTACAGTTTACCATATTTTTTCGTATTTGTTTCTCACGCGAAAAAGTACGTACAATAATTTCGAATATTGTACGTACTCAAAAATAATTTAACGTAAATAATTAATTATGTTAAACTAGTGTTTCACGTAACATTTTTCATCGTGCTTTACCGCCATCTTTTTACCAAATACCTCTAATACTAGAAAAATTAATATTCGAAGTACGGCAATAGGCGCAATGAAAAATGATAAAATTCGTTAGTTCGTCGATGTTGAATATTTCGCATATTTCAAATTATAGAATTTTCAAAGCCTATCGAGACTTTGAAAAGGTAATCGTGACCCATCATGGGAAAGCTTCATTGCACCCACCAGTCACACCAAAATTTTTAAAGTTGACTTAGGACTTTGAAAATAATTCACAAATTTTAAAAAACCAAACGTGACCCGTAATGATAAAACATCATTGCATTGTGCCCACAGGTCACGCCAAAATTTTCAAAATAATAAAAATACTTTGGAAATATTTTTTTACTTTTTACGTTTCACAAAAAATCACATCATGACTCGCGATGATTAACCATCATTGCGCTTAGGGGTCATTCCCAAATTTTCAAAATCGATAAAACACTTGGAAAATAATTTAATGTTGATAAAAATAAACGTGACCTACGATCAAAAATCCTCATTACGCTTATGGGTCACACCAAAATTTTTGAATATCAATTAATAAAATAATAAATTCAAAAATTATCCACAGGAATTTTACTTTTTTTTCTTCTTTGCCTGCATCATCAAATATTTTCGTAATTTGGAAACAACTATCGCGTCCAGTGAAGGGAAATCCTCATTTCACCCACGGGTCACGCCAAAATTTTTAAAATCAGCAAAAAACTTTGAAAAACAATTCATAATTACAAAAATAGATTGCGACCCAATCTTCACTGCGCCCATAGGTCACGCCAAAATTTTCAAAATTGAATTAAAACTTTGAAAATATTTCGAAATTCTAAAATGAAATACATGTAGCAACGTATTAAAAATTGAAATAAAACACGAACAAGTGTAATAATTTTTAATATTTTCAATCGACAGAAATTAAAATGCAACGTAACGAAACACCAATAGATTTGTCACTGGCACCTCCACCACCAGCAGACATGCCACCAACTCATTTGGTGGCTTCTGCACTGGAGCCAAACACGACTCCGCCAGCACTGCAAAATACACTGATGTTGCTGGTATTAGCCAATGCCCCGCTGGCAAAAGTAATTGCCAGCAGACACGGTCTCCACCACAAAGACATCGAGAGGGAGATTGAGGCACTGGCCAGACAAAAGGCCACGACAGGTCCGTCATGTCTATCCAGTGACAAATTGCACTACAGCATGGGGTCGATGCAGGAGGTCGACGATTTTGAAACCAGAATTGAGATCTAACTGGATTCGATAACGACTGCCAGGTTCTATACAATAGAACTCGACAATATGATCAATGAGCCTGAACTAACTTTAGTTCAGGCCCGAAAACAGCTGCCGGTGATTGCTCAAGTCATTGAGCAGCTGATGAATCCGCCACCAAAAGTGGATAAAAATAAAATACTCCTGGCAAGAGCAAATATCTTAAAACTGCGTGCCAACCAAGGGGAAATTGAAGCAAAATTTCCACTGATGGCACTGATCCAACAGCCGCAACAGCAGCCATCACCATTGCCGATTGGTTCCCCGCAACAAATCCATGAGGAACCAACTCCCTCAACATCGGGTCAAGTACGGCTCGGTGGTGGGGAAATAACAGCACGTTTGCCTAGTGACAAACGAGCTGACAAACTGACAAAGCGGAATGCGAAGCTGAGCGCCTGCAACGGGAGTGGTTGGAAAGACAGCGGCTCGAATGTCAGTGGCAGGAGCAGCAGCAGCGGAAAAAAGAGCTGGAGGAACTTGCCGCCAGAGTAGCTCGAGACCATCTTTGACTGGAGCGAGCTGAAAACGAAATCGAGTGAATCCAGTGAGACCATTCTGACATGGTAAAGCATGTTGAAATGGAATATGGGCTCAACCTAGACCAGTTCTGGGATGAGTTCATACAGCCAGCAATCCAAAAAGGTAATGAAAAACTTACTTTATCCTACCTGCGCGAATACAAAAAACGTAATCGTACAGATTATTCACAGGATGAGGTAGATGGACCAGCACATAAACAAATTTGTGCTTGTTCTATCAACACCACTCCTGTCATACCTATTGTACCCGAACCGGCTAATAACAATTGCGTATCTCCCAATAGAAACGCAGTTGATCAAAATAAATACGATTTAGTAACCGAGTTGGTCCCCAGGCCTATATTAGGGAATAATTTTGAACCTACTAGTAACAAAAGGAACCAATACCCCGTTGTTGGGAATTGGACCCGAATACTCACCCGGAGAAAACAGCTATGAACCTGAAAGCACCCAAATATTATATAGATGAATGGGATGGAACGATTCTTCGCTATCCAGGGTTTATTAGGGGATTTAAAATGTACGTACATTGCAGTCCCACAAAAAATTAAATTGCTTCAACAAGCAATGCCTAAACACATAGTTCAAAAATTTTCACATTTTGTACCTGATGACAATTGGCTACAAACAACGTCTGCAATTTTTACATGATAGGTTTGGGGACCCAAGTAAGGTCAGAGCGGAAATATGGTACCAAATTACTGAATTTCCAAACACTACAAACGGACTTTCATCCATCTAAAATGGTATGGATGAAATTGCAGTGTTGATTGATCGTTATTGGCAGGTCTCAATGGTAGTAGACGAAGAGCAATTGTTCAACGTCACCGTTAAAAAATTCCCACCGAAATCATACAGAAATCATCTCAAAAGTAACAAAAGACATGTCTCTCATCTCTTTTCGGCAATCAGAGAATTCATAAAAATTTAGGAAATGTTTGACAAAAAGCATAACCCCAATTCAAATTCTAGGAGAAATAATCAGGGACAACCTAAAGGCAGTCCAAGATTTATAGCCGCTACCTTCTCAAAAGGTAACGATCAATCAAAGGGAAAAGATAAATCTAATCCCAACAATTTTAATAAGCACTCAAACAATAATAAGGGAAACTCATCAAAGTCTCCTAACCATTCTTCTGTTTCAGCATGTAGAGAACAGAACAAAGACATGTGGAACGCTCAGGATACTCCAAAAAGTATCCTGAACATGCCAGCCATCCCGCAGAAAGCGTGTTTGTTCTGCAACGAGAAACACCCGGCGTTTCTCTGTTACAACCCTCGCTTCAATACGCTTCCTCAGCGTCAACGCGAGTACCAGACCAGGAAGTTGTGCACCAAATGCGCAACCTGCCACACCACCACAAGTTGTTTACAGAAAGTCTCAGCTTGCTGCAAATAGTTTGACTGCCTATCAGCCAAACATCACAGCAACTTGTGCCCAAATGCTCCTTATCCAATCTACAAGGAGCACATGGAGGCCTGGTACAACAAACGGCACCAGCGCAAGGAAGCACTAAGTAAGAAAACTTGTGATTTTGATAAAGTCTAAAAACATGATGATTTTGATACTAATAAATCATATGTTCAACAGAACGCAACAGATTTTGAAGTGGCGACGGCCAGGATGCTGACAGAACTTAGCACAGATCAAAAGGAGTGCTGAGCAGTGAGTACTTTTTATCTTTTATTAAACACAAGAAAAGCTCAACTTTTCTTGTATTTCAGTCATATGCTCGTTCAAAATATCTAAAAGAACCAATCAAAATAACGGGATTTTTTGATTGTGGTAGCGTAGACACCTTCATAACTGAGTCTTACGCTTTCACATCCTTAAAACTAAAAGGATATGAAATGGAAATTATAGGACTTAAAGTTGTTGAAAACCAAACTTCAAATATTTTCAAATCAAGCTTAGTGGACTTTGAAATTTTGACACCAAGTGGTATAGTGGTTCAAATAACAGCGAAAACTATAAATAAGATTACGCAAAATTTGAATCAACCAAATTTGTCAGAATTTTATAAAAAATTCCCTGAGTATTCAAAAATAAATTTTTGTAAAACTGATGAGGAGCATACGATTGACCTATTATTAGGTAATGATTATATGTGGTCATTTGTAACAAATATTCATCACATTTCACCAACTCTCACACTAATACAGACTGAGTTCGGACATATGTTAGGAGGGATCATCCCGAATCAAAACGCAGTTGATGAAGTCTTCACACCAGTATTCTTTAATAATCGTCAAGAAATTGAGAATTTATGGAGATTGGATGCCATTGGCATTGAGTCTAATAATCTGGTAGAAGCTCAGGAGGCTGAAGCTTTACAACTTTTCTACAAAAATGTAGAATTGGTAAATAACCGCTACCAAATAAGGTGGTTATATAAAAATTATCCTCCACCATTGGTGGATAATTACAATCTATCGTTCAGAAGACTCGAACATCAAGTGCCTAAACTACATAAAATGCCCGAATTGATCCACACTAAATAGAATTGTGATAACTTTGTCAACTATCACAATTTTGAATAAAAAATTGCTAACTTAATATTTTTCTTCCTTACAGTGAAACTCCTACACAGCGTTGAACCTGTCACCATCCATCCCTCAGATAAGCGTCCTGCAATTTGATGGCCCACAAATCACAGTTGAGAGCCAATAATTGACTCTCAACTGGAAGAAAATCATGATACATAAATTTTTTTCTTCATACAAAGATTTGTGGACTTCGTGAATATTGTAAATATTTATTCAGTAGTTTATAAGAACAATTTATTCTGTTTTTTTATATTTTTATAATAAACAACATGTATGTACTTGTGTGTGTATGAAACTTATTCTGCTTTTTTACAGATCTATAGGGCAGCGAGTCTTGGAAGACTGGCCATGGACACCGCACCCAGTATCGTGGGCTCCGCCTACGATCTCATGCGCGCCTGGCGGGGGAGCTGAGAACTCGTCTACTGAAGAAATGTAGGTAGACGAGTTACTGGGCTGAGGAGGTCGCCAACATTCGTCGTTGCGCGGCTAGAGAGAACAGAGGTGCGTGAAAGGAGTGTGACAACGATATTTTTATAGTCCCTTGGACATAAAACCAACATTATTATATAAGTACCAAACCCGTAGTGTCTCTGCCACTACACCTACGTTTAGTTACATTAGTTTGAAGTTGCTGTTGTTGCTTGCTGTTAGTTATGCAGGCGTAGCATGAACCTATAAAAAGGAGGAAAAATCGTTGTGGTAGCATAATGAGGCCATCTTGCGGAAACTGCAGGGCCAAACTTTACTTCAACTAATACAGAAAATAAAATAAGAAACAAAGATCAAAAGAAAGATCAAAAACCATTAATTAACAAAGTTATTGATAATTTTCGAGTAAACAAAAAAATTTTTTATCTCTGGTTGAATTACGACATCCCAGGCAACAGGAAATAAAGGTCAATTCCGCACACAACAATACAAAATCATTTTCTTCCTCCATTTTTTCTTCACTTTTGAGTTAAGTTCTAAATCACCTTACCTTCCACCAAATCTTACAAAAGATTTTTCAAAAAAATTTAAAAACTGCTGAATTATTTTTAGCTTGACCTAATTAACAGACCTTTTTTTAAAAATCAAAGCACCATTACAAATATTGAAGAAATACTGAGGGTAGCTTCGTTTATGAAATAATGTCCTACTCATCCGTTCTTTTCATCTAAAAATAGCACAGAGTTCGAATATTTGAATTAAAATTAAAAATTCATTTGACCAAAAATTTTTATCACTGAATCGAAAACAGTTGTATCTTTTAGTCATAGAAAGAAGCAACTGATGCTAAATCGTACGTCTCGAACAGTTCCTTCATCAGATTCATTCAAAAATTGAAATTTTCTCATGATGACTTATTATTTTCATCTGCCTTCAAAGTTAAACTATGCAACTAGTATACCACCTAAACGCCTGAATAAAATTGATGGTTGCTCCGTTTCAACGGGTTGATTTATGCAAATTAATTAATTTTATTACAAAAATTATTTCAAGCAATCGTAAATTCAAACGAATTTAGTCAAATGAACTGCTGAACCTGAAGCAAGAATTCGTTCAGAAGGAGCGGGAGTACCTGTCTTCGCCCTCATCAACTAGCTAAAAGCAAAATCGACCACTTTTAAATAATAGTGAAAAAAATACCACCTCCTCAGAAGAACAGAATATAATAATACCTTCACTTCATTAAAATCAATCATAAAAACAGTAAAATATAAACTTCAGAGGAACAATATAATTTAACGAATACCTACACACCTCTCTTTTTCTGTGCGTTCAGCTTAATAAGATTTTTAATGCGTTTCCATTCAGTTAGTTCCGACAATATTTTTACAAACTACAGATACCTAAATACTTTTACGATGAAAACACAATCATTGTCAACTTAAAAGCGTTCAAAATGACATTAAAACAATGTGTAAATCTTTTGTAAATTCAAGGTCTTCGGAGACATTCTAAAGTAGGCGCAACGAGCTTAAAACGAGTAGAAAGTTACAGGAAGGTACGTTCCACTAATAATTTTATTTGATGATGACACTTATTCAGGATTAAACGAAATGAAAATTCAATGTCACACGAACAAATATTGCACGAAGGAGTACTATACTGGACGTACCAACTGCTGTATGGATCGAAATTATCATAAAATGATTTCCAAGGTACCTATTTATTTAATCTATTCTATAATACCACTCGACCGGAGGTAAAAAAGACCTCTTTTTTTGTGAACAAGCACCTATTAAGATTACCTACATTCTCTGTTAATTGCTTTCCACAATATTAGCTGCACACACTTACCTATGCCTATAACTTTAAATTTAACAGGAATAGATGAGATTATCTTACCTACATACAACTGTATTTTGTGATCGAGTAAAGAATCTCAATCATCAGTTTGAAAAATAAAATAAAATAAAATAAAAGTACAAAATAAATTTTATTAATTCACGAAACTTTTGGAAATTTAAATCTTCTAAAATGATTTCATTTATTCTACAAGACACTGGGCATTGCTGGTTGCACCCTGCAACAGTCTAATGGCGAATTATACAGGAGGTTTGAACAATACACATAGATACCGTACCTCCATAAAATTTTATTCAAAATAATAAATACCTATACAATACAGATAATATATCTATGCTTATAAAACATATATAAACAGTGGCATAGCCAGGACATTCTTAAAGGGAGAGTATTTGATGAGAAAAAATTTCTTCTCTTTCTCCTCACCCCAAGCGGCGAATTTCAAGGAATTTTTTCCTAGAGGGAGAGAGACCACAGGCAGACTGGTCAACCATCTGAGTGGACCAAAAAATTTTAATTAAAAATTTTCAGCCTTTACATTTTGAGCCAAAGCAGCATGAAGGATTCATATAGGAGGATAGGAGAATTTATGAATTGGAACTAGTGGTCAGTATCAGTGGCTGAAGCTGATTACAACTAATGTGATAACATTTTCATATTATTTGACTTTAAATGACAATGGGATAATTCTCGGCTACTATTTCAATATATGTATTGATAAAATGTTGATATTTTGATATTTCATGGGAAATCTATGGAAAATCTACTGTGTAACTGTAACTAAAATGGTATCTTATTTCCGTCAGTTCCAAGGTAAATACAGGATTAATATAAAATTGAAGTTTCATTTGTATGTAAGAATAAGAAAAATTCATAAAATGATCAATATTAAATAGATTTTAATAATTATCGGTGAATGGTGTATAATCAGTGGATGGGTTTTACTTTTGCCGATAAATTATTTCATCAAGTTAGGTACTTATAGGAAAGTCGATTGGTGAATTAAGTAGAATCCATCGATGGATTCTACTCGATTCACCGACTGATTTTCCTTTAATTTATAGTGAAATAATTCATCAGTGAATTGAGTAGAATCCGTCGATAGATTCTATTCTACTCGATTCATTGATTGACTTTCTTTCAATTTAATGATATAATTCATCGGCAAATCAAGAATGCATTGATGGATGAATTCATTTGCGAAATTCGTTGGCATTATATTTACGAAGATAAATTAAGTTAGTTACCGTACCAAATTCGTAGATGAAACATAGAAAACCTCGAGATACTGCAAAGATTCATAACACAATAAACATATTATTTCAGATTATACTTATTGAAATTCAAATGAATATAAAGATGAATACTTACAATTTTGTAATTTGAAAACATTATCAAAAAAACAACTAGGTACACTTTAAAATCATGAATATTAAAAATAATTCAAATCACTATTCACTCATTCTCATTCACTGATAAACCTTAGAAAAATTCCAGTAAATATTTTAGCTACTTAATATATTGATAAAAATTCGATTTCGATGTTAAATGGGAAATACCTGTAAATAAATATCGATCTGGTTTATAAAAATTTGATATATAAAAAAATCTATATTTTTCGATGTTAAATGGAAAATGCATGTAAACCAATATCGATATTTTATGGATGTGTGAGAAAAAATAGGATAATAAAGAAACATCGAATTCGAAAACAGATCCCATATAGAAAATAAAAATGTTATCACATTAAAAATAATAAATTTGTGCATTTTGGGAAATGAATTTCTAGTTTTCAAGTCAATCCACATTGTTTATCATGAAATTAAAAACCATAATGGTCTCAGTCAGTGATATTCTGCTTTTAAAAAATAAAAATAGGGGATCTATCCCCCAATCTCCTGTGGCTACACAACTGTATACAAATATCCTCCCTTTTTCTGGTCAGTTGAGGCCACTTATAAACTCTTTCTTACAGGTACCTTTCTAATTCACAACAGAAACAGGATGGCTCATTTCACTATTATTTTATTTGATAATGAAATGTATTCAGAATGAAAGAAAATACAAACTCAATGTCACATGAACAAATAATACTAAACAAAGGAATAATAAACTAGAACTACTAACTGCTGCATGAGCTGTAATTATCGCGAAATTATTCAAAAATTGGAGATAATATTTAAACGGGAATAGGAGTCACGTATTATTTTTAGAAACAAAATGAGATGGGAGAGACCAGTCCTGGAGATGGAAAAGAAAAAATTGTGGAGGCGCATCAAATTCCAGGTCAGGTAATGATCCTCGGCATAGGGCATAGGAGCAGGACTCTTGAGGGCAACCCACGACTAGGTGCAATGGACTGTACGGCGACGGAATCTGTTATAAAATGTTATAAAGGGTGTTCTCTCAGTGGACCGCCACACTGCATCAGTAGATAGCACATAAAGGAAAGAAAAAAGTGTTATCAAATTTAAACTTGCGACTCGCGGATATGCAACTACTCATACGTTGTGTATAAATAGTTGCATATCCGCAAGTTGCAAGGCAAAACCTCAAGAATAAGTCTAAAACTTTCTCCTTTTGTATAATGAATCAAGGTGTGGGTTACAATTTTTGATTGATGATGCTAAAACGAAGTTTTAGAAAGAATTTTTTGTTTTTTTGTTTTCTTAATTTTTAAACTTTCATAATTTCTTCAATTCTAAGGATAGGTTGTATGTGGAGAGGAAATTTTTTGCTTCTCTCGACGAGTTCTATAAGAACCCTGAGGTTAATAAGACATTCTGGGCCATTCAAAATATTTTTTTATGATTTGAATACTCCTCAGCTCCTTCAATTTTGAAAACAGACCATTTATTGACACATTTTCATCTTTTCTCAATGTAATATCTACGCACTACTCAAAGAGTACCTTGTATACATACATTGGTACCTCTTAATGATAATGAGACAATAAAACATCAAGTAACATAAAAGATACTACAATAAATTATTGATAACATAATAATGGGACAGCTTCTAAAGGAGCTTTATGAAGTGCTATAACTTGAAACATTTATGATAAAGGACAAAAAAGGCAGTTCAAAATAAAATGGTATGATGAAATCAGCAGTAAGCTTAAAGCATCTATAGCGAGTGGTCTATACTCTAGAATTGTTGAAAAAACCATTATCGTTTTTTAGTGGAACTTAATAGGATACTGCTTTTCATATTAGCACTTATAGACTCGATCGTGAACTTCAATTAATAATTGATACGAGTTAATAGCCTATGTTTTAAAAGGGGTATCAATCGCTATCAAATATCAATTCGTGTTCATCATTGTTGCCATGGATCCATAATTAAAATCCTTCTGCTGTCAGTGTTGACGTGTATGAAAAAATGAAAAATTCAATGAAAAATGTGAAAATTTTAATGAAAAATGAAAAATTTGATAATATAATGGTACCGTAGCAATACTGAGAAATTCTCAAGGTTACCTTATCACTAACAGTAAAAAATGCATGTATATTACTTAACGTTACCCAACGTATTCTCATCCGGCGTTCCTGCATTTTTCTGTCTTGCTTAGGGGCCAGAAAGGGAACGACCTCGACGAGGAAAAAAAACTAGTGTATCAGAGAATGTTCGCTACGGATTTGCAGAGCAGAAACTTGCAATGGATTCTCTGCAGAAAAATTTCGGACTTCACTTTTGACCATGAGAACAGAGAGATTGAAAACTGAAAACCCCCTTTTTCCGTAAAGAAAGGGCCCCAAATTATAAATGTTCGGAGTAATTTTCAGAGAAAGCAAAGCACACCGACATTTTTACGTATTTCTTTATTATATCCAATTTAGTTCTGGAAAACAATGATGTTTTTTTCGGCGTTTCTCTACACATGATACACACCCAGCATAACCCCGATCATGTGCAGGGTGATGCATCACCCACAAATTACACATTCTAACCCCAAATTATTGGTATCACGATTACAGTCAAACCTCGACCCACTCCCCCTCCCTCTTCCCCTCTTACTCCTTCTCTTTTCCAAAGAAACAAATCGTTGTGTCAAAACGAAAGGAAGTCTTTGAAAAGACGAAAATTTCTCAAGAGCAATAATTGGATACGCGGAGAGAGTTTCGCATACTCGAACGATGGGCGTGCCCGCTAATATAATGTAAAAGCCACTAAAAGTTCGATAATGACTCGAGTTTCTGCAAAATCCGTTTTTTCGCTTTCAGAAACACACCCACACGAATCTGCGACTCTCTTCTGGTTTTCGCAGTTTATTATACGGGATGATACGAGCGCGTAAGAATATAAAGGAGAGAGAGAAGTAGTGAAGTGGTTCGGGGGTGAGATGAAGAGCTGAATAAAAACCACAAACCACACTATACACCAAAATTTCCGATTGAAAAAAGAGGAAAGAGAAAAAAACGATGACTAATAAAACGGAAAATAATTTGTTCGTCAGCGAAAATGAGAAAGGGATAAAAGAATGAGTAAAAAAATAAAATAAAATACCAAACTCGAGAAAATGGAAAAAAAAAAGATAGTCTATTTTATTATTTTGGTTGGTCCTTCGACTTTTTAGTAGGTTTTTATAATTTTTAACAGACTTCAAAAAAGGAGGAGGTTGTCAATTCGATCCGTGTATGTTTTTTTTTATGTTCGTTCCAGTATAACTTCTCAACCTGGGCAATGATTTTAAGGAAACTTTTCTTTAAAGGATAGAGGATGATCCCATAGTGGTACCATTGAACGTTTTTCGGAATCAAAGAGGTAGTTTTGAAGTTATCTTTAAATAAAAAACTATTAGTTTTGAAGTAATATTGCCACTAACGCTGAAAACGAAAATTCATGGAAAAAAAATCTAACCAAGTAAAAATAAGTTTACGTTAAAAACGAATTTTTAAAAGATAAGCTTTTATTATTTTTATTTTTTGGCTTTAGCTTCATTCGAAATAAATATTATTTCGTGACGGAAGGTTGGCTGCAGTATTGGTATATTTTAAAATCGCAGTAGTGAGTAGAATAAAAGCTTATAAAAATAATGAAAATGCTCTAAAAAGAGAAAAATAATCCTTTTAAAAATTTCTCCAGGAAAATCTACTGAAATTAAAATAAAACTAGAAAGCATTATGGTAAATTAAAAATTATTTAAAAAAAATAGAACCGAATTCAAAAAAAAAAGAACAATAAAAAATCCGCTAAAAAGAGAAAAATAATATTTTATTAAATTTATCCAACAAGATGTAGGTCTACAGACTGGAATTATTGAAGTAGGCGCTAATTAAAAAGTTCTGTCCTCAAATTTGACGGAATTGACGTATAAAGCCTACATGATGAGGAAAAAAGCACCGACTTCAATAATTTAAGTCCCTAGACCTATATTTTTCTGAAAAAATTTTTTTAAATATTATTTTTCTCTTTCTACCGAATTTTTTATAGTTTTCTTTCTTCTGCTCAAGTTGACTGTTTGGTTTTAAGAGGAGATTCTTCCTTTTTTTGGTCATCGACGATGATGCAAGTAGCGTAAAAAATGAAATTCAAGGAATTTTTTCTCAGACGCAATCAAGCGTTAGTTATGAAAATACATAGTTTTTTACTCTCAACGGATCAGAATTCTGAATGAAGTTATATAAATACCTGTTTATTATATGAAGATTACCACATTTATTCCACTCAAAAATGAAAAATGAAAATCACACACAAAACAGTACTAACCCAAACGACGGAATGAAAGATCTGAGGTACGGAAGAAAAGAAGCCAAAAAGTTAGGATACAAAAATTTCGTCACCAAAAAATTAGAAAAAACAGAAGAAAACTGACTCAATAATGATAGACTTTGAACAATGACTGTTAGAAACTAATATGATGGAAATAAATAAATAAAATTCTTCGATTATTTCACTCACACTATGACAGTTTCGCGATAATAGTTGCCCTTCCCATTATAACCAAGATTTAAAATAAAAAAAGAAAATCATCATTTAGTTGAAAATGCTGCGGTCTATAAAATGATGCAAATACATTCGAACCTATCGGATGAATTTCAGTCACGAAATAATGAAATACCTATAAATATTTGAGGGAACTTATGACTTAAGAGGTCGCACTTATGTTGAAAAACATTGCCAAGGTTCGTGATATTTTTCAGCCCAAGTTTAGACATAATACAACGTCTATTCCTGCAAAAATTAACTGTGCAACTTATTTACACAAAATGAATGCATGCTTGCCTATCTTCACAAAATAACAAAAAAGGAAGAGTTTGAAAAATAAAAGTAACATCGGCGGCTTATGGAAGTCCTCACGAAAAATTAATGAGCAATCAAATTATTATACTTCAACTAAATAATTTTCGTTTAAGCAAGAATGAAAAACCTTTTTTATCTCTTTAGTTTCAAAAAAGAGTTCAAATTAAAAAAATAATAATTCTGCTACACTTTTATTAAACAAACAATAATTCATTAATTTATTTATTTCGTGGGTAAGTATTTTCAGCGAAAAATGTTTTTTCGTTTTGAAAAAAGTATGTCAATTTTGGTGTACAACTTCTAAATCATAACTGACTTTCTTTTTCTCTTTATTAACCAGTTAGCAAACAAAGTGGGTTATTGAAATTACTTCATGAAGGGATGAAAAGTGGGGGTGGTGAAAATCTTATGTTTCATAACAAAACAAAACTAATGACACCATTTTACCATTCTGACCTAATTTTTTTATGTATAAATACATATTTATATGTATGTATGTATGTATGGTTCACGGTTTTGAGAAAACTACCGAAAGGATTAGGCTGAAATTTTTACGAAAGGTAGTCTTTCATATATAGGACCAGGTCTGAAAGAAGTTTAGTGCCTATTGGTCCAGTTGTTTTCGAGAAAACTGTGGAGAACAAAAAATTTCTTGAAAGGTGATTTTTCAAGAATTTTGAAAAAACTATAATAGGAATAGTGTTGAAATTTTCACTATAGACTTTCCTCATACTAGTGCAAGTCTAATAG
The DNA here is from genome assembly GCA_011428145.1 of Ericerus pela. Taxonomy (NCBI): domain Eukaryota; kingdom Metazoa; phylum Arthropoda; class Insecta; order Hemiptera; family Coccidae; genus Ericerus; species Ericerus pela. The sequence continues at coordinate 937,569 of WOFM01000034.1, forward strand.
AAGTTTTTTGCTTATTTTTTCGGTAGTTTTCGAGCTAACTGAAAAAGAAAAAATTGGTGTAAAGTCATTTTTCCAGGATTTTCAAGAAATGGTAAAACGGATCGGATTGAAATTTTCACGACAGATTTTTCTTACATATACACAAGTCTGACAGAAGTCTGGTGCCTATTCGTTAAGTGGTTTTCTAGAAAACTGAAAAAGAATTTTGGTTCACTACCAAAGGGATCGTACTAAAATTTTCACGACAAAATGTCATTATGTGGTGAGTGAAAATTTGACAGAAGTTAGGGATCTATTGGTTCACTAGTTTATGAGAAAAATATAAAAAAAATAAATAAAAAATTGCTAGAGAAAAGTAAGTTGATTGTTTTGCTAGAAGTACATTTTTCTCATCTACAGGGCAAGGGATTACGGTCGGGCGTCTTTTCTGCATTGCATTAAAAAAGTTTTTCTTTTTTTATTATTATTAAATATTTTGGATGAAAATTGGCAAACTGGGTTATCTAGCGAAGTACCACTGCGCGAGAGTTTTTTTTATTAAATAATTTTCTTCAAAATAACAGGAGATCGTCAATTTTTGAAGCTACTTTTACGTCTTTTTTCTCCTTTCTTCAAATAAACACTGAAAAAACGAATTTCTGTAGGGCAAAATTTTCTTTATTTTTGTCGGCCGAAAAATTGTATAAATGAAAAAAAAATCTTCATCTCCCATAACCGAATGGCTGGCTCTCAATATTCTGAATGTATTTTGTCAGCGTAATACTACCAAATATGCTGTGCAATGGATACATACTTTAATTTTTAACAAAATACAGCCTTTTCCATAAATTTTCCAGTTTGTTTGATAGATTTTTCACCATTTTAACCCCTAAAGTGGAATTTTTCTTACTACTGTAAGTATCACTATATCTTAGACCCAAAAATTACTGACCTCTGACGGCATGTTTTCACTATAAATATGATTTTCGAACCTCTATAACTGAACAATGAACAAGAAAAGCCCATATAATTCGAAGGATCAAGATCTAAGAGGGGGTAAAGAGTACTGAAATGTACTGGGCCAGGGATTTTTCAGCAAGCTCAGAAGGACCTAAATTTTCGAAATAAATAGCAATTATCAAGTAAATGTTTTAAGCGGATGTACATTGGGGTTTCGAGTGTCAAACCTCCCCAAGGCTCCAAAAAACAACCCACTAAATTACATGTTCTAAAACACAAAAAAAAATTTATTTTTTTCGCCAGCGGAGCAAGCGAAATCGTTTTCTCACTCTGTAAAACCTCTCAAAGGTAAATCCTAAATTTGACACGAATCACCGAGAGGGCCCGTCAGTTTATTCCCCCAGACCGAAATTTCTCTCTGAGGCACTGCGAAGGATTTTCCAATTCCTTCAGAATTAAAATTTAACACCATTTTGATTGAAGTGTTATCGATGGTGTCTCATGAAAATGAAATATGAGTGAGCCATGACTTTAAAATTGGTTCTTTGAGCGGAATCAATCAACTCAAGACAAAAAATTTCCATTTTGTTAAATTTACAAGGAACCAAAAGCTTTTCCTGCCAGATACAACAATAATTTTAAACCAATTAAACTTAAATTAAATCTTATCAATAAATAGCAATTACTTAAGGATCGATAATCCAGGTCAGTTGCAGGGTTTCAAAGAACACACTGCAACATTAGCTCAAAAATTTTCCAAATGTTTATGAAATTATAATACATTTTCTCACCATACATAAATCATATAAAATCATAATTTTCAGGCTGTCTCGTGGTATACTGATATTTCATAGATTTCGAAAAATTAAAAATCATCTTTTCGCAAGTTAGTATATTCTTAACAATAATCTGTGAAATGGAAGAAAAGAATTCTGGTTTTATAAAGATTTTAAAATTGACATGTTAGTTAAACCATAAGAAAAAATTCGACATCTAATAATATTGCCTTTAAATATACTTATTGACCAATATTAATGGAGTTTCAATAAATTCAAGGCCTCTCATTCAAATCGAGTAGAAACACCAGCAAAAACATATGTAGGTAGGTACTGTTTCCAAGTCTCATACTGTGCAAAGCAATTCTAAAGCAAAATTCTGAACAACTACGCATGAAATTCATAAATTTCAACGTACATTGTATTTATTTGTAGAATGAATGGAATTTTAAAAACCTCAATTTTCGTTACTTTATTAATGCATTGCCAGCCTTACTCAGACTATTATTTCATTCTTTCTTCTTTTTCGTTTTTTGTTTGAGGTTGTTTTTTTTTAAGTATTCTTTTTTGTTTCCATTTACCATAAATATGTTTATTCATCGCCACATTCGATATCGTAACACAAAAATGGTTCAAGAGAAAGACGGAAAGGAAGGAATAGACGAAGAGGAAAAAACCTTCACTAAAAAAAAACAACAAAAACAATAAAAAAACAAAAGAAATTATTATGCTAGCACTTCTTCCCGAACAACCGTGAGTCAACAAGCGAACAAACCTTAATGAGTTACATTCAAAATTATGCATGAGACGAATTTGAAATATACAGTTCCATTTTTTTTTCTCTTCTTACGAAGGACGTGCAGTTTCTTTTCTTTGTGGTTAATTAGAGTCCATACTCGAAATGAGAACTGCAAGCATTTCCGACACTTTACAGTTTCGATGTGTATATGTATACTCAAATAATTATTCTTCGTTAAGACTGGAGTGATCGCAGAATTAAAAAACATGTAGATATTTCAATAAACTGTCCAAGAGCAGATAGCTTGTACAATCCACTATAATATTGCTAATAAGTAATAACATCTATTTCTCGCAAGTTTCATTCTTTAATCCATATTACTGACAATAAGACCACCTAAAGTGCACCTCCAGTTGATTAAAAATGTCGTCTTTGTATAAAAAATGAAGTTCTTAAAGGATGTAGAATACACAATCTACTAAACAGCAAGCTGTCGGCCACGATAATATTACGGTGATGATTAAAACAGTACTTTTTTTCAGCTCAGCAGCTCGTATATATTTAAAAGTTGATATTGCGTTCAATCATTTTTTGGCTGAGATGGTCTCGTACAAGCCGATATAAATAAGCCTGCGAAGAATGAAGAAAGACCAGCCGCACTGTAAGTAATAAACCCACCGAAACTAAAAACGAGGAAGTGAATAAGAAAACGTAATGTACTAAATACAAAAACAAAAATTACGGTAAATTAACATAATATTGATATTATATTTTGGTCCATGCTGCTACATTTACGTAGACATTTTTTGATACTTGGTCTGACTCTGACCATCGTTACACAATTTTCACCACGCTGTACGATGTACGATCAGTAGCGGTTTACTCGGTTGTGGCACTTGTTCAATGAGCCATGCATTAGCACTAGTGATGGGCGATAGCACTATTGAACTATCGAAAGTAGATCGATGAACTATCCCTGCCGACAGTTCTTGAAATTTTGTTAGAACGTTCGTTTGAAACTTATTTTACAAACTTAGACTATTTGTATAGTTTGTTTAAAAAATCAGTAAAATTTAAACTCTTTTTAGAGCTTGCGAAAAAATAGGTTCAAATCAAAGAAAACAGTCAAAAAATTTTGATATCATCGATGTTTTTTCTCTGAAATTGATTAATCGATAAAAAAAATTTTAAAACAGTCGCCATCACTAATTGTTAGTTACGTTTAAATACGGTTAAATAGGTAACAGGTTTCATTATTGTGTAGTGAAATCTTTAATTGCTCATGGACATATACACAATACGATAAAGCTTGTAAGTACGACGACAAAATCTTCGTTTAAGCTGATTTCATTTCAATTTACATTGGGTTTCCAAAACGGCACAAGTCACAATGGCAGCTGGTAATATCGTATTTAATGTTGGAAGTCTAGTCCAAATGGAAACTAATGAAAAAAGCTTACCTTCAATAACAGAGATTGCTGCTGTCGGCCATCATGAATGGTTTTTCACTAGTTTTATGAATCATGCAGCGGATGATTCTGATTCACTTTGCTGGATCATCCTAGTATTCAGTGGAAACCGAAATATTCACATCCACTACGATACGAACACGTAAGATTTACTTGTCGATTGTCGAATAATAACAATTTTCTACGATAATGAATGCAAAAGACATACTTTCAGTGGTGCCATTTGTACCTGTCAAAAAAAAGATCGGATGAAAAATAACCTTAATCCCTGCATATTTTTTGTAGTCATGATAGATGTTCCTAAAAGGTGGTTCGCAGGATGTCGTCCAAGAGTTCGCAACGAGCTGACGAATCCCAGATTCCGGGAAAAAACACATTTTTATAATATATATCGGGACAAGGTTCTAGTGTTTCCTCAATTATTTCTAAAGTAGGAGGTCTTCAGAAAAATTGAGGATTTACCCAGGGTTCTCGATTGAAAGCTAATCGGGAACCACTGGTTTGTGATGTGAATTTAGCTCAGAGACATATAGGTAAAGAGATATCCAACTCTCTATATGCGCTGTGGTACAAAAATGTGGCAAAGATCTTCAACTAGGGATGGGCTATTCCGAAGCTGTCTGATTTGACCTTTTGGAGAACCAGGTTTTTTTTTTAAAAAAATGGTTCTTAAAATTGCTTTGGTGTGATAAAGTCTACATCCTGCTCCTTTCTGCTCCGGAAGTTAGATCAAAAATTTGATTTGAAACTAGTCAAAAAATCAAACTTCTACTATATGCAACAGAACCATCTAAAAAGTAAAAACTGAATAATAAGTAGTAAGTTTGTAACAACTGCATCAACTCGACAGTAGAAACTTACTTTCAGGTGTACAAGCTGATCAAATGAAAAGATAAAAGCAGGGATTTAGAAACATTAGGTACTACCTTTTTTATTTGGTTTCCATTAAATGAGTTTTTGAAATTTATCATAACGTTAGTTTTTTTTTCCCATTTCAGTAAGGTTTCTTGGCTTTACCAAAATATTTGATTCTGTTTCCATTTCCATTCCCATTAAGAAACAAAATTTTCTTTTATTTAAATTTTTTTGATATTTCAGTAACAACAATGATATTTTTTCGATATTTCAGAGAAAGTATCGATATTTTTTCTAATTTTTTCTCCCAGATTAAAAATTAGTCAGTTGAGAAATGAGAATGGAAACAATTTGTCATTCTGTTTCCATTATGTTCCCATTATGGGTCTTGAAACTAGTTTGTTAATTGTTTCTGATTCCATTTCCATTTCAAAATTTTTGTGTTTCCATTTATTTTAGTTTTCAGAGCAAAAAAATATGGTTTCGATTTCCAAAAAATTCCATTTCCATTTCTCAATCCCTGGATAAAAGTATAAAAAATTGATAAAAAAATTAAAACAAAACGCTAAACAGCGCTCACAATAAAAGTAAATAAAGGGAAGGGTTTAAATTTATCCTACTTCAACTCATTTCTGGTTCAGTGGTTTTCATTTTAAATATGATCGGAGTAGTTTTGGAGCAGAGAGTAGATTGAAAAACCAGGAGCAGGGGAACCAAGTTCTAGAAATTTTGCCCATTACTATCTTTAACCACCACCACCATCATCATCATCATCACCATCAATGGAAAGTCAACTTTATTCAACATTGTGCGCAGCCAAAGCTCCGCATATTTTATAGTGAAAACAGACATTTCTATACTAATACACACACACTATTAAGCTATGACACATGCACAGTAACAAATATTGGACTTTGAAATGTTTTGTAACATTTTATCTTTGTCATGTTTTTGATCGGGTGTTGGCTTTGACTATACATAAAGTACTGAACCAGTAAAACTCCATAAAATCAATGTACTTTTTAATGTCAAGACATGCAGGTGAAAAAGTAGACAACCCTAGCGTACCTTTTGGGTATTTTCGATGTTTTGCTTAAGTTTACCAATTTAGAATACATCTGATAAAAAGATCCTTTAAATTCACAAGGATAGCATACATAAGCACAAACCAAAATACATCAAATTGTCAAAAGGTACGTTGTTGGGACAACAGAAATGAAACAAACACCGGACGTAGAGGGAAAAGAAAAAATATGCTGGAAAAGGCTATTCTAACAAACATCAGAGAGAGTAAGCTAATACCAAAACTGGTTTTTCTGTCTTTCTAACTGTCTCGCCCGTTGGTGATTTCCTGCACATTTTTTCCTTTCACCTACCTCCGGTCTTTGTTTCACGCTGTTTATTTTATCGAGCAATCCATACGTAGTAATATATAGTCAAAGGGTCCAGTACTATATAGTCAAACGGCGTTGGACATCTCTTTAGCCGTATGTCAAACAAAATGTCTGATAGTTCAGTCAACAAAGGGTTTCCTGAGAGATCTTTCGAAATAGTTTTTCAAACTTTGGGGATTTTTTTGGGGATATTTTGGAGATAAATACACTAAATATGCTTGAATCGGCAAGGCAAGCTAACTCTGGACCGGGACATCTCAAAATATGTCCCTTGTTTCGGTTTTTCACAAATTGATATCTCGAACACAGTTGATCGTAGGACAAAAGTAGTTATGAACAAAAATAAAGATGACAACATTTTTTACGAGAATCATATCTTTTCAAGTTTTTGATAATCGTCAGTCAATATCGTACCCACTTCCTACTTGAAAAGAAAGGAAAAAATAACAATTTGATAAGCTTTCACGAAAACTATAAGAGATACCAAAAAGTAAACAAAAACGTTCTGACAGAAAATTTAAACATTTTAATTTTTTTAAATAACTACATTTGACTGACGACTCACGGTTCTCGAGATAACTGCAAAAAACTGAAACAAAACACACATTTTCCAAAACACTGGAGTCAGTTCGCCTCATAGATTTAGGTACTTTCAATATATTCGTCTCCAAAAACCTCCAAACAAATACCGTAAGACAAAAAAAACTGTTCAAAAAAATCTATCTAGAACCCCTTTTGCTCCATTCGACGACTAACCAAGATTCAACTGATTTTTATTCAAGTCCACGATGAAATCAAAATCTTTTTGTTCAATGCTGGATTCACACAAGTTCATCTCTTTTAAGTTTTAGTCGATTCAACTTATAGGTATGTGTCAAATGAGGAGGCATAATTATACATTCAAATTCAAATGAAGTTGCCTTAAAAATTCAAAATTTAGTATAAATATACTTCTAATAAAATTTAAAGTAATAAAATAACTATGACACAGTTCTGATTACTTCGAAAACATAACAAGTAGGTGAGAAATAAAATTAAATAAAATCGAATAGGTATCGATTTTTTTTTTTTCATGTTTTAGTGAATTAAGTGAATTAGGGTTATGCTTTGAAACAAAAAACTACTTTTTGTTAAACCTATGTATCTATTATGAAAATTTCAATGATAAAATTTTTTCGAATCAGTTAGGTACCAAAATGATTTTTGTTTACATTTTAGCGGTCCGGTATGTATTAAAGAGTTCATGAAAGAAGGCGGCGAACTCGTTAAATTTTATTGGCGGTAAAAAAGGAAAAAAAATTAAAACTTTTTCAACAGGAAAATCAGCGGTATTATTGTGATTCTATTTTAAAACAAATTAATGATAAATGCTGCAATTAATACGCGAAGCAGGCGCTGGGTGTTAGGTTCTAATTTTTTATGTCAAAGCCCATTCAATTTTTGGTTTAAAATTTCATTGTTATTTTTTTAAGTACAAAAAAAAAATAGACCAAGTAGCCTGTGCGAGAAAAAGTACCTACCTACTTTCGAATGAAAAAATTCGGAACAATAATTTTGGTTTTTTAACTTCCAAAAGTTTTGTTTCAGAATAATTCTTCGATGAAAATTTATTTGACGAATTTAATAAAAGATGAAAGGAAATTAATGAAATATTAATTGAGTAACGAAGAATGTAGCAACTAGGTATATTTAACGACTGTTAGTTTCCTACATACACTAATTTTGTGCATTTTTCTAGTATTGTACCTAATGTTATTCAGCTCAATAAAATTTTAGATTTATTCCGAACCAGTATATACTATTACTTCTCTATGTTCCGAACCAGCAAAAACTTTGTCACTCAGTTCCTAGTTGATCACTAATCACTGCTAAAGAATGAAAGCTCAAGACGATCACCACGTGGTGACTGGAGAATAAATGTCAACAATTATACTTACTGTGGTTCAATTTTATTATTTTATTACCTGTTCAATGATGACGTCAATTATAATATTTTAATGATTTGTAGTAAGTCTCAGGGTAAAGTGATTTTTATATATTTACTCACATAATTGGTCTACCATAATGTCAGTAGATTTTTCATATTTAGAAATGCCAAAGAGGGGTGATTTTTCTTATAATTTCTCTGTCTGAATATTGTATTAACACTTTTTTCTTTTTTGCTTTCCATTGTTTTTATCATATCAGTTTCGAAATAATTTCAAATAAGTTATATGAATTTGTTCAGAATTTATTAACTGAAAACTTATATTTGGAAATGAACTATGTTCTTCGCACTTAATTATAGTCCGAAGTTTTAATACTGTGCGAAAACTGCTCATAAAATCGATGAATAAATTTAACACAAATACTAATAAATCCCTCAAAACGTTCAAAAATAAATTTTTACAATAAAATACAACCAGAAATTAAAAATCGTTACAAAGCATTACTTAATGGTAAAGATACAAGAAAAGAAAGTAAACATGGTATAGCAGCATATCAACATCTAGGAAATCCATAGGAAATCCATGTTTTATCAGTCCAATTAAATAAAAAGACATAATTTCCAAAGCTCAGTTCCGATTAGCCGACAAAAGTTTAGAAGAAAATAATCTGTTCCCATGATGTGAAAATTTTAATTATTGTTTATTACAAGTAAGTGCAGAAAGAATTTCTGTCTTAATGACGGTAGGCTATACTCTTGTATTATCAGAATGAATTAAATGAAGGAATTGCTTTAAGCAATAATATTCATTAAGATTAATTCCATAAACTGTGGTGGCAATATTTGGGAAAAAAGTCTACTATTCAGTCGAACTGATTTTGAATTTTACATAAGTTACCATTGAAGAGAAGGCGCGTGTAGATACGAAGGTATGAGTATACTTAATGAGTAGAACTATGGTAGAGCTAGGTAAAATATTCAAAAGTATTTCTTTTTTTATGAGACAAATCCTATTAGATATATCAAGGTTATCTTTTGCGATTCATGAAATTTTCATTCAAATAAGCCCTATTCGTTAGGGCATATTTGAGAATATTAGATCATTTTTCGTGATTTTAGAGCAAATTTCCTTAATTTGGTTTTTAAAAGCTAAAAAACAATTCTTCATAAATGTTTTTAAGAAAAAAATTCCCATAAATTTCTAAATTTTTATTGCTCATTGAAATACCTGTGGAACGACAACGGTATGGTTTGAGAATATTCTGGAATATTTTGCCGTTTTAAGAGAATACGAACGCTGGCATCAGGCTGATAACTTGGCTCTTGGTCTAGGTGTTTGCTCGTTTGTGTACTTATACCAGAGCCGCAAAAATTTTAATAACATTCCTTTAATGAGAAATATTGTTGACAATATTTTTAATTGAATTTTTACCTCATCTTGCATGTCTGAGTAATAGCAATGTGTATAAAGAGTGCCGCAAATGGTGAAGTTCCGATGTTATCTCATAACTTCTCTCAAACTGAACCGATTTCAATGGTTTAGGGCTCAGAGTATGTATCACAGTACTAGTGTACAGAGTGCTTTATGTCCCCACCCGACTCTGTAAGTTAATTAGATCAGTGGCGGATTCAGGGTGAAAAATGGGGAAATTTCCCCCGAAATGCCAAAAAAAAGAAAAGAAAAAAACAGAAAAGTTCAAGGGAAAAAATGAAAGTAAGACCATAGAATCCATATACAAGATAAAGCCGTCCAACTTTTTAGTTGATTTTTATAAATTATTTTAAATATTATAGATTATAGAACATTGATTTAGCGTCTCATTTCATTGAAATAAAAAAAACAATATATGAGCTATTTTATTTTTTTTAAGGAATATTTTACTAATCCTAATAATGAACTACCACACAGAGCCGACCTAGATCAGTTTAAACTTGAAGAATGAAAAAATTAACTTTCGATAGAAAAAGCCTGGGCAGTTTAGTTAATATAGATCAAACATAGAAAGAAAAATTAAATCAATAATGAGTATTACAGAGATTGTGACACAATCAAAAGCAAAACGTAATGAACTATCACACTTCTATAAAAACATACTAAATCTCAACCATGGTGGTTAAAAATTTGTGAAGGTAAGCAGCGTAAATTTTTAGTTACAACTCGAGTACCGAATCAAATTTCACCAAACCTTAGGGTTCTCGGTTTACAGAAACCCATTGTTACTTTGAACTCTCAGTAATTCAACGTGTGAATGAATTCCAACAAAAATATTCGATGATTTTGTTGTTAATTTTCTTATTTTGGAAGCTGTATATGGAGACGAAAATGTAATAATTCTTCTCCAAATTTTTTTAAAATAAATTTTATATTTAAAAAACAATTCCTTCCACATTCAGTTCAAGTTGAAATCGAAGTGTGTTACATTTTTGAGCCACCTTAAGTACGTAGAACTGGTAGGCGCAGATTATCAACAATAATTTATGAAGTTTATTAGATACCGTTTTAAACTAACTAGAAACAAAGATACGGTATCTCACGGCTCATTTTCAATCGTTCTAATTCAATACCACCTGTTAAATAAAGTATTATAAAATAAATACAAAATGTTACTTGAAAAAAAAATTTTATATATTCGGCATTGAACATTTTTCAACGAGTAATAATATTATTACTTAATTATTGTGACGAGTATAAGGCAAACAATAACCACAAACCAGAACACAATAAAATATATACACTTGCTTACAAGTCGAAACGTAAATAGAATATGGCGATCATATAAAAATAAAAATTTTAAAAATTCGATTTTACAAAATACTCCAGGGGAGCTATTCCACTAACGCATTACATCGTTTCAGCCACTTACGCCAGTAAAGCGAACTCAGCTTGGTGGGAGGTTCTTCTTGCAGGATTTTACGCCAAGTAAAAGAAGGCGTGAAGGACGTACGGCGTAAGTGCTGAAACGAAGTAAAGTGTTGATGGAATAGCTCCCCCTAGACAGGTATATTTTTACTTATTAATAAAGACAATAACAAAAAAATATATATAAAAAAAATTGTAAAAAATAAAAAACAAAAGAAAAAACAGAAAATGTACAAATTTTAATACAATAAATCACACTATCATAGTCAAGTAGAAACAAACAAAATAGTCCTTCCCTTAACTGAACAAAAAAGGTAAAAATCTTACAACATAAATGGCATTAACAAAATGCTTAGGTATAAATGAGAATCACTGATTCAGTCAAATTACGAAAAAATAAATACATTCACACGAATCTGTTTCTCGAGTTTGTATCATTGAATTTGGCCTTCAAGATCAGCATATTTTCATTGTATAGACGTACAGTATCAGCAGTACCACCCATCACACAAATTAAGACCCATCGAAATCTAAGGAATATTTACGAGGAACTGAGGTACGCTCCAGGGTCCTTAGATACAATTTAACATCAGTAGTGTGTACCCACACCTTTTAGATTACTTCATGTAATGAAGAAACATTTTCTGAATGCATCAGCATTCAAAATACACGATATCAGAGGATAATGTCAGCAGCGACATAGCCAGGATTTCTTCAAGGGGGGAGAGGCAAATAATTATTTTATGACTTTTTTCTTTCTTTTTTTTGCTCGTTACTTTTGAAAATGTTGAAAATTTGAGAAATTTAGCATCTATAGAACCCTCTGTTGAGTATTTATTATTGGATTTTTTTCCAATTTTCGAAAGTGACAAGCAGAAAATAATAAAAAATAAGGTCACTGGGGCAATAGCCCCCATTCCCCCTCCCTTGTATACTAATTTAGTACCCAGTCGCTTCATTTATGGACTAGATAACAAAAAACTACATATGAATGAGGATTAATAGACGATAAATAAATGGTTCAAATGATTTCAGCTGGCAGCAATAAATATGTATACAGTTCAAGTACCAACATAGACTATCCGACTACTTATCAAAGAAGAAAATCGGTATTATGTTCGTAGGTCTATTTCAATAATTTTAATGTCTTAGGCAACTTAAAATCCTACGTAAGAGAAAAAACCAGCCAAAGTCGCAGCAGAAAATGTAGACAAGTTAAATTTTTGTACTAAAGTATATGGAAGAGAAAGATGATTCTTAACTAGACAGGGATAAATGTGATTCTGTTTTCGCATGATTATGTGTACAGAGGAATCAGAAAATAGATGAACATGCGCAAATAACTACTTGGTAAAACCAAAATTGTCAGAAGTGATAATTATATACAAATGCATTTTTATCGAAAGTAATACAGAAGTAAGAATGATAGGAACCAAATAATAATTTAGATATATACATTTTAACAGAACGAATAGTTCTGTCACGTCAAATTTCAAATTAAAAGTAAAATTTAAAAACTACTCAGGAGAGAAGGAAGGGTAATCGAGTTTTTGAAAAACAATTTGGTTAGTTGAAAAAATATCAGCACGGTTGCTTATTGAAAATAAGTTCTCCAAAATTGGTCAAGATAAGAGAGTTATTGTTTGTAAAATTGACTAGAACACCAAAAATTAATTTTACAGAACGTCAAAAATTGTAGGAACCAAAAGCCCAAGTCAGCGAAGAACTTTTTTTTTTGCAATTTCTACACAAAAACTGGCTCGAAAATACGCAAATTATGCTTCCTTTTCAGCTTTAAATTTTGGTCTAAAAAAATGAAATCATATACAGAGCATAAATTACGGTGGAGGCGGAGATGTATGTAGCAACTGGGTACGTCGCCAAGTCAAAAAAAGTCAATTTCTATTTTTAATAAATACACTGTGATAATACAAAACACGACTGACGTAATTCAACAAAACGGAATCACAAGAATTCAAACTTCTAAGATGGAATCAATATAATTATACTATTCATTTTAACCTATTAGATCAAACAAGGTACGAATTTTAAGCGAAAATGCAAGCCATAAGAATAGAATATTGAAGGTGCAAATACAATATATAATTATGTACTTCATACTCATATACGAGTCGAAAGTTTGCTTCCAACGTAGAAAAATGATCACAGCTGCGAAACTTGAAATTTTCCCTACTAATAGATGTAAGACCACGAGCATGAGGCATGAGCAATAAGCTTTGAGCGCTGAACGTCATTGGGTAAAAACGCTCAACTCTCACGCTCAGCATCAAAATTTTTTGATAATGAGCGTGAGCGTAAACGTTAACGCTCAAGTCATGTCCGAAGCCTAAGTCAAGTTAGTGTAACTTTTTTTTTCATCGTTTTTGGGGGGAAAATTTTTACAAATTTCTCTTGCAAATCGATCATGATTTTCCAGAAGTTATGGTTGAGAAAAAAAAAATCAAGTCTATTAAAATTTCATGTTTTCTATCAATGAGAGGGGAAATTATTATCCAATAAAGCTCCCCTCTCTTGAAGAAAAAATATGTTTTGAAAATTTTATTAAGTACAAGAAATATCATCAGTTTGTCCGCAGTTAACTACGTTCGTTAGAAAAATGAAAAATACGTAAAAAAAAAAAAAAATCAGTATACTTTCTAAACACCGAAAATTTCTACACGCAGACGTCTTTTCTATGGACAGGAGCTACAAATAGAAAAATAATTTATTGTTTTACTCTCACCATGATTTATTCTTACTTTTCCCATCAATAATTCACCTTACATTTTCAATCGTCTATCTTCTTCAATTTTCAAATAATCGTCTGAACAAGATGTTTTCTTTTACAACTCTTATAATATAGGCACAAAATAATTAGTAAGGAATAGAAATTGACTTTTTTTTTGTTGGTGGAAAATATAAATTTGTCATATCTCATCCTCCTTCTTAAAATGGTATGTTTTCAAGTCTAAAGCGTCACTTCTGAATTTGAATTAACCTTAGTATGAGAGGAAAGATGAAATTTTGATCAGAATATCTTTTTATTTACAAAATATAAAACAGAATGAAGAAAAATAAAAAAGATATGAGAAAAAAGAGCTACCTATATAAGTAATATTTTGTTTTATGTTTTGGGTTATTTAGTTTTTCTTCTTACCCAACAGACATGTGACAGCGACAGCCCTATAGGATTTAAAGAATAATTAAATAAATCAAAAACTAAGAAATCGGACACCATCTATGCGAGATAAAAAATTTTTTGGGTTGAAGGCATTTCCCCTTTTTTTGTATGAATAGCGAATTCAAAATGCAGACAAACTGCGAAAAATAGAATCTTTTTCATTAAAAAAAAAAAAAATTTTTTTCCATAAAAATAAATGATTGATATAATTTTTTTCAATGAATTCAATACATGTTTTCATATTTCGTGGAACTGGTCGGGCTTAGACTAAAACGAAAATAACTTTTTTCAACAACCAAAAATGGTACGTAACTCTGAGATCAGAACATTAATTTTTGAAACTAAAGGAAATTTCTGAAAAAATGTTTCAAACACGGAATTAAGCATTATAAAAATATGATATTAGGTATTAATAATGAAGATTTTTTTTATCATTCCCGCGGCCAAAATTTTCTCGAAGGAACGAGTTTTTTTGATTTTAGAAAGGAAAAAAAATTAAAAATTTACGCATCATAGAAAATTGTTTCATAAACGTGACGTTGACTGATCAGAATACTATTAACTCAAGGAGGAAATGCGGTTTCAACTGGAACCAAGTGAGGAAAGAATGCAATTAAGAAACTGAATACCCAACATTTTGAACCAGGTCTGTAGTAAAAATTGAAACTAGATTTTGTTATTTGTAAAGGGTCGAAAACCGAAATTACCTTCGATTATGCAACAGTAATCTCGATTAAGGTTAGAAATACAAAAAAGTATGTTTTCAATTTCAATACAAAAAAATAAAAATAAAAAACGGAAAAACGAATAATAATTGCTGACTCGTAGTAAGTATCTATCATTTGAGACGAAGATCTTCGATCTAGATATTTGACGACGGAACTCGTAGAAAATGGGTGGGGGGCTCAAAAAACTACAGCATCTTAAGCAATTCCATCATCTCATTTTACATTTTTGATTACTATCAACTCCTCACTTTTTTAACCTGATGATAGCATTTTCCATAATAACGGATGTATACCTATTTCTGAAGGCATGTAGAAATAGAACGATTCGGGAACCCTCCATCGTCACCCCACTTTCAAAAAGAGGATGTTTTAAAAGTTGATAAAATTTGAAAAACTTACGATTTGTCTCCCTCTCTCCAACTCGAGAAACAGTATTGAGTATTTAGAATACCGAAAGCGGGAAAACCATACTTGGAAGTGTATTAATTTACAAGAATTTTTTTTTTCTTTTTTCCTGAAACAACATAAAGTAATAAACAGGGAAAAGGACCATGGCTAACACCACTCGTATAATATACAAAATAAATGCCATAAAAATGCTCACTATGAATCGATCGTGACAACGGAACTATGAAAATCTTCGAAAGTTAGCCTATGTTTTCGTAATATTTTGCCAAACATATCTTTAATGTCGAAATAGCTGTTGATGGAGTTCATGGTGCGCAGCAGACAAACGTGTGTTGGTGCAGCATTCAAGTTGTTGTTATTATTGTCACTGTTGTGGTGCAGGTCGGTATTGTGAAAATCACGAACCTGGTATGATCGGACGCTGCGAACATTGTAATAGGCCGATGCAAATGGCTGGTTGCACGAAGGACACGTTTGCTTTTGGTGGGCCCACTCGACTACGCAAGCCAAACAGTAACTGTGCAGGCATTTGTTCAGGTAGCAACGAATTTCCACGTTGCCCAGGCATATCGCACACTGGGGCTGCTTCTGCTTCAGTTTCACCAACATTTTGTTCAGCTCTCTGAACACCAATCGCACATTATTTGGATCAGCGTTTTCGTCGGTGCGCCTAGGCTTGGGCATTCTATTCACTTTCGTTCCTGCGAAAAAATAAAAAAAAGCACGCACGAACAGGTTTAGTACACGCGCAGTAATCACGTGTTGGTTCGACTGCAACGAGTAAACTAGTTTGTGAAGAAAAGTAAATATATTACAGCATTTCAGACGACGAAATGCGAAACGGAAATAAGGGTGCTTAATTCCTACAGTTAAAAAAAATGAGAGGAGGGGTGAGATAGGAAAGGGCGAAATTTCTGGCGAACGAAACAGACAACCAATAATTATACGTGCGACAGATATGGTTTAGGTTAAACACCAAAGAAATTGCTAATGAACAATCTAACCTATTAACATTGTACATACATATAGTACAGCTACTGGAAGAGTGCTTCTGGTGGTATGTTGTTTGCGCACAAGTGTAAAAACTGAATAAATGATTTGTGTGAAATATCACCCGATAAAAAATTTTACTCACTCAATTTAATCGGCATTTGAAGAAATTTCTGACAAAAAAACCTCAGAAAAATGTGCAAGTGGTGCACTCACTTTTGTTGATATTTAATTTTGACTGATTCTGCTGTGAGAAGTGTTTGCACGTTTGAACTAAATTACCATAAATACTGGTGACAAAAATAATAAGATTTATCAACTTCTATTTCATAAACTTTCTACCCTGACTTTCAGTTTTCAACTTACCAAGGTACTAACGTACCTCCCGAAAATTTCGTCACAATAAATAAATCCAAGGTCATGTAGGTAGTGAAAAATTGAATTACCATATACCTACATACCAGGCGGTGGTAATTATAAAGAAAATCTCAATTATTTCTGGCAGAGTAATAATGACTTCCTTCCAAAATGGTACCTACTTGTAACCTGCGCAACAACAACTGTCATAAATAAACGATAGGACCAATAGCATACATACGTATACACACACACACATTCACGCGCACGCACGCACACGCGGAAAGGAAACAATTCAAATTTACATTTTAAATAGTTTTCTCCAAAAGGATATACTAATAATAAAAAAGGAAAAAAACAATTTAACGAATAGAGTCCCTGACTTGATTACGAAGGTTGTGCACCTACCTCGTTGACCGAGAATGTTTATAACGAATGCAATTTATAACTTTAATTTGGTCACCAATCACTGAAGAACATTTTACTAAAGTATCCTTAATAACACAAACTAATATTTTATTTTGGAGAGCACGCCAGACACAACGAATAAAAGTAAAATTCGTTGGGAAAAATAGAAGAATCGAAGGAGGCAATGTGAATACCTACTAAATACTTAATCAAACAGGTCAAAACAAACATAGACTTTTTTCGGAATGTTTTTTTTTTTTTTTTGTTTGAACACCAGTAAGAACTAAATAGTGATTTTTGGTCAGTATATAAGCAGAGAAGGGTACGGTGACTCGTCGAAGACCTCGCAACGAAAGAAATCTTCCTTCGAAAAACCAAGTACACAACTTCACAAAAGATGAACAGCAAAATACAGACCAAAATGTTAAACAACCGAGCCAACAGTACCGAATGTAATAAACTGAAAACGAATAAAGGTCAACCAAAAGTTTTATAATTCGGTAAAAGTTTATTCCAAGAATTCCCCCCCTCTCAGCAACGTTTACTTTTTACTATTAAAGAACGTATTTTTGATAGTAAAAAAAATAAAAAAAGTAAAATAAATGCAGGTGAAGTTAATAAATAATTTTTCATTGCAGAGCACGCTATGGAAATTATACTATAATGACTCCTCATCACCACATAAATATTTCCGTTGGGTTATTCTGGTGCGACCCGGTTTGGTGCTGTATCGTTTTTTCATTACAAAAAATAACGTATTTATCAACCAAAAAGACATGCACGATGAACATCTACTGATTAAAAGTAGTGCACTCGTTAGTTGAAATGGGAAATAAAGGAAGAAAAACAAACAATTCACCAAACAAAAAGATAAAGATGACTGCCAAATGTCTTTAATGTTTGGAGGAGGGTATTTAGCTCCAGCTTTTTCAAGTAAAAGAACAGCCTCGAACATTCCCATTGATAAGAAACTACACGGAGTTCTGACTAGAAAAAAAAAAAAATTTAACTACTTATTCAAGTTTGACGTATACAATAGATATGTAAGATGTGTACAATGTTCGAATTTTAAAGCAAACATATATTGTTTATTACAAACGAAACCATCGAAGTGGTGCATAATTCATATTTTGTCTATTGCTCCTATGTTCACGTGCTACGCAGAACACAAGACTGAGAAAGATTTCTCATATGCGGCTGTACTCTTCATCATTGAAAGAAATATTCTGCGGATATTGGCGACAGATCAACAGATGCCAGCACAAGAAAAAAGATAACCTCACTACCGGGTGAAGGCTTTCTATATCGAGATGTTGCAAGTCTTTCGGACTTACCAACTGATGAGAATGCGTGTACTCACACGTCAGGGAAAAGAATGCGGTATTTGAAGAACCATCCGACGCCTATCCGTACCCCTCTCAATGAGGGTACTGAATTGAGTACTAAACGAAGAAACAGACGGTTGAGGAGCAAGAAACTTTGAAACAGGACAATTAAATTCAGTCAAGAAATCAAAACTCGGCCAGTTTTCGCAAATAAAGAATCTAAGAGAAAATCGGGAGAAATTGAATCTCTTTAAATTGATGCAGGTTGCATTTATTGTTGGTAAGTTGGACCGCTCAATTCAAATTAATCTGTTCACAGAAAAGATATTAGTGCCTGCTTGAAGGGGACGAGGAAGGGCGCTTATCCATCCAAATTTCTGGAATGTAATTTCCCTAATTTTTTTCCAAGAAGTAAACGATTTGTTTTCTCTCTGACACTTTTCCTCCTGTTTAATTCACATCCTATACACACATTCATGAAAAACACAAATAGGCGTAATAAGAGAAGATAGCTGGGTTGGAGGTAGGACAATAAACTGATCTCCAAAAAATTTTACACTTTCAGTTCATGGCTCTCTGCGCCCAAAAAGTGAGCATGGAAAATACCACTGTTTGAATTCTGTTAAGCTAACATACCGAAAAACGTGAATTTTATCAATAAAAATTTAGTACTAAATCCATAATAACTCAAAAACTATTGCTCTCACCGGCCTGTGGTTGGTCTCATTCGATTTAGCGATAAAAATACGTAGTGTTTGGAATGTTGAATTATTCCTGTTGAAAATTTTCATATAGGTTGGGAACTTCGAACAAATAGCTAAAAGGTAGATTTTTAAGCATATTTTCCCTTCAACCCCACCTCCTATCAACTGTACGTTTAAAAATCCACCAATGGCCTTTCAAAACCTCTTTAGAAGTGCCAAATATCTGAGGACAAAAACATAGGAGGGAAAAGTATCTAAAAATTTCCTTTTTTTGGTATTTTTTTAAAGAACCCAACTGGTAAGAAAATTTTCAGCAGGAACAACGTAATCTGTTACATACTATGTATTTTTTAGAGTTGAATCGAATGAGATCAACTGAAAGTCGGTAAAACCAATAGTTTTTGAGTTATTACCGATTTTGTTCCAAGTTTTTACTCATAAAATTCACATTTTCTGGTATATTAGCTTAATAGTTGTATTTTTGGAGGCCATCATAACAATAAAAGGTAAGAATATTTTTTATTGTAAATATAATGTACAGCATTTTTTGACTGAACTATTTTCCCGCTAAGGTTGATATTCCCTGAGAAAACTTTAAAACACCAATCTAAGGGCACATTTCTTTTCATTACCATTGAAGTAAGTGAGGTAGGGGTTGAGACTTTTAGTATGTTATTTAGGACACCTATCTCCAAAAAGAAAATATGGCAATTTTCCAGAACAAAATTTCTTTCTTTTGTGGACTACTCATATATTTTTTTTTTGAAGTGAAATTTCCTTGCGTAGTAAACTAAAAAACGGTCATAAAACGAATCACCGTGACTGCGAGAGTTTGGCCCATTCAACTCCAATTGATTCACTGAACAAAAATTATTTACTGACAGGTTTGCGGAGAAAACGTTAGGGAATGAACAATGAAGGTTGCATGAATCAATTGTGAAGTGTTTTATTTCACCCATTAGTGAAAATATTATTTCATTTGAGATTGTGAAGTGTTGTATTTCGCTCATTACTGAAAATATTATTTCATTTGACGTGAAAAATTTATTATAATATGCTGACATCAGACAGAAGTTTCACTTCAACCGTATGCACTGTCACACACTCATTTTTTTTTTGAAAATCTTTTCAGAGTATATTGTATAAATCTTAAAATTTTAGAGAATAGCGGAGAAGGCAATTTACTACTCGCAATATATAGAGTTTGTTAGTAATGCGAGGGGTAGAACCATAAATATTCACATTGCATGGGAAAGGTAGTACACCTGTTAGTATAAATTTTTCATTCTGGCTAGCAATATTTAATGAGAGATCCGTAAAGTTTATTTGAAGTCGCCTTATTGTGCTTTCGAGAATGTTTACCTTCTCTTTCCTTCGGGCCCTCTAAAAAAGTCTGAATGTGGGGATTACCTCCATTTTCCAATTCTCTCCTACTCTGAATACAGGAGATTGAACAACGAATTTATTAGCAGTCCCAAAAATAAAAGTTACTTCTTACCTTAATAAAGCAACTTGCAAAAATTTCACAATACTTTAATTTTCTTGATGTAAATTTTATTTTCAACCTATATTAGGAAGACAGCATGAGTTTTCAATCAGAAAAAATTAATGAATAAACATTGTTAATAGCACATTTGAAACAGATCACAAGTCCTAGTTTCCTGAACCATTTGACAATGTATAGAACGTTGTTCATTTAAATGGGAATTTATGATCAGATAATCCGATCGAGATTTATGTTGTTTTTATTTTGAGTGGACGACTTAAATTATGAGTCACAACACTTGAATTCAATGCAAAACCTGTGAAAGGATTCAACACGCATGAACACTGAACAGGAATAAGCGTAAAGATACTGAAGATTCAATTAATGGATAGGATCCCCCATTTACTTCAAAGATTATTTATAGGACTAATTTTTGTCAATGTTGAGAGAAAATGGTTCAAGACATTACCAAAACCTAATCATAATGGAACAGCAGGATTGCAGATACAGCTAGAATATGAAAAAAAAAGCAAAAGTCGATTTAAAAATATCCTTTATAATTCTATTAGTTTATCTTCGTACAGAGAACTATCCAAAGTCTTCATGAGATGTGACCTTCTCTACTTCTGGATGAAATTTCAGGAATCAAAAGATGATTCCACAAAGGTCATTTTTGCCTGAAGAACTAATCTATCCATATTAATATCTATACTAATATATAAAAGTGTTTTGTATGCCTGTGTATAATGGGTAATCTTCAAAACTATGAACCAATATGTTTTATTCTTCTATCATCACCAAATTCATCTTCTTACTGATAAAATAGGCTACCCAATATTATGATCCGTTCATAATAACCTCAGCAGTACTGTAAAACATGTATATTTTTCATTATTTTCATTATTTCAATAGTCGTCAGTTAAAGGATTAAAGAAAGATGAAACAAAACATAAATTGAAAAAATATTGCTATCTCTATCTCCTTTTTCACTACACTCTATATCTTTCTCTTTCTCTCTCTCTCTCTCTCTCTCTCTCTCTTTTTCTCTTTTTTCTATAATACTGCAGTTTGACGTTTGATTGATATTTCTTTTCAAATTAAAGAAACTGTTAAGTAAAATTTGACAGCAAACAATTTTTCTATAGTTGGTAGTATTTTATAAGGAGGATTTTTCATCACTTGGGGTTTAAGATGGCGCTGCAAATGGGTGAACATTAAGGTCAGAATAAGACCCACATTCCCTATTGGTTGAAGGTGAAGAGGTGATAATAGGTACTTTAATTTGATTTCAGTTTAAATTATTAAATACTGAAGATATATATATTTTATTTATTTTTTGTAAATTTGAAAACAAATGAGAATGGCGTCTAAATACATCAGAAAAATAATAAAGTTAAAAACGTGTTTTTAAAAGATGAGCTTTTATTTATTTATTTTTTTTTTTGGTTTAGCTTCATGCGAAATAAATATTATTTCATTCCCGAAGGTTGGCTGCAGTATTATATATATTAAAATTGCAGTAAAGAGTAGAATAAAAGCTTATAAAAAAATATTTCTTTCATTTTAAGTACCGCAAATACTGTAATTTCAGCTTCGAATTTGCATAAGATTATATATTTTATAATTTTATATATACTTATAAAAAAAATTAAACTTAAAAAAAGAGTAGAATTATTGATTTACTCCTATAATTAAGCCAAGCGAAGCAGGATTAAGCGCAACTAGTGATCAATAATCAGGAAAAAGAGTGATAATACATAAATTTTAAACAAATGTGTGATTTCAAGTCTAAATAAATCATATCACTGGAATATTTGCTGAAACTAATAAAAAGACAAGAATAAAAAAATAAATTCCTTTTGGAAAAAAATCAGACTGCATCGTTTCGAATAGTGACATATATTTATGAATTATACAAACTGTGACGGCTACCACACATCAGCTTTGTATTACTCCTCCCTCAATCACCATCACCCTGCACCGTGGCCAAGTGAGTATGGTGCTATATTTTGGGAGGAGGTGAGGAGGGGAGTTTTATGTATTCAGCCAGTATGGATTCGAATCCACTTAACGCCTGAATACCTAAACAAACTAATATCAATAGGTATCAAAATTTTTAAAAAATTGTCCTATATAACTTATTTATCTAGGACTAAGTAATATTTGTATCATCAAACCAGAAAAATAAAATCAAAAACCTATGATTTCCTTCATAACTAGGATTCTCTTTTGGATGTAAGGCAACAAATTGTCTTAAAGAGGACCCTAATCAAGGATTAAATCATACTTTAATTTATATTTTTCCGCTTTAAAAAAAATTAAGTACATAAATAGGTGATTTAACCCAACTATTATAACTTTTCCAAACATTCTGAAATTACTATTAGTTTATACATTTTATAAATATTTCATAAGGATTCATTTTGGGGTAATTTTCATGGGTTCTGATAATATGTCAATTCTCAAAGATTAAATTGGGCTGTTACTGTTGATTGTCGGTATTTATTTCTAACAACACAATATTTCAGTCCACATGCTCAGCATTCAGATCCTTTCCAAGAACAAGGAACCAATCAACTTAAAAAGCTTCCATCATGAGTAACAAGAAGGCAAGACACCAGCGGCTGAATGTAAGTTGGTGGTAACTATAAGTTAGCTGTGACACACACTTTATCGGAAAATACCTAAATAGGTAGGTACTCGCCTTTCCTAATACAGCTCTACATTAAACGTAATTGACGCATCATCTAGATGATACAAAGTACTGAATTATGGTTGCAGAAATGGTCCGCTATCAGTTTGTCAACTTAATGGGCCGAGCCCATAAAGAGTGGTAAAAAGGAAGTTCGTACACAAACATTAAAAAAAGTAAATTTTTTTTTATTTGAACCTACAACAATAATTATTATAATAACTGGTTTTTTATCAGGCAAAAATAATTATTTAGGTGTAGTAACACCTGTTGATTTTTGAAAATATCCAGAAGTAGAGAGAGGATTGGGGATAGTCCTGTCCAGGGCCTCCGCGAGGGAGGAGAAAAATATACTGTAGGATGCAGCGGGTAGCGCATTCGCACATCTACTAGTAGACCTTGTAGTATGTGTGAGCCTTGCACAGTATTAAAATTTAATTGATAATGGTGAGCTACCAACCCATGAACCAAAAGTGTGTTGGCCTACACAATGTAGAGACAGGCCACACAACCTACCAGCGAGTGCGTAAGCACACTTGTCACCACTAGTAGGAAGTCACCACAGATACCAAAGGTGTTTGGCCGGACTTTTTCCTAGGGCCAGAATGGGCCCAAATTTTGAAATAAATAGTAATTTTCTAGCAGGTTAATGTTTAAATAGTGTGTCACGGCTGATTCATGAGGGTGATTTGGGTGTCAAATCCCTCAAGGCTAAAAACCAGAACAATAAAATAAGTACATGTTCTAGAACACAAAACACAACTAAAAATTTTTTTCGCTCTCTCTGTTCTCAAATTTATTTTCTCACTTAATAACCACACCCTATAGGAAAATCATACAACTAGCACAAAGACGTCAATTTATTTTCCCTCGGCCCCAATCTTTTCTGTTTGACTGGTAAAATATTTGCAAGGTTTTGAAAGTTTATGGTCTCCATACTTTCCTTCAAAATTACACAACTGAACATTTTTCGATAAAATAGTGCCCATCGATAGAAAGAAAATAATTACCTCTAACTCAATCAAGAAACTACAATAGTTTTGCCAGTTTTGGCCTATACGTAGACGGTACCAATTCACCAGCGAGAAATACGAATTTCCTCTGATCTACGATTAAAATGTAAATACAACAGCAGCACTCGAATAGCACCATCACCTAGTTGGTCCACAGTTGAGTCAGTTTAATTTAAGAAACACTGTTAATTAGAGAATATTTGACTGTCTTCGTTAAACGCTATCTTATCAGTTCAATTCGCTAGAACGAGTATGTCATTGCTGATGTTGAATAACGTTCATTATGTTAACGACATTAAATGATTTTTTTTTCTCTCACCTTTTTTCCTTCTTCTCTTGAAGTGTATAATACGATAAAGTATTTGTTATCTGGGAGAAAAAGTCTATATACCTATTTGGACTCGGCTATACTCTTAAATTTTACCATTTCGATTTTTTTTCCATTTTTATATGAATTCTCAAAGTATAAGTCATATCCGCTTTATACTATACATGTCATTCTGGTCACCCATTTATTAGCCATGAATACGATAAGTTGATAAAAATATCTTCGGGGCCACAAGTATTTTTTAGACTCTGCAAAATTCAATTTCCGTACAATCTAAACAATTTAAAAAAATTATAAGTTCCCGAACCTTTCTATTAGCCATTCGTTGACGACATATCATTGTCAGATTATTTACACGGCTGGAACATGAATTCGGAAATAAAGAAAAAAAAAATTCTGAAAGTACATATAAATGACGAACGTCGAAGAAACGAAACAACAAATGCCTCATTCACTAAAAATGTCAATAAAAACGGTATAAACATATGTTTCCGCAGATAAAGTATTGTTCATTCGCAGTAGTCGAAACAATCGATATTTAAATACGGAACAAAATAGTAATAATAAAAAAAATTAACGAAGGTGGCGTGCAACAGTTTTTTGTTCCCCTTGCTTAGAGTAATTACAAAATTTGAATTTATTGGTTTTTCTCCCATCTTCAGCGCATTGCCATACAACTGAAAAACGTAGAAAGCCCTAGAATACGTATACAGAGTCAGAGTGCGTATGAATTTGTTTTTCAACACGTATGTCAGAGATACCGATCAGTCGAAAAATACCGAAAATGTAACACTGATAGGGAGTAATTACGACTACATACTATAATTTACCTGAGATTCAACGACAAAAAAATTACAGCTCTGTGATTGATTTGGAAAAAATATGTTTGAATGATTTAGGTACTAGAACGTTATTAGACTCGCAGCGTGACACGAAGTATGCGTTAGTAGGGTGGTGGTGGAGAACGTATTACAGGTCAAAGCCCCAATCGAAGTTTCTAAACCTTCATAATAAGTTTTTTTTTGCGTATTTTCGTTGAAATCAGAGATTGGAAAAATAAATAAAATCATTAACCGCAGGTAATTCGTTGATTAATTCATGAAAAAGTAATAAAAATTATGCAGGAAAAACACCTCAACTTAAAAAAAGAACTCTAGCGCAGCAAGTCTCGCTGGAAAAGGTAGGTTGGAGAAAAAAAAATGAAGAATTTTGAGGGTCATATTAATTGTCTGTAGGTTTATATTCGTTAACGGTATGTTATGATAGTATGAAATGTGTTAGCTGCTGACAAAATATTAGACAATGTAAAATTTAAAAGCATTTTTTCTTGAAAAAATAAATTAATTGAGATAATAGAGTACCTATGGTATGTTATCATATAATTTAAAATAAAACAAAAAAAATATACTAAAGCTTTGAAATAAAAAAAAAAACAAAAAAAAACATGAACATATAGTTATTTTTTGTAAAAAGAGAAGTTCATGCAAATTAGAGAAAAAAGAAGAAAAACAAGGCTTTACCAGAAGTACCGTTCGATCAATGCGCACCAAAATTGTTAGCATCTATAATAGAATATAATGAATATTTATTTCAAATTTCGTACACGGTTCTAAAATTCCACGTTTTATGATCAATATAAAAACAAAAATAGCGGTATCGAAAGTACCGTCCAGCCGATCCGCATCAAAATTAATAGCTTACTACAATGAATTAAAATAAATACTTATTCCGAATTTCGTGGCTATTGGTGGAAAATTGAGCATTTTATAGCCAAAGCAAAAACAAAAATGGTGCCCTCCTGCCGATCCACAGCAAACTTAATAAGTCTTGTCCTTGGCTTAGTACAAATGCTCGTACCAAATTTCGTACCGTGGAAACAAGAAATTGACTCATATCTATTTATCTACCGATCTATGTATCTATATATATATATATATATATAAATTTGAGTTATTGGTGCCAAAATTTTCCGAGTTCATGAAACGAAAAACGTACCCACTCCCAACCCTTAGGGGTAATACCGCACCAAGCGTAGTAAATAGGTTTTCTTTAGAAAACCTACTTAAAAAGGAGGGGTAAAAAAAAATTAATTTACCTTACTAAAACATAACCTCGAAGAATTTTTGGCATTGATCCATGGGCGGTGAGCAAAATTGATCTTGATTTTGGTCTTGAACTTTCTGAAAACCCAAACCAAAACCAAACAAAAAACTGGAGAAAAAGTTCGAAAAAATTGTAAAAAGCTCGCAATCTGGCAACTTTGATAATTTGTAATATTTACAGCGTTGAATTTTCCTTTCTCGAATCCTCACCCCATTTGAATATAATTACGAGTGCTTGGGATAAGTCAAGACACTTGTATATCATGGAAGGGCATGAATGAAAGGTAAGTTTAATTTGGTCCTCAGTAACAATAAAAATCGTATGAGGAAAACGAGACCGAGACTGAGACTAGATTGGGCATGACGGTGCAAAATTAAAGATCTCCTAGTATTGACGCAAGACAAATTCCATGATTTCAGGTTGTTGGTTTTGGTCTTAATCGGTCCAACTTTAAGTCATCACTACACTTAGTCATGGTTCCGCTGAAATAAGAAGCGCATCGCAATACTAAGAAAAAGTGAAAACTCACGACAAACAGCGGAGTTTCATCCTCAGCCACTGTATATTGTGCATGAACTTTGATAGCGCATTATTTGGGTAAAATTAAATGCAAAGCACTTTTTTACTGAAATATTTTTGCAATGAAGTAAACACGGACGGAAGTATACGTGACAAACAAATTTACAAGTATATTTTTCAGCTTTGCTACGGTGACAAGCAAAGCGGGATTCCAGACTTACATTAGATTATTTCGAAGGTTCATTCTCAACCGCTTCTGAGACGAAGAATTCTGAGCAAATTTCGTCGAATAAATGTTTTTTTTTATGTTAAATGCTCATTTTTGTAGGGAAAATTCAATAATACTGCATAGTGCATACTAACTTCAGTTTTTTATATTTCAAGTCCAAGGGCATTTTCACAATCCGTAAGATCTGTATTGGGTGTATTACTGTATTCTTCATTTTATGGCAAAAAATTCAGTAGCTTAGAACTTCAGTTTTGGGCTAGGGGTACTATTCCACCCCCACGTGACTATGTGTCAAGTTAAAGATAGCTTAAAGAGCGGAAACAGTGGCGGATTCAGGTATTATCGGCCCGGAGTGAGAGGAGAAATAGACATATTTAATTCAGTCAATCGAGACAACGAATTCAGAAACGTAATGTTTTCAACCTAGTATACGACATTACAATTTTACGTCAGAATTGAAATAAAATAAGTATTGCATGTAGTGTATTTTCGAATTGAAGGCAAGACAATGACGAAACAACAATCTGTAGTAGGGTTCGTATTATATTGAGGAATTCACATGAAAAGAGCAACGTTCGATTCTATGTAACAAAGAATATCTATTTGAGCTTTCAACTTCCTCACTCACAAAAATCTTGAAAATTTTTTCCAAGGAAATTAAAGGTATTCATCTCATAAAAAAAAGAAGAAAAAAAAAGATGAATTAACAAATATTGAATCTCGTGGATCAGGTACTCACAATTTGATACCTTTACATCATGGAGTGTGAATTGATGCGATATATGTAGTCAGAGCAGTGGCGCCCACGGTAGGGTCCAAGTGGGGTAACCGCTACACTTGATTTGGAGTGGGTGGTCTAAAAGGAGTGAGGTGGATAGGGTAAAAATTGAGGAAAAATGAAATTTAAAAAAAAAAATAAATTGTCTTGATTCATAGGTGAAATAAGGTAATAATTTTAAGCCTTTGGGTCAAAAGGCTTCGGTGACAAAGTTTACCCCCATACTCGTCAGCTGAGTCAGTAGATTTTTGAGAATAGAATAAATCGGTATTAAATAAATGAAAAAAGAAAGAGTAAAAAAAACAACCACCTCCAAACTGCTGCGAGTTTACAGCTTGACCTTGATACTGCTTGGAGAAAGAAACTGCAAAGAATAATTTAGCAAATATTGTTTTTCATTTTTCCTGCATGTCTGAATTATGTGCACATGGTGCAAGCAGATATAAGTTTATCATCATCAGTCTAGCCATTTTTCAAGTTGAAAAATTAATTTGCGTTACCGATTGCTAAATTTTTATTCAGCCATTTAGCCATTGAAATATTATAGCAATAGTCGTGTAGTGTATACCTACACCTCTGTCTTTCTGATTCAGAAATTGTGATGACGTGTAATTGGTTACATTTTACATGCACGGTAAAGTATTACTGGCCACCTAATAACTATACATGAAATTTGAAAAAATAGTTTATCACAAAACATGTAGTAAAGTCTAGCTTGTAGCTGAATTGTTGTTATCATTTTTGATTTTTGTTAGGAATTCGTTATTCATTTATTTTATTCACTTACCCTACCGAGTGATTTAGTGAAATTAAAGTTTTCATCACAAATTCTAACTTGATGGATCCTGGATACTGACAATTGTTTTGTTTTGTTAATTGTTTTACAAAAAAAGTAAGCAAATCCAAGAAGGACTTGCTGAGAATTTTCATCTGTAGTTGAGAGAAAAAAAGAATGGGAAATCACACAAACTGGAAAAGGCACACTAATGCATGTAGCAGTAAAAGATTTCCCAAAAAGGATCAGTCCCAATTGGGATCTTTTTTCAGCCAAAAAAAAGAAAATATCTGGTAAGTACCTACATTCTACACATTCATATTACCTTGGAAAGTTAAATTAAATCTAGGCAAACAGACTATTATAGCTTAATATTAAATAATTAGAGAGAAATAAATAAGTCTATAAAAATCCAAATAAATTTTTTCAAGAGAAATCAACAATTTCACATAACAAAGTATTCTTTTTAAAATGTATTATTTTTTACAGAAAACTTTAATATACTGTCTAGTGTCTGTTTGCCACATCCACAATGGTATGCAATGGCGTTGTAATAATCAATTTCAGAGTATTGGAATAACCCTATAGTAAAAACAAATACAAAGCTATTAATGCTTAGTAAATTTTTAACTGATTACCAATCTGATTAAAATTTTTAGAAATAATAGACACTTCTTTGACAGCTGACACAGATTGGCTTAGAACTTTGGTAACTCAAGGCAATGATGTATCAATTATCAATTCATTAATGCAGTTAACTGAACCAGAAATAACTGCTTTGCCTTCATGTTCATCGAAAAGAGATGCTCCTCTTGTTAAATCACAATTAAAATCTGGTAAAACAGAAGTCATCCAAAAACTTCAATCTTGATTTTTAGTTTTTCACATTACAAACATACTTTGCTTGGTTCATCTTAACTAACTTATAATTATATTATTTTATGATTGCTCTTTCTCCTTAAATGTACAATAGATATTGAAAAATCTGAAAATTCCAATACCCTCATCCTCACAAATAATGAGAGTGACAGTTTACATGAATTAGAATCAGTGAAGAAAAATTTGACAATGAATGTTGATACAGAAGCAAATGCAGAGGCAAAGGCATTTCATAGAACGAGTCCATCTGATTAACTAAATCTGAGTGAAAATGATGAACCTGCTGTTCGAACTGAGGCTGAGAGAGATGCATTCACAAATAACCAGGTTTGTTTTTTTGTCATGACCAGAATAACAAGAACTTGAATTTTTTTTTGGACCACTATAAAAATGTTCAATAATTCAGGGTGATTTCCTCTAAAATTCATCAACTCTGGCACGTAATTATGTCTTAACCAATTTTTCTCCTCCCCAGATTTTCATATGAAGTTTTGGCAATTTCCAACAAATATGGGCTATGCTGCTAAAAATACCCACAATATTTTTGCAGGATTGCTTCAGGTGTGCTTTTGAACAGTTATAAAATTATTATTTAATGTGGAATACCTTGTCGTGAGAGATATTCTCATCAGAAGGAAATTCTACAGAATTTAAGCGTGTTCAGCCACTTCATACGTAAGTATGGGTAAGCCAGAATCAGATTGAACACTGGCAATTTTATAGCCGATTTGGGCTGTTTATATACGGCTTATTCACACGCATACAAACACATGTACATAGGATAATAGGTACGTCAGTGAGAATGGCCAGGTCACATCATCCCCTATCGAGATAAGAGATGGTTGGCCGGTTTGTGTACGGGTCGTGACATTGTTTGATTGTGTCACGACTCTGTACTCGTACATTACCTGAAAGTACATGCAGGTAATTACAATCGAACGTAATTTGTGTTTTACATCATATAGACAAATAATTTGCCTGCCCTTTGGGGCGGCAACTGTCGTCGAGGGGTCTGAGCCCATTTTCCTCATACCAGTGAGTCCCCACAGCTACTCCCCCCAGTTTTTGCGCCGCAAAAATGATCAAATTGCGCAGGCCTGGAGGGACTTGCGGGTTTATCAGTGCCTCTTCTGGTCTGCCTCCCACTTCGCTAGTGCACTACCCACTGCAGCGCCGACGCATTTGTAAGATTGCCGTCTTCCGTCGATGAGTGCCTGGTATTGGGCGCGACTGCCTTCTCCCCTACGCCTAGGTGGAAAATTTTTTGCATAGGCGTAAGGGTGGTGGCGGGAGTGAGGGGGCAGCAGTCAACTGAAAAGTGGCTTTCTCAGCATCAGAGAGTTTGAATCTTCGCTTTTTCATTAGCTGCCCTCTCCGCCATGAAGAGGAACTTCATGGGTTCCCAGGTCTCCGTGGGTTTTGGCTCCAGTTTTGGGGTTTCCAGAATTGGGAGTCAATTCCGGTGGTGACTGGGGAGGAGAGATGATTGGGGGAAGTGGAGTTGTCATCTCCGCTAGGACGTTTTCTACAAGAGGAGCTGTGTCCATGAGCAGCTCCTCCTTGATCTGGTCCAGCTCCATTTTTTCCTCGATCTTCCGCTGAGTTTGTAAAAGCTCAGCGGTTTTTCAAGCAGTCTGGGAGGTGGCGGACTTTGGAAAGGTAATTGGCAGCGACTTTGGAAATAGGTTGCAGGGAAAAGGGAACCAAAAATAATTTAGAAAACACGTCTATTTAATAAGACAGTTCTAAAACGGGTGAATTTACTGCTGTTTTTGATTTACCATTACACTTTTGTTTTAGCTTTTTCGCATCTTCTTATCAGCTTGTAGAGGGAATAGCGCTTAAAATTCTCGGCCGTATGCTAGTTTTCCAGTTAAGTTCTGATCGGTTTAAGCAAAGTTATTCCTGAAATAAACTCAGAGAATATATTTTTTGAATTTTATTACAAAGGAATCTCCGCTTGTGACGTCACAACGTTGTGATTATCTTTGTGTTTGAAAATAAACGCATGTTGCGATGTTTATTTCCGTATCACACATGGATTTGTTTATTCCTGTCATTTTCTTTTTGTTGGCATTCCTCGTTTGGTTATCTCCGGAGTTTCTTTTGTCTCTCAGAGTTCCAATTTTTGTCGCATATTTTTTAGTGGGTTTAAACTTACGTAGCAGATATTACTTTTTTGGGAGTAAATTTTATTTTCTTCGCATTAACCTCTCAGACTTGCAACAAGGATGGGAATTTTTGCATTTTTTAATGCCTAAGGGCCTGCCTCTTTTTTGTGGGCATATGGGGGCATCTGGATCAAATGTTTTAATGGTAACATCGTCCGAAAATTTTACAGATTTTTTTATTTTTGGTGTTTTCTTTAATTGTGAGTTTATTATTTCACACTTTTTGACGGATTCTTTTATGTTTGTTGGTGAATCCGTCTGTATATTTTCTATGTTCTCTCTCTGCAACCTTTTTATTCTTTTATCGTCACTTACCATATATACAGGCTTCAATCTGTCGATTGAAATTGTTCGAGGTTTGCCTGCAATGAGTATCACAAAGTTCTTTTCGTCTCCTGATACTACTTTGTAAGGACCGGCGTATGGTTCCTCCAGCGCAGATCTCATTTTCTTGTCTCTAACAAATACATGTGAGGTATTGGCTAAGTGTTTTGAGACGTAAATCTTTGGCTGGCCATGGTGAGCTGCCTGTTTTAGGAAATTATTGGCATCATTTCTTATATTTTGAACCATGATTTTGGGGCTAACTTCCATCGATTCTGTGAAAAAGTCCCCTGGGGGCGTATGCTAATTGCGCTGCAGAGTGACCTGTATCGGTTTGTAGGGCAGATCGAAGGCCTAAGAGGATGGTAGGGAGTATTTCTACCCATCTCTTAGTATCATGAGACATGATAGAGGCTTTGAGAGTTCTATGCCATCTCTCAATTTTGCCATTGGCTTGAGGATGGTAAGGTGTGGTATGACTGTGTTGAACACCAAGCTTATTTGATAACTCTTTGAAGAGCGAGCTCTCAAATTAGTGACCTTGGTCCGT
The DNA here is from genome assembly GCA_011428145.1 of Ericerus pela. Taxonomy (NCBI): domain Eukaryota; kingdom Metazoa; phylum Arthropoda; class Insecta; order Hemiptera; family Coccidae; genus Ericerus; species Ericerus pela. The sequence goes on from WOFM01000034.1 coordinate 970,476, forward strand.
AATTATGGTTTCTGGTACGCCATACCTCACAATCCAGGTATCGTATAACCTGGCAGCTACTGTTGGAGCTGTCATCTCGTGTAGAGGAATTGCTTCTGGCCATCGTGTTGCCCTGTCTATTATCGTTAACAGGTATCTGTGTCCTTGGGATGGTGGCAATGGGCCTACCAAATCCATATGAACCGTTTTAAACCGCTCTGTTTGTTTGAAGGATTTGAGGGGCGAGCGAGTGTGTTTTCCTACTTTGGATTCTTGACAGTTCAGGCAACTATGAGCCCATTTGTTGCAGTCAGACTTCATTGGTGGCCATAAAAACCTTGCCGAAATTAAATTAGCACTACATTTTGGCCCAGCATGTGACAGATTATGTACACTGTTGAAAGCCAACCTGCTATATTTTGCCGGTAGAAATGGCCTATTCTTACCTGTACTGATGTCACATGTTAATAAAACATCAGTACCGGGAATTTTTCGCTGTCTCAATTTGAGAGTAGTATCATCGTTCGATAACAACTCTTGCAATTCTGCATCCTTGAGTTGTGCTTTAGCTATTTCAGCATAAGGCAATTGGACAGGAGCCTAGATAGCTTCGATTCTACTCAAGGCATCAGCTGGAGTGTTAAGTTCTCCACTTATATACTGAATGTCGGTAGTCAGTTGGCCAATATAGTCTAATTGTCGTGCTCTTCTCGGCGATGCCGGTTCTGCTTTTTGTGTGAAGGCATATGTTAGGGGTTTATGGTCAGTATACATAGAAAAACATCTACCCTCTAATTGGTGCCTGAAATGCTTCAACGCAGCAAAAATTCCAAGCAATTCCCTATTGTACGTGCTGTAGTTCTTTTCTGTTTTTGAGAGCTTCATCGAGAAGAAAGCTAGAGGTAACTTCTTGTTGTCTTTGTCAAGTTGGTACAATGTTGCACCAATAGCAAAATCAGAGGCATCGGTACTCACACATAATGGCAGACTTTTGTCTGGATGAGCCAATAGAGTTGCATTTGCCAGTGTATCTTTAATTTTCTCAAAGGCCTGTTCAGCTTCTTCATTCCATTGGAGTGGAGTCTTATCTTTCTTTTTGCTTGTCTTAATTAGTGCAAACAGTTTACTTTGTTCGGCTGCTGCATTCTTCATGCAACATCTATAGAAGTACACCATCCTCAAGAAATGCCTGATTTCTGCGACATTTGAGGGTTTTGGGAAATTCAATATTGGCTCTACTTTGGTCTTCAAGGGGGAAATGCCTTTTGTCGAGACTTTGTAGCTGAGAAAGTCAATTTTGGTCTATGCATATAAGCTTTTACCTACGTTGATAATAAGCCGGCAGTGTGTATACACTGTATGATGGCTCTTACATTCTCCTCGTGCTGTTGCTCACCACCTTCAGAGCAAATGCAGATATCATCCAAGTATGCATATGCAAACGGCAATTCCCTGAACAGTCCATTGATAAATCTTTGAAAAGTTTGTGCTGAGTTGCAAAGTCCAAACGGCATTCGAAGGTATTCGAATAGTCTAAAGGGGGTTATAACCTCTGTCTTTGGTACGTCCTGGTCGGCCATATGAATTTGGTGGAATGCCCAGTTGATGTCTATTTTTGTGAACATCATTTTACCCTTCATATTCGCATTGAAGTCCATTATATTGGTGACTGGGTAGCTATCAGGAACTGTTTTGGCATTTAAGGCCCTGTAGTCTCCAACAATTTGCCACTCTCCACTTGCTTTTTTGGTCATGTGGATAGGGGAGCTCCATGAGCTTTTCGAGGGGTGACATACACCCTCCTTGATGATGCGATGGAAGTACTCCCATGCCGCTTTGAGTTTGTCAGGCAGTAACCTTCCTGCTCTAGCATGGCAAGGCGGTCCTTTAGTCTCTATGTAATGACTGTGTCATGTTTATAGGTAGGATGCCTGCGAATTGATGGTTGAGTGACTCCAGGATATTCAGACAGGATCTGTAAAAGTTGTCCGTCGACTTTTGTACAGCTAGATATATTTGTGTCCAGTCTGTAAGCATGCGTTTTGCCATCCACACAATTTTTTGATTCGCTATCAATCAATTTGCCTTTTTTGAGGTGAATGATCAGGCCGTAATGTGCACGGAAATTTGCACCCAGGATTGGGTTTGGAACATCAGCAACTGTGAAGGACCACATCATTGATGTCGACTGTGCTTGTCTCAAGTCTGTAGGCTGGAAGGTTTTGACCATTCACAGTACAGAGATAGTATTTCGGAGGACGTACTTATTGATTTCTACTTACTGGCAATATACTCAAGTCTGCACCTGAGTCTATCAAGTACCATCTCTTATTAGTCCTGTCCTTAATGAACAGGCGGCATGAGTGTTTTTCCGAGGGGTCTTCAGCCGCATAGATGGCCCCTTGTTCTCGTTTGACGCCTTCTTGGTATAGGATTTGCCCCACTATTTGCACCTGTTGTTGCATTTGGTGGCCTCTGCGCCAAACCTGTTGTGAAAGAAACAACATTTATCATCCCAATTTTGAGACTGGTTATTGGGAGATGATGTACGTGGGGGAGTTGAACTCCAACCCCTGTTGTTGGAACTTGATCTACGGTCTCTGGACTGGGACTGTTGTCCTTTGCTATTGCCATTGTTGTTATTGTTGTTTCTTGATTTAGATCGTTGTTGCCAGCTGCTATTGGACTTCGTTGAGCTTTGGCTTTTGTTCCGTTTCATTTCATCAGTCAACTGAGCTATTTGAGCTTGAAGTTGAGCAATCTCACCAGTCTCTGCAAGGTATATTCTAGCGCATTATCTGCTGATTTTGCAAGGAAGTCCAAGTCTGCGGATGTATTTATCACGGTCGAACCCACGGCAGCTAGGCATTGCACAACACTTTGAGGAAGTTGTTTGCAAAATTGGTTGCCTATGACAGAAAGGGCTACGATATTGTCCGCCTTCTGTCTCAATTTCACCATGAAGATTGAGGGTTTGTCATCCCCCATCTTCATACCACCCATCACATCATCAATAATTTGGTTCTTAGTTTTTCCAAACTTGTTCTTGATCTTCTTGACAAAACAGGCATATTTGTCCTCTTCTATCAAAGGGCATTCCATGATGCCCGCAATGTGGCAGATTATCTGTGGAGGCATGCCCCCACAGATGAGGAGATACCGCTGGTTCAGTGTTATATTTTCTGTCTTGAACCTGCCTTCCAAGAGTGTCAACCACAAGTCTAACTCATTGGGCAGAAATTCCGGGATCTCTATCCTTTGTCTATAGAAGTTGGGGTTCTGTCCTGGCTGTAACTGCAAGATCTGCATAATTTGTGCCAGGACTTCGAATGTCAGCTGTGGCTGAATACTACCTCCCTGCGATGGTTGTGGGTTTTCATTTCCAGGAGGTGGGACCATTGCTGTGTCTTTCTGATGACAAGCGTATTCCACAGAACTACTTCCTTCCTTGCTGGTCAAAAACACTGGCTCCTGTGTTTGTAGGACAGGTATTTTTAGGTCAGAGCTTTGGATTAAAGTTCGACCATGTCTCAACGTTTTTACTGATAATTGTTCTTTATTTATTGCAGTTCCCAGTCGTGCTAATTCTGGGTGTTGAGGGCCTTCTTCCAAATTTGGTAAATTCTTGGAGTGTCGAGTTAAAGTCGAGGGGGTTGGGGGATGAGTCCAACCTTCTTCCTCCAGGTCTACTGTCTGGTTTCTCTTTGTTTATATATTTTAAAGAGAGGGGTGTGAATTCCCACTTCAGTAGACTCTACTTCAACGACCTAAAAGGTGTCTTAGTCTGCAAAAAAATATTTTTTATTTGCCAAGCAAGCGAGTTTCTTGCCAGCACACCGCGCCAAATTTTTGTAAAAGAGCAACGCGCCTCAAGACACCTCACGACGTAGCCAAAAATTACGTCGGGGTCACCACTGTGGAATACCTTGTCGTGAGAGATATTCTCACCAGAAGGAAATTCTACAGAATTTAAGCGTGTTCAGCCACTTCATACGTAAGTATGGGTAAGCCTGAACCAGACCAAATACTGGCAATTTTAGAGCCGATTCGGGAGGTTTATGTATGGCTTATTCACACGCACACAAACACACGTATGTAGGATAATACGTACATCGGTGAGAACGGCCAGGTCGCATCATCCCCTATCGAGATAAGAGATGGTGGGCTGGTTTGTGTACGGATCGTGACATTGTCTGATTGTGTCATGACTCTGTACTCGTACATTACCTGCAAGTACATGCAGGTAATTATGATCAAAAGTAATTTGTGTTTTACGTCATATAGACGAATAATTTGCCTGCCCTTTGGGGCGGCGACTGTTGTTGAGGGATCCGAGCCCCTTTTCCTCATACCAGTGAGTCCCCACATTTAATTTCATTATTTCAATTAATTTTCATTGCATATTGAAAATGAAAAAATCTATGAAAGGCAGCTCTTCAATCTTTGGCAGTTTTTCAAGATTCCATCCAAAAACACATCTGAGGATATCCTTCTTTAACATTATCTTGAAAAGTTTAACTTGATGAACACTTAGAGTGTTAGACAGTAAGACCCAAACAGATGTTCTGATCTTGTTTTTCATGAAACGCTATTTTTATTCTCAATAGAAATTGAATAAAGTTTCCATTTTACAAAAAAATTTTGAAGGGCTTGAAATGAAAGTAGAAGTCTTTATAAGAGATGCTGAATCAGAGTTTACACCTCTTGAAAATAGAAGATATTAAAAAAGAAAATGTATGATTGGAGAAAAGGCGGTTGACGAACCAATTCTTGATCCATTAAAAGCATTCAAAGTTGAAATATTCTTAACAGCAATTGGTATTATCTGTGGAGAGATTTAGAGACAATTTGTTGGTGAAGACAGTCTCACAATGGTATTTATAAAAGACTTGAGTCTATTACCTCATAAACAAATAGAAGAAATAAGTTAAAATACAACTACAAAATTGCCAACAGACGCCTTCAAACTTTTTTGCAATATTTATGAGAATTTTGTGAACCCAGACAAGGTTCGAACAGAATATCAGCAATTTGCTTCATGCTTTATTCAAATGGAAAAGACAAAACAACTTCCAGAATACTTGCATAATTATAATCAAAGTAAAGATAATGAAGAAATTGAAGACCAAGAATTCAGAGAGGATTCAGAGTCTGATGAAGAAAAGACTGCAGAAAAATTAATCAATAGTGGTAATATTCCCGAACTGTTTGCTTCATTTTGCCACTTCAATCTTCAATCAATACCACTAAACTTATTTATTCTTCTTAAAATTACTCTTATACTTTACTTGTTACCAGCGCAACAACTGAAAGATCATTCTCAAAACTAAAACTTATCGAAAATCATCTTAGAACAACTATGTTTGAAGATTGCCTAGAAAATTTGATGGTAATTGCTACTGATAATTATGTTGAACTGGATTATGAAGAAATAAATACATTTGCCAACAGCAGCGATAATTTGAGAAGAAACTTAATAACTTGAAAAAAAAAATTTTCCACCAGAGAACCAGACAACCATCAATAAATTTATTTCACTTATACCAGTTTTATTTTACCTAACCTATCTAATGTTTCTTCCAATTTAATCTAAGATTTTTTTTTTTTTTTTTTTGAAAAATATAATTACTTTTATTATTGTATTGCAAACCATTTTAGTTTAGCAGAATTATATATTAACAGTCATTAGATATACAACTTGGTTTTTATTCAACTCAAACAGGTTCACTTCAGTATGATTTTCAAGTTACAAAAATTTTTCTGTCACGAACAACCTTCAAGATAGTCAATAAGTTGAGTAAGAAGGCGATTGGTAGTTGGATGGGTGAGTGCTTAGTTTGAGGCTTTGCCCCACTCTGTTTAAAATACGTGGGCGTCACTGATTCAGAAGAAGTACCCGGAATTTTTGGAAGTAAAACTTGCCAATCCTATGTGTGAAAAAGTAATGAAATTTTTTGACAGAAAAATTGAGACGAGAAAGAATACGGGCATTGGCAGCAGTATATACCGTTAATATTTACAGGAGTCTTGAGCCAAGCATAGGGTTGCGTTAAAAGTTCGAAAGAAAAAGATTAGTCATTTCTAATCCTTAATCCTGGTAGAAGTTATAGTTATAGATCTCACTAACTGCACAAGGATGCACTTGGTTCCTTTGCTGAAAGAATGACTAGAAATCAACAATTCTGTTTCGTTCATTTCATAATGCGAATGACCTAACGGGCTCGCAACCATGTTAATTTCATACAAATGGACATACGAGCAACCACACTCTAAACCACAGTTAGGCTGACAGTCATGAACCTTTGACCGCACCATTTGCAAGTATGCATCTTCGTATTTACACTCAGGATCTCTGGGCGAGATATGACGAACGTTATAATGAATTGACGGCCACTATAACGGCCACCGTTGTTACAGTTTCCATTATTGTGACAAAGCATTCCAATTTGGGGAAAGGAAACTTTATACAGATATACCTACGTATCCACAAATGCGCACACTCCATCATCGTCGTCATGTTCGAAAACGAGAAAACTATGCACGCAGGAAAAACGATTAGGTTGCGTTATTTATCTTTTGTTTTGTCACTTTTCTCTTTCAGAAAACTGAATACTTGTAAGCAAGATAAAGGAAGAGAGCGATCCAGCCAGCCAGAGGTAAGGTTTTGGTTGGGAGTGAACGACGGAGGTGAAAGACGGAAAACAGTATAATATCGTAATTAACGTTTTGTTGATTTTCCATGCATTAAAAAACGACAGGAGTTCGTTTCAAATATTTCTCAGTAGTACACTTGAAAACGGTTCGGTTCGCTGTTGCTATTAACACACACACCTTTATTGTGTATGTATATTCTGTATGTACTGCTTATTGAACGGTACCGGTGTGCTCAAACGTGTACATTCTTTGGCATATTAAACGTTCGCGGTTATAATTATGATTTTTTTTATACATATGTACGTAGACATTTTCTAGTCTTTTTTATATTCTTTCTTTTCAAACCTCACTCCTTCCTTCCCTCTCTCTTTGAAACCCTCTCACAGCATTTCTGCCCTTTACTTCTTTCTTATTCATCACGGATGCGAAGATAACGCTTTTGCATTAAGTATGGTTCATTTTTGTGGTTCCACGGTGTGTGACAATTATGTGGCGCGGGTGGGTGAAGTACAACTTCTTTTTTTTGAAACGTTTATTTTATTTTGTTTTTTCATTCAAGCTATATTAATTATGCAAATGTGACCAGTTGTGACGATATTCTCTTTTCACACGTGTGCAGTGGATACCTAAGTATACTAAAGTGGTGGGGAAATTTTTTTCTGAATTGGTCATTCGGTCGACGAATATTATACACGAAAATAGGGCGAAATTGTGACATTTGAAACACATGATTCTTTGAAATGTGTATTACTTAATAAAACCTTAAGAATCGAGTCATTGTAATATTTAACGTAATTTCATCAACTAAAGAGAGGGTAAATGTACTTTAGGTGTCCACAGTTATGGCCATATGAATAGGATAGATATTAGGTACTTTGTACCTCTTTATACTTTAACAACAGATGTGCTTCGTTTCTTATCAATTTTACTTTTCAGCTCTGTGTACCTAAGCTGTTCCTCCGAGACGTTTGACTACGCACTTTGAATTGTCGCCTATCGGTAAATTTTTATTGAATTCCAGCCTAATGAAAAATAATGTTCACATATATTTTTCTTGTATTACAGTGAAATTAATTTGGGACTTCGGATAAGAGGACACACTCAACTTAAACATTTGACAAATTTTACATATTTTAAACTCCATTTTTTTGGGATAAATTTGATAAGAGGGTACACAGTCTTCGACTTAATTAAAGCCCACTTTGAAAATATTGAAAATTATCAGAAGTTTACATTTCAGAAAAATAAACAAAATCCGAAAATAACAATATTGGAAAAGAACGACCAGATAACAACCCAAAATACAAAATTAAAGTCTTCTTTTATGGAAAATCATAGAAAGAAATATATCGGCAAAAAGAATGAAGCTTTAGGTAGCAGATATTCATTCATTATTTAGCAATTGCATGAAATTAGCTGTGTTCGATACGACGAAAAATTACTGAATTTCAGGTTTTGGTCCTCAATACGCTCAGTTAAAAGACAACAAATTCCCATTTTAATTCAATGGTTTTAGTTCTGTGTCAGTTCTGAAAAGTGTCGAAAATTCAAAAAAAAAATGGATAGTTGCAAATAGAACTGTAATAACTTTTTTTTGATGAGAAGGGGATGAGATACAAACAAAAGATATCATAAGTTAAAATAGAAATTCCATTTCAACTCCAAGCTTTTAGTTCTACGTCAATTCTGAAAATTGTCAAGAATTTTAATATGTTTACGTTAAAAATGAGTTTTTAAAAGATAAGCTTTTAGGCTTTTTTTTTTGGCTTCAGCTTCATGCAAAATAGATATTATTTCATTGTGGAAGGTTGGCAGCAGTACTGATATATTTTAAAACCGCAGTAGTGAGTAGAATAAAAGCTTATAAAAAATGGATAATTGCAAATAGAACTGAAATAACTGTTTTTTATAAAGTTCTTTCGAGTTTTGCCCTAATAAAACAGCCTCTTCAGACAACTAGGTCCGTATTTTTTAAGACAGAACACTACAAGGGTGTAGACAGGATTTCTTCAAGGGGTGGCCAAAACAATTTGATGTCTTTTCTTCTGCTCATCACTTCTGAAAATTTAAAAAATGTGAGAAATTTAGCATCTAGTTGTGGTACCTGCAGTCGCATTTTTATTACTAAAATTTTTTCCTAATTTGAAGTGACATTCAAAAAAAAAAAAAGGTTATGGGGCCATCACCCACTTTTCCGCATTGATTACGCCCTTATAACAGTCTGTTAAAAAATAGGCTAAGGAAAGGCTGTAACCTCACTTTTTCCCATCTCAAACATAACTAATAGGTGTTCCACAAAAGGCTTATAAAAAAAGAGAAAAAAGAATACTCCTCAAGTTGTAATTTTCAAATTCTTGCTTTCTCTCCGCTAAGTGACCGCGAGTAAAGAGAAACCGAAACTACTCAGAATAGCAACCAGTCATTTAGTCAGTTCGGTCACCTGTGGTCTTATGTTTGTTTTAAAAAATTTTCAAGTATGCGTGAAATAATCGATTTTGGAAGGATGTCATTCTCCACACCCCAGTCTGCGAAAAGACTTTCGCTCTCCAGCACGAACAATAAAAATATCGATTCATTTTAGACGATATATTTAACCTACGTGTGTATACAAATTTTTATTATTTCCCTATATAAGTCATTAAAAATTATCGCAATGAAGACGTTAACTCTCTTGAAAGAACGACCTGCATATACGTACACTTCACCAATATTCTGTGCACACAAGTCACTCATTGGTATGGGTATGAAAAAAACACACTCACGAATGCACGTATGGTAGCAGCAATTTAGAATTTTTATCAGACCATGGCGTTATCGTTTTCGCATTTATTTGTGTACTCAGTTGTTGGTGCTGGTGTCTGATAACTAAAAGTAAAGTATAAAGTATCGTTTCGTTACACCTAAATGGAGATAAAATGTAAACGTGAGAACTGGCCGGCTAGGCTACGAAGAAGTCAATTTCCACATTTGAGCAATGTACGTATGTCAAGGACGTAGATAAGAAGGGTCCTGGGGGTCTGGACCCCCCATTTAGTCAAGATGAAAAATGCTTGACTTCTAATAATTGTATATTTTTATCAGTTTTGGCGATTTTTTGTTGTGGGTTGGGAGTCAAAAGAGACCACCGAGAATGGGTGGGCCCCCCTTTTGACGAAGCTATATACGCTCTTAATGTAGGTTACTGACGAAAACCCTTTTAAAATTGTTTTCGAACAGTCAAGAGTAGATGAAGAAATGAATCAACTGATTAATTAACCGCGTTATTCGCCAAAATTTTGTGAAGATTAATACGTAACTGATGAAATACAAAAACAATTATTTTTTAGATTTCAAATTTGGCAAGAGAAACTACTCATCCCCATTGGGAAATAGGCAGCAGAGGGTAAAGAATACAAATTACAGACTCATAGATTTGTGTCACAATTTAAGAGATAGAGATGCACGGATTATTCGATGTAATTTCCAAATAATGGTGCATTTTCAAGTAGGTGTTTTTTAGAAAATCTACTTATTACGTTGGATGTGGTATTAGCCCCCAGGGTTAAGAGTGAGTATGTTTTTCGTTTGATGACCTCAGGAAAATTTTGGCATCAATAACTCAACTTCATATATATATATATATATAAGTCAATTTCTTGTTCCCACGATGAGGTCCCAATTTTTGTCCGATAATCACAAAACTTGGTACGAACATTTTTACTGAACCAAGGTCAAAAACTATTGATTTGGGTGCGGATCGGCCAAACCGAACTTTCAGTAAAGCTTTTTTCCCCTCGTTTTTAATTTGCATGAATTTTTTTTTTACAAAAATTAACCCCACATTGTTCCGTCATATTTAGGCAGACAAACACATTCGCTGACTTGAATATTTTGTAAAGCCAGTCCCACACGACGCGTGTATTTGACGAATGTTATTTGGCAAATATTCGGCCCAAACATTTGCCTCGCCGCTTTGTGGCTCCTACACTACACCACGAATATACAAACTTATTAACGCACGTCATGTGGGAGCCATCTGCAAGCATTCAATTACATACGAATATTCGTCATCCCTTTGACTCGTGCATTATTTACCGACAACTGCCAGAACCTGGACAAATGTTTGCCAAATGTTCAACAATGCCAAACATTTGCATTGGCATTTCTCCCACATGGTGTGCAAATGCAGAGGAATGTCGAATGTTTGCCAAATACACGCGTCATGTGGGACCAGCTTAACAAACAACGGCGAATATTTCCACTAAATATTCACCGTAGCCTCGGATCATTAACCTAATTATTGGCACTAACGAATATGCAGACAAACAACTAGTCAGCATATCTGTCAGCACTATTCAGGTATGTACCATAAGTACATTTTTGGCTAAGGTAAATAAATTAGGCACTAAAAAGAAGTGACCTGATAATTTGAATTACACCAGGACTTCACTTGCCCTTCTTACGAGTTTCAGTGTAGAACTACTCTATACTTACTCATCAAGTCTGAAGACGTATCAAGATGTCACAAGTTAGAGGTCAGCTTTAGTAGAGGGAAGACATAGTTAGACATTGGAATATAATATAAGAAGATATTAAGTATAAGATATAATGGTGTGATAATCTATAAAGTGTTCTTTTAAATAAAGTAGATAGAAACTAGTCTACTTATTTTGTTGGTCTCTATGATAATCCGGACTAGAGACATAACACACATGCTCATGTTTTCTTTTTTTTTATTTCATAACTTTATTATATTTCATTGGTTTTATTTAAAATTATACGATGGTGAATCATACTTTATCATCTTAATTTATTTTTCATTTTTTCAAGAAAAAGTGCTTTTAAATTTCACATTAATGTTCAATATTTTGTCAGCAGCCAACACATTTCGTACAATCATAACATACCACTAACGCATATAAACTTATAGACAATTAATGTGACCATCAAAATTTATGATTCTTTCTCTCAAAAATCTACTTTTTCTAGCAAGGCTTGCTGCGCTAGTTTTTTTCTTTGATCTCAGACTGGAAGAAATATCAATTTTCTGCAATAAGTTTTCGAATACCTGATAATTCTGAAAAAAAAGAGCTGGAGATTTATTTTTTTATGGCCTTCGGCTACGTGGCGATTTTGTTTAGAGGCATAAGAATATACTTTTGCGTCGGATGTGGGGGAGATGGATGATCCAGATCGGATGGTCAATGGTCTACCACGCATGTATTTTTAAGACATACAGAAACATGTCTACTGTTGTACCAATGTACCTACAAGGAACACTTACGCAAATTCCTTCTTTCATGCAAAATGATGAAAATCCTACCTAAATCTTTGCATATGTGTGCGTAGACAGAATATAACGGAGTCGCATTTTGTATTTCGAAAACATCTGCCAACAGCATTTTCAAATATTTCGAAAAGGCTTCGAAGTACAATTTCCACCATGAAAGGGATGAGCTCAAAGTTTCTACGTTTAATGAACTTTTCAAATTTACTTCCTTCGCTTTCTTCTAATCGATTATGTCCACTAATGACGAAAAAATAGAATTATTCTACAATTAACTCGCAGAAACGAATAATAAATCCATGTCGTCCAGGCCTCCAGGCAAATTAGCATACGGCCTTTAAAAAAATTAGGACAACCTGAAATTTAATATAAACGTGTGTTTTAATGCGTCAACCAACATACTAAAAGTCCCCACGGATCCCATGTGAGCTTCGCCTCTTATTGCGGATTTTAGCTTCCAGAACTCATGGTTTTTTTCGTATAACTCTCCAAGAAGTGAATGTGATTTTACCAAAAAAGTTGTAAATTAAAAAAACTGTTTAACATAAAATTTCCCGCAAAAAAGATTCTATGCCTTTTTCCGGCCAACACCCTTCCCCTCCAGAGAATTTTGAAATCAAACATTCTTCATTGAACATCTTCAATAGTATTATATGTGAGATGTAACTCCTAATTATCATACTATTCAGATAATTAGTAAACCCAATACATATTTGCTACCCATCCACTCTCTTCCATAGCCCCTTATCATCCCCTCCTTCTTTATAGGCCACCCGTTTTCGCAACCATCTCACAAAATTTGTAACCTGTACACTGAGAACATGAAAATGGAATGCATATAATTACGTTATGTAAGTACATTATACATATTACGCATTGGAGCTTTCGGTGTAAAAAGTTTCCTTAGATTACGAAACAAAATTACGAGTTGTGATAATACTAGCTTCTTTTACTGAAAAGGTAATTATCATGCTGTGACAGTTTTATGATTTCCCGAATTAAAATTAATTTTGATATACTGGTTGATTCATTCAAATACACGTGTACATTAAATTTCAACTTTCCCTGATTTTTTCAAAGCATCAGGCAAATTTATACCTAAATTTTCCTGGTCTATTAGCATTTTCAAGATTGTAGGATGATTAGCTAGAGCTCATCAATGACGTAGATAGATCATAATTTGGGAAGAGAGCGAAAAATTCTTTCAAGAAAACATTAACTTTAAATTATCTTTAAAGGGATGAAAGGTAGTCGAAAAATTTCGTAACGGTTGTCCCAAATCCTCTCCTTCCCTACGCCACTCGAGCTAACAACTAAAAATTATTTGAACATGCTAAACCTTAATACCTGGAATGCAGTTAGTCTTCATTTTACTCAAGCCCATCCAATCATCCAATTAATTCTTCAGGCAATTTTCTAACAATCCTTTTTTATTTATTCGCTTTTACTTATCACAGACTTGTAGAATTTCGCTTTCAAATTCCCTACTTTAGGACACACCTGATTCAAAATTTTCAACTCACGTCCGTTTACCCTCATGCAGTTTTCTACCTAATCATTTAGTATTTCCTGCTACTTATCTCGACACAAACATGCAAACATATAGCCCGCTGAATATAAACGAGAGATGGGAACAAAAAAAAACCAACTTGCCTCAGTGTAATATCGGTTCGTTTAACTTCGATGAGTACCTACTAAAACTGTATTTTTATCATTTTAACCGGTATATTATTTCCTTATTTGAACGCTATTTCTGCACACAGACAAAAAACGCACGATTATATCAACATCTACTTTGACGTACAAAATGTAAAAAAAAAAAAAAAAAAAAAACTCACCGAGACTATACTTTTAAATTTACACTAAACTCGTATTGACCTGCCACCGGTTCAGTTTCTCACGACTCTAAGTCACTAGGTATAATCACAATTTTATCATAAGTTAACCAAAGAGGGTAGCTTAGGAAGAAGAAAAAAATAAAAAAATTAATTAATTCGTCAAACAGTATAAGTGATTAACGATTCCTCATCCCCAACTACCAAACAGTGATATAATTTTTTTATTCAAGTCGTTGAACGAATGTAAACAGAATTTCTTGGATGTAACGTGCCACCGGATGTCCGGTGAGTTCCCACGATTTTTCGAATGTAAAACAGTCAAGTTCAAAACCAAATTAAAGTGAATTTATGTAATCATTTATTACTATTATTATTATTATTATTATTATTATTAAAAAGAAAGAAAAAAAAAAAACAAAAAACATAAAAACAAAAACATACATTGGGAATAGAAAGAGAGAAGGAAGAAGACAAGTAGACAGACAGGCAAGGTAAGGAAAATTTTAATTAAGTAAGCAGACAATAGTCAAAGATGATTAGATTAATTAGTAAAATATTTAAAAATATTATCTAATTAGGTGAATAATCAATCTTGTGTTCCGTAATGTTTTTTTTTTTTTTTTATTTTTGCCATATATTGGTATTTACAGGTATTTACCTGTATTAATTGCAATCAATTGTCCCTCGCATAATATCTTCAGTTTATTAATAATTGTTTTTTCCCCAGCTAAATATTATCCTTCAATAGTTTCTTCTTTTTTTTTCTCTGATAACCGGTGAACGGTTTTACTGTTTTTTTTCTCTGTCAGGATATTCTTCCACTAAGATAAAAAAATATACTTATATACTTAATATTGAAAAAAATAGATATCGTATTTTTTTCCCCTTTGTTAACCCCATCAGCGGCAAAACATAATATACAAAAGCTCTGACAATGACTAATAACTAAGTTTAAGAGGGTTTTCTCTGTTTAAAAATTTATTCAGTCGTGTCTCCACATAATGAGAACTTTGAATAGCACGTGTATTTATAAATTGTCGAAGAAGCGACAGCATCAGAAATAGATCCACAAAAGGTGGCATTCAGGTACCCCTCTCCTGAAATTTTCCAAAAAAAACCTGGAAAATAAAAACAAAAGAAGAGAAAAGAAGGAAAAGTGCAAACAAATGGAAAAAAAGGAATTAAATGAAAATCATAGTCTTGTAGGTTGTTTTTTTTTTTTTTAACGTTTGTTTTCCTCTCTGCATGAAGGCAAAAGCTATTCTGGACTCGCTAACGAGTGCATTAACCCCAACTATTTCTTATTTCGTCCAAATTTTTTCTCTAACATAACCGAGGACCACTAACGCAGCATAAAGAAAACTATACCCAGTTATTTAGGACTTCTTCAGAAAGTAACGAATCACAATATTTTAATAATAATAGATCTTTACGAAAAATCACCAGACAGAGGGATTAGTAAAATTTTCTTTAGTTCAACCACCTTTTTTCTTTTAAAAAAAATTCTGGATACGTATCTGATGACAAAAGTGATATTTCTATCTCATCAAGAAAGCATTACTGCAGTTTTTGCTCCTACAACTGAAATCTTCAAATTTAGTCGGTTTCCAATATTTTTGATTTTTCAGTAATGAAAGCAAAATATCAAACGTTTCAGTCTTATTTCTCCTCTTCAACTCCCGAGCTATTCAAGTGACCATTTTAATTATCCAGCCGTGAATCCACCACGTTTCGTTCTCTTCGCATAAAAAGTAGACAATAGACATCCAAAAAACTATAAGGTAGGTACGTAATACTCATTGAAATGTTCATTGGTTTGAATGAAATGCATTATTCAATTCGCATTTAGCTAAATGAATTAATAAGATACCAAGACCCTAACTCTATAAGCCCAGCATCTAGACAACTTATAATAAGTTTCTTAGATAAATTGAAGATAGGTATCAGATAATTGGAAACGAATGATAAGAATATCTTTTCGTGATCAATATTGAAGAAAAAATCCCAAAACCCAAGTATTTTTAATCTTCTCAGCTCCATAATACCAATATAGGCTATGTTGGAACGATATTTTAACATTTTAATTAGTGTGGACTGTGGATTACGGAGTATGAATTCAAATTAATGAGTTTTCATTGAGTCATACCCATTTACTTCCTCAAGCCAGAGCATTCGTTTTTTTCTGTCTTTTTTTGGGGGTTTCCGAAATACTTCTAATTACAGATAATTTTTTGAGGGTCTACGAAGTAATCAAAAAACTTGATAGGTGGTTGACCTCAATCACCCATTCTTAGGCTTTGGATTATTTCTATAATCTTTCATCATTCTCACGAAAATTATCGTTAAATTTTGTCATTATTTTCTGCTACTAACGTTATCCGAAAGTAAATAGGCACAGTGAATCAAAAATTTGGAAGTTGGCCTAATTCACAAATTAAAATTTTGCGGAATTGTCCCATGTCAAAATTTCCTTAGGGAAAGGAGAAGAGTTTTGAGCTATGTAACAATGGTAAACCAAAAAATAATAAAAACAAAAAATAATACTTTTAGGAACCAAGTTCGATAGAATCATCTAAATTCCCGTGATTTTTCAAGGCTTTAGAATGGTGGAGATCAAAATCTAAAATTCCTTTTGGCTCCGGCCCTGAGCACGTTTTTGTTTTATAATTATATATTAATGCTTTTTACTGTCGCAATACCGTCGTTGAAGCTAACGACCTACTTAATAGGTAGTCGTAATTTTAATTACTGTTCATAACCGCTGACCACTTCCTTCAATGCGGATAGAAAGGGTGCAGCTCAAAAAGTATGGTTCAGGTTCACCAAAAGTATTTTCGCATTAGTTTATTGGCGTTTTCTTCATCCTAAAACACAATCGTGGCGTCATATTGAGTATTCTACAGAAATATTATCGACAAGTCTCAAAAATTTTAGGACAGGAAGATTTATGATTTCGATATACGTACGTTTCATGTACTATATGAGATTTTTAACATAATATTTTATGCGAAGGGCTCGTAGAGATTGCGATGAAATTTTCTTCGAAGTAGCATTTAGATAAATTTATGTTGAAAAGATATTTATTCTGCCAGATTGAAATAAATAACTCAAGAAAATTGCGTTAGTTGGAATTTATTGCACAGTTTTACGATTGGTGAGACAAAATTGGATGATTGTTTAAATTCTGACGAACAGTTATAGATTACAGTATTGTATCAACGAGTTTTCTTCACATTTATAGATTCGTCTACTCATTCTTCTTTCTCTACAATAAATTTTCGAAAATATTCAGAAAGTACGTTCCACCAAAAGAGGATACAGATTTATATATCATACCTTTGAAATTTGTACTAACAATTACGAATGGAGAAATTTCTTGCGAACACTAAATACCTAGATGACCGAGCTTGGTACTCGAAATAGGCAAATGAAATAACTTTTAGGTACAAAAAAAATGACTGATGACCTGAAAATGTATGTTTCAAAGTGAAAAAAACTCTAGCGCAGCAATCCTCTCCAGAAAAAGTAAAGGTTTTTAAGAAACAGAATTATGAATTCTGATGGTCACATTAATTGTCTGTAAGTTTATATGCGTTAATGGTATGTCATGATTGTATAAAATTTGTTAGTAGGTGACAAAATATTAGAAAATGTAAAATTTAGAAAAAATTTTTCTTGAAATGAAAAATTAATTATAACGATAAAGTTAGGTAAATAAACATATAATTTCAAATATAACCAAAGAGATATAATAAAGTTTTGAAATAAACAAAAAGAAAACACGAACATGGGATTAATTTTTGTAAAAAGAAAAGTTCATGCAAATTGGAAAAAAATAGAAAAAAAAGCTTTACCGGAAGATCATTCGGTCGATCCGCACCAAAACTGATAGCAAAGCACAATAAATTATAATGAACATCTATTTCAAACTTTGTACATATGATTCCAAAATTCCGCATTGTATGACCAATATAAAAACAAAAGTAGAGGTACCGGAAGTACCGTCTTGCCAATCCGCATCAAAATTAGTAGCGTACTACAATGAATTAGAATAAATATTGATTCAGAATTTCGTGGCTATTGGCGGAAAATTGAGCATTTTATAGCCAAAATTGAAACAAAAATGGTAGTATCGGAAGTACCGTCTCGTCAATCCGCACAAAATCAATAGATCTAGTCTTTGCCTTAATAAAAATGTTCATACCAAATTTCATGATTATCCAAAAAAAATTGCACCTGTACTGATGGAAAAAGAAATTTAGGCAACACTGATCAATTTATTATTAAAATAGAAACAACGATACATGTTTACCTGGCGCATGTGCCTTGAATTTTGTCTGAATAGTTTTCATTGAATTTTGTCTTAAAAAATCAGGTTGTACGTTTATTATAATGATATATATAAGCCCTGAAGCGGTTTCTGCCCACCCTGTATTTTTTATAGTAACAAAGTAGAATTTGTTGTTTCGGAGAAGACAACGAACATTTTTTTTGGTGTCAGTGTATGGATAGTGGCTCATGTGCATCCAATATGAGGGAATAATTGGCAAAATAATATCATGAAATAATTAACGGCTTGTACGTTTGTTATAGTGATATATATATATGAATTTGAGTGATTGATGTCAAAATTTTCTTGAGGTCATGAAATGCTGAACATACCCACGCCTAACCTTGGGAACGTAACTCAACATATTAAACAAATTTTCTCAGACTTGGGATCAACATAGATATCTATACAAACATTTCAAAACCCTTCTTGCGAAATTTTTAGCTACATTGTTGGGTCAATTCTCAAGAACCAGTTTTTATATATATCAGCACTGTATAAGTACAAGAATACAATACTCTTACAATTATGGCTCATATTAAAGAGTAAAATACGCGATATTACAATTAGGGGATTCTTATTTGAAGGCGTGAAGTGCAAACTATCCTATGTAGCAATTTTAAAATTTTACAGGAGCATCAAAAAATTATTTCATTTGTGATGAGGGGGGTTGGATTTGGCAAAATGGGGGCTCAATCGATTCCTTGAAGCCTGGCGCAAATGTCTGTGTACCAATTTTAGGTCTAAGTCATACATAGGCTAAAAAAATGAGGGTTAAAGGTCTGCACATCCTAACTCCATGTGAAATATGAAACAAAAAATTCTAAGTGCCATTAACTTTAATGATAAAATTACAAAGTACAAATTATACATTTATGGATTTATAATGGAGTTGAAAAAAGGACGATTGGGTAGATCGATATATGGAAGCATAGCCTTCAAATCTTTTACCTTACTTGCATTTAGTTCAATCTTTTCAGAAAGGGCATTGAGTTCCAATGATATTATATCACGAATAGTATAACCTGGCTTCAAAATTCTTATAGCTTTAAAAGGTTCCATTGAACTGAACGTCTTCTTGACGAATACTTTTGAAATATCATCTTTTGTTATACATAACCATGAAGCTTCCGAAATTTTCAACTTAGTTGTATTGAGCATTTCTGTGGCTGGAGTAGTGATATCAAAAAATGTGTGCTCTCCCATTGAAATTACTTTGAATGGTTTAGATGGGCGTGAGTTTTTAATGACTTTAACTACATCATCCATCGTTTGCATTCTCGCACATTTAGCCTGCTTTTCAATTAGTGCAAAATCTCTGTCTGAGGCTGAGAAACTGTACCCTGACAATAAAAATTTGTGATCGATGGTATCAAAATGCCCAGTTGCAATCAAATAAATATAAGTGAAGAGCATCATTCAATTTTTAAACTGTCCGGGACAATTGTCACTCCAGATAGTCAATTTTCTTTTGTAAGTTGCGAGATATTCGAGATTTATGGCCTGTAATAAGCATGATGCCATTTGGTTACCTCCTCTCCCAGATTCTGCTTCATGCCAGACACACATGATTCCATCTGCAGTATCAGCAACAAGTATCCCGAAGTTAAAACAAGATAACTGGCAGCTGTAGTACATACTACTGTGCGTTACTGATCTTCGTTGGTGTTAAATTGTTTTGAGGTTGAAGGAATAGGATCTATCATTAAACCTATTCATAAACTTCAGAGAAAATAGTGATCGTACTTGTACAGTATCCGAAATTCCAAAGTCATACACTTGCATACACTAGCTCAGTTCACTGATAATCTGAACAGATTCTTATCAAAATGCTTCGTACAACTTAGGATGTTTTGCATGCATCACTCGCCACCACATATGCATGCTGCGATCTTTAGGCTACAATTAGAAGTACCTCGAGGCTCTGTGGGCACTTAGAATGTTTTGTATTGTACGTGTGCTAGTTCATAGGATAATTTGCATGCAAAAAACCCATTTCAGAAAATTTGGCACTTAGGATACTTTGCACTTCACGCCTTCATTTGTTTATCTGGGTAACTTATATTAATACTAAATTATTATGTAGTAAATTTAAAAAATTAAATGAATACTAATCTGGAGAACAGTAAAGTTGAAATATGTCTAAATTCAGTCAAGAGAGGAGAAATGTCTGATATAAAATTTGATAAAAATCCACTCAGTCTGAGCTTACTGTTCACATACGAGTTTTTATAGACGTAAAATTCAAATTTTGAGCAAAAGTTTTAATTAATTACTTTTCATTTGATGCGTCTCCCTCTGTGACTTTGTTAGTAATTTCGACGTAATACGTTCAGCTCTAACGACCGAGAGGAATAAGGGTGTACCAAGCCCCAGGCTTCAGACAGCTCCGTGCGTATTTTCCTAATGGCCCAAGCCCTAACAAAGAAAGTACCACAAGTTTAAAAACCAATTAGAGTAACGAGCTTCAACTTTTCTGTCACTTAACTTCATTATTTTTAAGAATAAGATTTTTTTTAAGATGTTAAGTTCGAATTTTTGAATTATTTCTTCGTCTAATTCAATTTTTTTTAATAAAAAAATAGCTAAAAGTGGTCCATTTCTTGAAATTATTTTCGAATCGGTTGAATTTTGAGGAACAAAATTGAAATATCATTCTTTTCAATGTTTATTTTCTTGATACCGAAACGACTTTGGATGGAAGTAAGTATATTTCAAAATTTTACCTTAATCCTGGCTACGGAGTTTCTAAAAAGTTCAAACTGATTTTAACGAATTCGACAGAAATATTCACAATGAAACCAACGAAGAGAAAATCTGCTCCTACAAAGAAATGAGTAGGGCTATCAAAGAATCAGGTATTCAATATTGCTAAAAAAAAAAAATCGATTCCACACTGGGTCCTAGAATCGAATTCAGAATCGATTTTGAGAACTGATTAGCTAGAAAACAGCTAAATTACGATCAAAAAGGAAAATCTTACACTAAGTTTCCATTCTTGAAGACGATGTATCTTGGTCTTTCTGGCATCGAATAAAATTTATTTTTTGTTCACACCAAGCTGATAATTTGTAGTGTCAAATGGCTCTAAATGTAGTACATCAGGTGGCTTCAGCTTTTCGAAATTGATTACTCAAAATCGGGTTCTTGGAATCGAATATTTGATTATTTTTGACATTATCACCTGAATTATCTAGATAACGTCGCTTATCCGATTCCAAAGATACTCGATTCACAGTGGAACCCAGCACCTACTCGATTTTCTTGAACAGCCCCCCGCAGAGATTATTGGTTGAAAAATTATTACCTCAACATATTACAACGCCTAAAAATGGAGAAACTTTAAATGGTGTAACTCAACAATGGTTTTAGAAGGAGCAAAGATATTTGTAAATTAAGTATACAATTCATCGTGTTATAAAATTTTTCTTTTCGAATCTTCGAGCAAAAGTTAAGGATACTGAGGCGAACCGATAAAAAAAACACGATTATCGGAAGCCATGATCGCTTAGTTACTTTTGGCTAAGCTTCAGACAGTAACTAAGAATTTTTCAGACATTGTTGTTACCACAACAAAATTGTAGTCTCTAACCAAACGTCAGACATTCTAATAAGAAAAAAATAATTCCGTATTGTATTATAGTAACACTAACACATGTTACCACAGGAACCAACTTGGATTTTTTTTGGGTCCATCACGAATGATTTTCTTGGAGGGGCCTGGCCCAAAATGATTTTGTCGATTCAAATTATACGTTCCAAGATATACACGTTTTTCCGCATTAAATAATTCACCAATACGATGTTTAGATTAAATGTAAACCAGAAGACTTCCAAATTAGGTTTTCGTCTCTTCCTTTAATACTTTAACCGAGTCGGCACCACTGCATGTTGCATTCAAGTTAATATCGCAGCACATACTGTCTCATCAACCATCAAATCCATACGATATACCGGAAGACCAAATAATATCTATACCTTGTAGACTCTTTGTGAATGAGCAAGCAGAAACACATTCAAGGGTGCGGAAGGGAGCTAAAAGGACTATTCCCCTTCACTACAGACCATAAACTAACATATAAAATGGGCGGCATTAGTGCCACCTAGTGGCAAAATAGTGCCGCGCAGTAATGTACGATTGTGCCAGCAGGCTACGATCAATGAACAATGAAACCTGCTTCACTGATTACAACTAACTCTTCAAAATAAAATCAGTTTCCTCTTTTTTAGTCAACTGAAATTATTAGTGCCGCCCAGTGAAAATCACTTAAAATATGATTTGCTTCACTAAGTTTACATGAAAATATAAAATACTACCGATACTTTTATTTTTCCCTAATTTTGCAAACTAAGTTTTTATATTAGGTACCCTAATTGATAGGACGTTCCATTTTGTTAATCATTAAATTCAGCAACTCAACTCACCTTCTTCCAGTCAGCTCGTTTTTCGAAAAATAAAATCCAACACTGTTAGCAGCTCCAAAATTTCGGCAATTCCTTTTCCACGAACACCGCAAACATTTCAGAAAAGTCGAAGTCGAACCGAACCCCTTCCTCACGCACCCCCCAACCCACCAACTCAAATCTGTATTAGCAGTACATAGTTCGAAAAAAATTTTTCCGCTCATTCGCATTCTTGTGCATTGTTTCGCGGTTTGGGCGCGTGAATGCTAGCTCATGATGAGTCTACGTGTACGTATGAGTTTGGGGCACGGTTTTGCGCTTATCAGTAAATAGGAACCTGTTTATCAGCGAGACGTAAAAAAATTATTATAGAGAGAACGAATTTTTTACTCGCGAACACCGCATCGTTCGGTTTGCGTGCAATGACGTCGTTGACAATAATTATTGGAAATGACGAAGAAATAAAAAACCTTTAGGAAAAAAAAAAAAAAAAAAAGGTGAGGTATGGTGTGCTTTAGAGAAAGGGGTACACACCGGTATACCACCTGCTATGGTGTTTAAGGAGCACAGAAAAAGTACACACAAACACACCGCATTTTTTGTGCTGTTGTTTTTTTTTCTTCTTTCTAGTACTGTATATACATAGGTACAGTATTTACTATAAAGGTCTCACCTATTCCTCTCCAACCCCCCCACCCACAAGTTCACAATTCGCTTTCATGGTGTGTTACGGTGTGTCGTGCGGTGTATGTGACAATACTATCACACTTTTATGACAGTTTTCTGTTATCCGTTTGAGTCGATGGTACTATTTGGAACCTTGGCGTCGCGATTATATACCTGCGGTGTGTACACGCGAGTGAAACAACTGACGGAGAGGTGAAAGAGAAAAGAAACGACAACTACAGAAGAGAAAACAAATACGAGAAGAAATGCATACAGGTAAGTGCTGCATCAACTTATGCAATCGATTAAATGACACGTTCGGTGGTTTTGCAATTAAATTCAGATATTAGAATTTTTTCATGTTATCCACTCGCCTTGCTTTGGGATCTACCGAGGAACACTGAAGGACCGAGAGCGGATTCTGTAGTACGAAATGGTCGAACCTACGGGAAAAGTTTCAATAAATAGTATCTTCTAATGCATTTGACCAGTTTGCGGGAGCAATTCAACAAAAAGTTCATTTTTAAAATTTAACTTTTATCAGCTTCATATTGTGGAGACCCGATGAAGGGGATGAACAGAAACCTAGGGTAGTGAAAAAAGCAAAAATCTACATAGAAAAACTGTTAAAAGGGAAGGGAAAGGAAAAGAAAAAAGAAAAAAGAAAATAGAAAAAAACCAAGATTTCATGTTCTTTTCAAACGAAAATCCTTTATAGATTATTTATCGAATTTAATTAGTCAATATTTTACCATGATTTTTTTCTTTTACCAGAGGGAAATAAGTTTTCTGAAGGGGACGCGGAGCTACGAGACCGATTTTTAAATTTTTGTAGGCCTACCTCAAAATTATTAAACACATTTATTATCCGAGAAACAGAATCAAGGCTCAAATAAAATTCAGCGAATTACAAAATTCTAAGTCATTGTCCGATTGCTGCAAAATGGCTGTGATACAGGTTAAAAACGCATGCGCATAGCAGATTTTTTAATGAAAATTAGCAAAAAACACGCAGAAATTATTGCCTTACTTTGAAAATTTAACGTTTTCTTGGTTAGCATATCCCAAAAAGGCCTCACCATAGTCAACCAAAATTCTGTATTTCTAACAACAATTTGGTTATAATATATGTTTTCAATGAATTAGGGTTTGGCGAAATCAGGATGTGCGTTGTTATAAGCTTTTACTAGACTCACTACTGCGATTTTAAAATATACCAATACTGCAGTCAACCTTCCGCAATGAAATAATATTCATTTCGCATGAATCTAAAGTCAAATATAGATAAAATAAATAAAATCTTATCTTTTAAAAATTCGTTTTTAATCTAACTAAATTTATTTTCTATATTGTTGAAAGTAGAGGGCAGGAAGACAAATTCGTGATAAGACTGCGCCACTGATCAAAATGAGCTCACCGATTTGGTGTCAGCTTTTAGCTATCTATAATTAAAAAATTTAATCCCACTTTTTGTAAATTTATCCGCATTTTTTGCAACATTCACATTTTAATTTTTTTTTAAATTGCTCTTCTCTAACTTCACCATTTTTCAGCTACTACTTAAGCCACAAAGCTGATGTTCGTACTATTGAAAAGGGGAGAAAAATTATTCGAATTCTTTGCCAAAATTTATTTTTCCATCGCCATTGATTTTTCACAAATCGGCCATAAAAAAACTGATTCATCTCCAGCATCAGATTTCACCTAAAATGAATTAAACAGGAGGCTAAAGAAAATACAAGAACAAAACTGGGCGATTTGCGTATCACTATGTACAGGTGTATATATACACAATCACATACACATACATATATACAATAAGCTTTCTGCATATTTCGCCACCTATCGAACATTGAATGTACACGCACATATATATATAATTTTGATCATGTAAGATTTTAAACTTGAGCGGGTGGAGAGGCGGTGTAGACCTCTCCTCCAAAGCTGGTCGACTATAAAAATGAAGCCATCTCGATTTTGATAAAAAAACGGTCAGCCTTTTTGGTTATAGTTCCTTAGTATTCAGCTTTAAGCTCAAATCATAAGGTGACTTACAACATCTATGGAAAACAAAATTAATTTTTTTACATTAAAAAATTAGTTTTATTCGAGTTATATGTAAAGCATTATGTGAATAAAAATAACAAATTTTTCTAACCTTAATCAAAAATGCGAACAAATGAATTTCCTAGTTGACTATTTGTAAATAATTGAATAATATTCTTAAAAATAAAAAAATAAAATCAAACAAAAATGAAATACCTACATCAGTTTTCACCAGTATACTGGTTCATCTCGTATAATATATTTTTAATTAATAAATTTGAAAAAAATTAGGTAATTCACTTTTCCTAACAAATTAAGAAACTTCAATAAAAATAATGATGAATAATTTTATTAATTCATGCTAATAGTCCAAGAATTTCTGGTATTAAAAAAAATTAAAGTCTAATTCTAAGACAATGTTCCATGAACTAGTAGCAGAATTACATTGGGATGACCAGATATTATTCTATAAGTACATTTAATTTGAGTGGAATAAATAAAGTAGATAGAATGGGATATTTTACGGCAACTGACATATGTGTTTTTTGTTAATTTTTATTGACGTTCTGTTGGAAATTTCTTTTTTAACGACTTGAACTCCGAATTTTTTTGGTGAATATGAATATAATTAAAATTAATTTTTGATGAATAATTCCACCAGGGATAAAACTTATCCAAGCAGAATTTATTTTTTAAGACCTAGAGAACGAATAAAGATGAGTTCCTTATCACGAAAGCTGAAGAAAAAAGAAGGAAAAATTTAATTCAGTTAAAAATAAATCTTTTGCTCACTCTGTTAACGAAACTATTTTCTCACCAACCCCCATCCTGCAACTGGCACTAAGATGGCCCGTCAATTTCTGGGCCCAAAATTTATTTCTGAGATCTTGCCGCCGATCACAGTGCAATGTTAGATACATCAAGAATTTGTTCCTCTCTGGCGGTACCAAAAATTCGTCCAAATGTAGTCTAGTTCAAATTAGTAGAATCAACAACCAATAGAGATTAAGATAGAGGCAATGGAACCACTGACGTCATTTGTACGGCAGTTTTATTTTTGTTGATACCGAAGATGAACGACCTGTAGTTTATAGATTTTGGAGGCGTCCAACTTGGAGGATATTGGCCTTCGATAGTCCACAGAACCTATGGTACCGTTTACAAAACCTCATTATACTGTTATCAAAGGATAAAAAAATTATAAATTTTGAACACTTGCATCAGTGAAGACGAAGAACAACTTACAAAATTTACAACACGAAAAATGAAAAAATTCTTATCTTATCATGGCTCACCTCAGTAAAATAAAAATTCATGCAACTGTCAGCCTCTTTTTTCACCGAAGCAGGAACAAAAAAAAAAATTTGGATTTGAAAAATTAATTACTTAATTACTTTACTGCATCATCGCTGCTCTGCGATTTGTGGCAAAAATTTTTAAAAACAAAATTCAATCTCCAATTTTTAAAAACTGAACATAATTCGGGCATATTTCTTAAATTTTTCTCCCTAGCAATATATAGCAAAACAAGTCCAACCTTAAATGTCAATCTTTTAGTCTTCGTGGTATTATGCGATACAACCCAAAAAAAAAAATTTTCATGGAGTCAGGCCAGTTTATACTTCATTTTTTGAGAAAAACAGTTTTTTCTGTCTTACCCTCGTAAATCTAACTACTTTTTTAAAGTTTCAGAACAGCATTTTTAGATTTTTTAACGAATAGAAACAGACCAATAGCTAATGAAAAATTAACCAAAACACAATAGCAACCTAAAAGGGGCCTATTTTCATTGTTCATGAGCCATAATAGCAGCGTTTGACGTGGAAAAAAAGAGCAGCACCAAAAACTTTCAGGGTGGCTAAAAGCACAATCTGATAGATATTCTAATGAAAATAATTAAATAAAAATGGAAGTTGAAATGATCGGTTTTCGGATCTTTAAAAATTTGTATTTGATCGGTCACAAATTTTGAAAAGATCTATTAACTGGTCTGATCGATTTTTTTTTCATCACTTTGAACACAAAAGTCCAACCATCAGCCATAAAAAATTAATATTAAACAATGAATTTGGAAATTATTTTTAATAAAAACGAGTCACAAATGTTTGAACGTTTTAAAACGAAACCAAAATACCATCGATGAGCTGAAGTACACGTAAAAACTTCGCAACTGTTAAAATTTTACGTGTCATAAAACATAACCGTTTATTTGCGCACAACTGCGTGCGATTATTTGAAAAAATTTTAACGCTACTACTTTCGAATATTCAAACTGCCAGTAAGCCGTTCAAATTAAACGCAAAATTACAATTCGTTGCAGAAATTCGTAAAAATCTCTTTCTCTAGAGACAATGTGTTCGAGTACGATTGCGCAACCAGCAACGTCAGTGAAACAATTTTAGCTAAATAATTTACGTAAGACATATACTTTTTTATGGAGAGAAAAAGGTCGGAAGCTTGTTTTATAAAAATAAAAGGCGTTTATTAAGTAAAAATTGAAAAAATTGTATTGTTTAAGATTTCAGCTATTCGACATTTCTGATGGCAGATGCATCCAATTTTTGAAACACTATCGTTGAAACAATTTTGGAATGCACAGTATGAAGACTTTTTTCTTCCCCTCCAAAAAAAAACTTTAGTAGTCTGGATCGTTTTATTTTATAATTATCAACTTCACACCAAATAGTATGGGAAATTAAAAAGATCTAAACGTGATACAGGCTTGGCTCTTAAACTTTATTTAATTTTTGAAAAGTGACAAATTGTAGTTGTTTTGCACTTTTGTTGACTAACAAGGAGAGAAACTAATCATTTAACCTGAATTCATGCGACTTTCAAGAGATCTAACTAGGTATTTTTTGGGAATGGTTTACTTTAGGATACGAGTACGTAGGCCTAGATTAAGAACATTTACAGAACGTAATAAACTACAACAAATAACTAAATACGTTTACCTTAAAAAGAGTTTTTGAAAGATAAGCTTTTATTTTTTTTTGGCTTTAGCTTCATACCAATTAAATATTATTTCGTTGCAGAAGGTTGGCTGCAATATTTGTATATTTTAAAATCGCAGTAGTGAGTAGAATAAAAGCTTATAATAAGGCATTCAATATTGTGCTCAATTTGTGTTAATTTGTGCTGTGAATTAAAAATCTGATAATCATTCTCTTTTAAAAATACTTGTTGTTCAGTGTCTCACCTCACCCCCACTTGAATTTTGACCCAAAATTTTTCATACTAACTGGGTTTAATTCATGCTAAGTTTTGCTACCAATTTACAATTTGTTATCACCCCCTTCTTAATATATAAAAAAAGTTTGTGGGGTGGCTGGAGAAATGCTAGCCCCTTCAATTTTTAATTTTGACTCAAAACTTTGTATACTAATTATGCTCGATTTGTGCTAACCATTTTCAAATTTGTGCTCACTTCCTAACGCAGAAAGGGAGTATTAAAGATTTCCCCTTAGCCTCTCTTTTTGAATTTCAATACAAAACTTGGCTCACTACTCTTTCTTAATTTATGTTTATTTATGCCAACAAGCTTATAATTCCTGTGCATTCACTTCTTTAGTTATCTGCAAAGGAAATTTGGGAGCTGATAAAATGCAGCCCATCCCATTTTGAATTTTGACTCAAAACTTTGCATAGTAATTGTGCTCAATTTGTGTCAATTTGTGCCAACCATTTCAGAATTTGTGCTTAATTTATAGCTGTAATCAGGAGCTAAGAATGTTTTGTATGAGCCTCCCTCTTCAAATTTTGACGTAAAACTTAACGGATTATTTTTATCTTAATTTGTGCTTATTTATGTCGACTTTTTTCTTTTTTTTGATAATTTTAAGTTGAAGTTTTGAGCAAATAATAATATTCTCAATTTGTAGGCGTACTTTCTCCTGCTAACTTTAACACAGGTCTGATAGGAGTGTATTGCTTATTGGTTCAGTAGTTTTAGAGAAATTTTGAAAACAAAAAATTTCTATAAAAATGGATTTCCTTGGATTTTGAGGTAATTGCAGAAGGGATAAAGCTGAAATTTTCACGATAAATCTATCTTATATATATGGACATGTGAAGGGTGTGTGGTGCCTATTAGTTCTGCAGTTTTCAAGAAAACTGAAAAATAAAACATTTCTGGGAAAGTAGTTATTCCTAGATTTTAAGGAAACTATTGAAGGAATGGAGCAGAAATTTTCATAAAATATAGTTCTCATGTTGGATCAAGTATTATAAGAGTTTGATGCCAATCAATTTTGTACTTTCCAAGAAAAATGTAAAACAAAAAAAAATCTGAAATAATTAAAGCAAGTCATTGCAGTGCTGCTTGAAGTATTTATTTCATATTTATGACCAAGAGGATCGAGGCTCTTTTTGGCAACGCATTAATTCAGGATATAGGTTTTTTCTTTTTGTTTGTGAATTCTAGATGAAAATTGGCAAAATGAGTTTTCTAATTAAGTATTGCTGAGCTTTTTTGAGCTTTTTTTTTTCATGTGTGGTATTTTGCCACTACATAATACTAATTGTGCCTATTTTGTTTCATCACTAGTCAATGCAGCACAAATTTACCATCCATTCTTAGAACCAAGTATTCATAAATATTTTGAAAGATGTATCACGGGTTATGTTGTTTTGTGCTCTGAAATTGAATTTAAAATCGTTTATGGGATGAAATCATTCATTTGGTCCTTCATGGTCCCAGAAAGGAGGTCAGATCCAAGTATTCATAAATTATTGAGTGATATAATTATCTCGGAATTTTTTTTTTTAGACACCAAATTCGAATTTACAGTCAGTCCATTTTTGGATTCAATCATTTCTTGGGCCCCCGATGATTCTGAATAGTGGTAAAAATCAACTTTTCATAGGCACATTATTTGGTAATATAATTATGATCGTATACATTTCATAGAAGGCTGAGTTAAAATCTACACCTGATTTTTGCACTGAACTACTCTTTTGAACATCTGTGACTCCATAAAGTTGGTTAAGAACAATTTTTGGAATCTTGTCTCTAATTTTAACCAATTTGAGAATATCTTGTATCCTAGAATAAAAAAAAAAAAAAAAAATAGGTAAAAATGCGCCCTTTGACATCTGAACCAATTGTACTATGAATAAAACATTGCTGAAAAAAAGAAATTCAGAAAATACAAAACAAGATACTTTAAGCAAAACAGAGAAATTTCTTGAACCCATTGCACCGTGGATCCACAAAACTTCTTTGTTATTAAATTTTTTTTTTACAGTTTTTCAAATTTTTTTTGGAAACTACTAAAACAATAGTCAGATAGTTTTTAACAGTTCTGCCTCTGTATCAAAATTATCCACCATCAAAATTAAATATTTTTGTCAAGTCCCTAAATTTATTAAAAGATGTAATGACAGCAGGCCTGAAAACAGGAGAGTCAGGAGTCA
The DNA here is from genome assembly GCA_011428145.1 of Ericerus pela. Classification (NCBI taxonomy): domain Eukaryota; kingdom Metazoa; phylum Arthropoda; class Insecta; order Hemiptera; family Coccidae; genus Ericerus; species Ericerus pela. Next base: position 1,001,074 of record WOFM01000034.1, read on the forward strand.
CCCCCTAGACATGGCTCTTGCGCCTTCTATTAAAAAAAACAAAAGTTAAATATATTCCACCATCCAGGTTCCAACATACCAGTTTTTTTGAGGGGCAAATTTATTATTTTTCAAAGAATGAATTGAAAATTTTTTAGCTGCATATGCGAAAAAAATAGTGAACAAAATTTTCAGTTTAACCCAGCTATTGTAATATCGCACCACAAGATAATGTTTTCAGACGTAAATGACGTTAAGAAACTTATTTATACAATGATATCCACAAGCATGCAAATTCACGTTTATCTTCAAGCAAACGAGCTCTACAATGAGCTAGAAAGTGTACCTGCCAACTCCTCGTCGAAATATAACCCAATGTGACATATAAATGTGCCTTCGACCCTAAAAAAATTTTATTCAATGATGAATGCCACAGATACAAAAGTTTGATCAACTTGTGGTATAATTTTCTATGGATAATGATAACATTATTATTAAATATTATTGTATTAACTTGTTCATTTTATGGTGGGTCCACAGTTACGCATTTTAATCCAAACAAGCCATATACCTATGTCAAACCCGCACGAAAAAATTTGCTGATGAGAACCACTTTTGACAAATGAACCAAATGCACCGAACATTTTTCGAGTGTTGTCGGCAAATGAAAATGCGCAAAGTATCCATTCGAAAAAGGTCAAACACACCAAATGTTTGTTTGTTCAGTTTTATTGGTGCATTTGGCACATGTGTTTCATTCGAAGTAAAATGTACGCATATGGATCCACCATTATAAGCAGGTACATACGATACAAATTTCTCATAATTTCACACTCTCCTCAACTGTTGCCAAACAATGTGTAGAATGCTAAGATCAATCGTATAATTATTCACTATTTTCTTATTTCGCTTAAAATTGTCAGGCATTTCGTGAAACGCAGAATTTTACACTTTGCCTCTATAGGTGGGTCCACACTTGCGCATTTTACTACGAACAAACGAGCGGCGCCAAATGTGCACGAAAGAATTCTCTGGTGAGAACCATTTAGATGAATAAACTAAACACGCCATTACTTTTAGAGCATTGCCCATAACTGATAATGCGCAAAGGATCTATTCAAAAAAGACACATCAAACATTTGTCTGTTTTGCGCGTTTGGTTTGTTTCGCATATGTAAAATTCCTAAGACGTGTGGACCCACCCTAAAACACAAATAATTATAAAAATAACCCCTCAAGTAAATAGATTCGGTAATTAAAACGTTTCTGACAGAGATATACTGCTGGTGTCGGGAATCGAACTGGCAACCTACAAGTTTAAAAGCGACAATGCTACCACATGGCTATGACGGCGCCAATAGCTTTGTGAAGGTTCGGGGCCTAGAGGTTCATATCCCAACAACCACTCCCCCCAGTGATGCAGCTATGATGTAGCATGACATCACTACAGAGAGTGGAGCTAGGCGGCTGGAAGGGAGTAAACTCATAAACCGATTAACCGACAGCACAGGCTTATGCCATCATGGCTTAGCACCATTCTGATGGAGGGGGTGGGTGAACTGGTAGAGGTGCGTATTCGCATTACATCGGTGTTATCATTTCTGCAGATTGTCGGTGTAGGGAATCAAACCAGCAGCCTACAGGTTTAAAAGCAACGATGTTACCACATGGCTACAATGCCACCGATAGCTTCGTGAAGGTGTAGGACCTAGAGGTTCACATCCCCATAGATACCTACCACTCAAGTAGTAAAATCGCTTTGCTATACACAGGCAGTGTAAAGTAACATGTTCAACATTTTTTACTGTCTTTTTTCTCTTTTTGGTTTTTGTGGTTTTTCATTGGCTAACTTTTATTTTTTTGTTTTCCTTTTCCTAAATTACATTTTTCAAATTTAATTTGTTATTTGGATACCACTTACTAAAATAATTTATTTCAACTTCCCACCAATAATTATCTAATCTGGACTCTTCCACACACTACCAGATTTATATTTATGACATAGATAATGCAGCTGCATTCACAATAGAAAATACATGGAAAATATCTTTTCCCCACAACAACTGCGTGTATTTTCCGAAAGTGTCAAATTACTTAATGACTGTAATTTGAAAAATAATTGACCGATTTTACTCAAATTCAATACCAAACCTGTCTCAAATAGTCTCCAACTGCCATAAAAATTTCAACACAAAATCTTTAATCTACGGGAATTACTGTGATGGCAACATGGTGGATTTGGAAAACTTTGAGAACCCCTCCCTCCGAAACTAGCATATGAATCAAAAAAATGTTAACACAAATGTGTACCTCATGAAAGCTTCTCACGCTTTAGTGGTGTCAATTTTTTAAAATTTTTCAATTGATTTTAGTCAATTTAATCGAAAAGAAAATAATCGATCTGATCGATAATCAACTATTGAAAAATAAAAAATCAATTTATCGAACTTAAATTTTGTTTATGTAAAAAAAGCATAAGGAACCAAGTTAAAACGAAATACGCATGAAGAAAGACGATTTATAAAATTTGATTTGCCATGGTGATAGGTTATTACTTAGAAAATGAAAATGAGAAATTCGTAAGAAAAAAATCGAAAATCGATTTTGCCAAAATTGTCTGATCGATCAAACGAGATCGAAATTCTTAAAATCGAAAGAAATCAATTTTTTCAAGGTTCGATTTTATTGATTATCGATTGATTGAAAAAAAATCAACACCACTATATACTATCCCAAGTTTCATTGCCATAGATCAAACCGCAGAGGCTCCACAGACTCTCAAAAAATTTCAAAAGGAGCAAAAAGTGGAAATATATATTATATATAGGTAGGTATATATATAATTATATTATAATGTGTACAGAAGAATTTGAGTGAAGTATATTCGTGAACTACGACTCAGGATCGGCGCTTTTTCACAAGTCCCACCCCCAGGTTCTATCACCGCACTGAATGCAATAGTTGTATTTTCCAAAGAAATAATTAAGGCAACAAATTTCATTCCATTAACGAGTAATTTCACTGTAAAACTTTCTTTAGTAAAATATTCAATTTATTTTTTACAAGAAAACTGAAAACTGGAAAATAATACATTCATCAGAGTTCCAGACTTTGATGGCGAAAACTAAACATTAAATTTAAATAAATATCTAGTAATAAGAAGATTGTAGATCGACCTAATGATTAAAAGAATTAGTGATACAGTTTATTAAATACTTTAAATCTATTTTTCTCTTTTGGACAAAGTTTAGAAAGTATTTTCTTTATCTACAATATTATTTCTCGCATTCATGGAGCTCTATTAGCAACTTTGCGGTTCGTTCACTCAAATTTTTGAAAAAAAGAAGCAGGTTAAACTACATACGTACCTAGACCCTAACCATGTAAATTAGGAAGGTGAAGTAGAAAATAGCCTGTTCCCACAAAAGTACAACCAAGTAAAAATTTTTATCTTAAACAAAAAAACACTAAAAATAGCAGAACGTGTTTTCGTGGAATGTATTTTCTGTGGTTCAGGTGTAAAGAATTTATGTTTAGAAAAATTAATAGCGATAACCACATCACACGTTTCTCAAGAAGTGGGTACTCATTTAGAAGAATAGAAAATATTACTTCGTTAAATTTTAGTGTTACTGATGACATTGAGATATATTGGCTGGTAACATTAGTTAATGAATTTCGAATAGCTGAAATAAATGGTGGACGTAAAAATAGAAAAAAAAAACAACGGATTTAGGAGAATAATGCAATACAAAAGAAATGATCAATCCCAGTTCTAACATATGTAAATTTTTAAAACTACTTTTTTATTCTTTAGGTTTCGCAAACTATCTTAGGTCTATTTTCTTACAATTCAGAAGTACCGAAGGAAATAATAATTGTAACGGATATTAATTGCACTCCTATTTTCAAGATAGCTTTTATTCTTTTATGATCTCCATTCAATCATACGAATGCAAATCTAATTATACTGCATTAAATTTTATTTTCCTCTAATTGATTTTTACAAACAAAAAAAATTCATTGATAGTTTCAACGAATTTTCGTTAATCGATGAATACTCATTCTTTTCACAACTCATTACCTTAATAAATAAAATTGGCCAAGGATAAAAATATAATTCAAAGGACCTTCATTGATTTCACTTTCATTTTCGCATCGCAGAAAAGAATTCATACAGATAGACTGCTAGGTTGAAAATGGCTTCACTTATGTCCTATATGGTTCTATAAACCTCCTACTCCAGATGTTAAATCTGCAGCAAACGAAACAATATTCTTAACGATCTAATTTCTGTTATTTTTCCTTTGAATTTTGAAAACTTACTTTTTTCGATAACTGTCTCTTTGCCTTTCTACTCGATTTTTTGCTGGAAGAATTGCAAATTACCTACTCACAAATTATCATGGTTGGGTTCGTAAAACTCTTTTACGATATTTTGTAATATTTTCATCTCCTCACTTAAACATTTCTTCGGTCATTTTTTCTCTTAGTAACAAACCACTTTTAATGCTCATCACAACACGTTTGCAAATTTATATCATCTTCATTGGTATAATTCACGACCTGACCATAGATATTCTCTCAAATTTTAATTAGTGTTCCTTAGTAGTACTTCTTCACTCAGATAGTAATTATTTTATCTACTTCACTATAGTAAGACTTGTTTTCTACTAATCAGTTCCATTCATACAAAATTTATATTGTAATCCTCCTTAATTTACATAACTGTTTCCGCACTTGAGCGTACATTTTCTCATCCGCACAATGATTTAAGTTTTTTCCAGTTCGGTGCGATAATGAAATAAATAGCAAAACTTAGTATAAACTGGATGAGAGGCGTGAAAATTAAGAACAAAAATACAAATTTTATTTTAAAATTCATTTCTTTAAACATGAACTTATGACGATCGATAACGAAAAACAGAACATATTGCCATCACTGAATGAGTCATCTCGGTTTTCATTCGAACGTCGTGCCGAAAAAATTCAAATGAAAATTTAAAAAAAAAAAAAAAAAAAGTATGCGTGAAAAATGAAAATCTTTGAAGTATGCGAAAGGAACGAAATATACGTACCTCAATATAACATCGAGTTAGGTAAGGTAATTTCAAATTTATGCCAAAAAATATTCAAATAATTGAACATTGTTATTGAAATATGTTTAAAATGAATGATTAAGATTTTTTTTTAGTACCTATATTTTTTTAAAACATCTCAAGAGCTTTCGAAAAAAAATATACAGTACTTGTAACTATGAAGATTTGTTATATTTTCAGTAGGTACATTTCAACTACCTACTGCATGTTATTCAGTGGACCGAAATAAATCAAGAAAAACGTAATCGACTTTGTATAAAAATTCAAAACATGAATTACACGAGGTGGAAATTAAATTAGATACGAACTGTAAAGTTGGTTGAGCCTTTTTACCGTTTAATACTACCCACCCATGGATTAATATAATAGTTTCGAACCACATCTTTCCTCTTCGAAAATCAATCGTAACTATAAGTAGGTAATAATTTCGTTAATGTTTTTTTATAATGTGAAGAATTGGAAGGAGAGGGGACAAGGTATGCGGATGAAGAAATGATCAAGAGAGAAAAATTGAAGATGAGATAGGGCATGAAAGTATTCAAACTCAAGGGAATAAAGATCTATGCAGCATTTTAACATCAAAACAGAAATAATTACCGATAACAAGGTTCCAACTTTGCTGCTATTTTTTTAAATAACTCAATTGAATGACCGACTAAAATGCTTGATTACTACGAATGTGGTTTATCCATTATTCAGAAAATAAAATCATTCGTGGCAACCTTTCGAAAAATAACTTTTAACACTGGCCTCTCCTGAAATCTGACCCCTAATTATGAGATTGTTAAATCTATCATAAAAAGGAATGATCTGAGCCAGGAACGAAAGCAAAAGGGAGTTTTTTGCGTTTGATTCCTCAATGACTAAAATAAAATTAAAAAAGTCAAGATTGAACCTATTTTGGATATAGCGACAGTTACGTCAGAGGAGAAGGGAATTCCGATATGGGAGATAACTGAAAAGCAACTTACTGAAAAAAAGTCAGGGGCACGTTAGAACTTAAATTTAAACGCATCCTCAAAGAAATCCTACCACAGGCCCAGATCCGGGCAGTATTCATTTGGTGAAGGGGTTCTTCTCTTAAATATGCAGGCTGAAAATTGGAAATATTGCAAAAATGTTTGGGCTGGAGACACGTCCAGTAATTGATCAAGATAAAGCTGTACTTCTTTCACATATAACAAGCTTTCAAGGTGGGCAGAACGAAAATAAATTTTTTCAAAGAATAAATTAAACTAGTGAAATTCTCTTTTTTCTTGCTACGTGTAAGACACCATTTTTCATCAAATAGTGAATGGTTATTCATAATTCATTTACTTTACAAAAAACGATTCGAATAACTTGAACCACTAAAAAAAAATTAAGAAAACTAACGAAAATGAATCACGAATCATGATGAGATTAAAATCAAACAGCAGGATTATTTTAATGATTAGACGTTTCCCTCTCCATTCTCGAAGTTTTCTGGCTATAATAAGTATAGTGGGAGAATACCTACGAAAGAGAACAATTATGGTAGTTAAAACGAAGATACAAACGAAAAACAACAACCATAATCTATGAATAATTTTGAATATCTAACACAAGTAGCGTAGGTATCAGTTTATCAGAAGAGAACTCGAAACGATTACCTTATCGAACAACTTTTTCACCATATTATACCCTTTTTACAAGATCGATAAACGACTTAAAATGTATAAATCAGCTGTTATCGATTAAGACAAATAACAATAAAATTTTGGAATCTTAAAAACTGATTATTAAAATGTAAATAAAAGAAGAAACAACTCATTCCACTTTTTGCGTAGATTTAGATGAAAGAATTTATGCAAGCATTCGAAAGCATAATAAAAATTAAAATGATGGTACCGACCTATTCGAGAGAAAATTTTCCCAACAATTTGTTTCCGAAGCAGTTGTGTAGAAAACCAAAAAAAAAAAACTATAGATTTTTTTTCAGCATTATTTTCTTTATTTGTTCTCGGAATTCTACCGAATCTTTCAAAAATTTATTTTTAATCAACACAAATTGGTCCAAAGATTAAAACATAATTATTTGTGACACTCAAATTGTTGGCTACTTTGCAAGATTTAGGGACTGTTTTCTTTTTAATTAAAATCTGTTTGCAATATCTTTCAAAAGATAATTTTGAAGTAAGTACCTATCCACACATTACGATAAGAAAGGAGAATTAGGTGTCACATATTTCTATAGGTATCAATATTCCGGAGTTGAGATTAATTTTTCAGCAATATACATTCTCTTTAACGATAAATTTCAAGCAGATGTTATTAATCTTAATTTTCAAGCCACTTTTGCTTCTCTTGTATAAACACTGAGATCTAAATTTGGAGAATGAAATTTAAACCCGAAAATTTTCACATATTTTCTAATCTTGGGGTTTCTCTGAGTTTCGATTTTGAATCAAAATTACTTTTCGTTAGACCAGGATCACATTGCATTTGTACGTATGGAACCATTTTTCACGTCCGGCAAACACAACCGACCAATCTTCAAAAAAATAGCCTAGGGACTTCACCTTAAGCTCCTCTGTCTTCCCTGAATCTGGAACTCTACCCAAAGCCCCCTATCCCTATGGAATCCCCTTAACGAAACGCGAGGTTTAGAATCTAAAAGTTATTTTGTGACAACTTTTCACGGAATTATGTGATGTATAAAACGTATTTTATGCGTTAAAAACAAACATGTACACGTAAATAAATGATATAGATGATTATATTACCGATTGTAGTTTGGATCAAAGTCTTATTGTATTTCTACAAGGACTTCGATTCGGACTTATTCGTCTGACACTCTGATAGTGAAACTCACATAGGTAGCTGAATATCGTATATTTAAGTGTATTAATAAACGTAAGAATTCACACAGAATTTACGAAAAATTAATTCGAACCATTTACACACATGTAATACTTTGAATCCAAATTAAGGTGGATCTGGACCACAGCCTCCAAACGTGAGATTACGGATAAAATATGAAAATTTTTTCTTCAATGTATTTTGGCATGGCACACATTTTATCCAGAATTTTGAAGTGGATTATTGGCGGTTGAAAAGAAATGAAGACACTCGATGAAGATTTAGTGGACGTTTACAATAACTTATGAGCGCACCAAAATTTGGCGGCAAGTATTCTCGAACCTAATTACCTAACACTCGTCGACTGTTAGCAAGCACCACCCAATGACATGCACATTTCAAAAATACAAATTGTAGTAAGTTTTACGTCATTATGGTGAGTCAACATGTGAAATAACGTAGTACATGTGATTACTTGAAAATGGTCTTCTTTTATCCGACAACAAATAGAATAAAATTATATGAAGTTGTCGATAGAGTGCAGCACTAAGCAATCGAAAATAATAAATTTCAATAGTTGACTGAAAAGGCCTAGAAAGGAATTAAATTTACCCACACAACTCAAGTAATCGAATACCGAAATTTTAAAAGGGTTAGTTTTCACTTTTTAGCCCATTCTTATTCTTTCTTTTTTTTTAAGTGATTCGATTTCTTTAATTAAAAAATTATTTTAATGCTTTTTCGTTTCATTTCATTACCGTTAGCTACAATTTTGCTTTAAAACAAACAGTTTGTTACGGGTAACTCAAAAATAATCTCATCAATTCTAAATATCTCTGCCGCGCATCAACCGCGATAAATGTGAATTTTCCGAAAGTGTCAAATTTTTTAATGGCTGCCATTCGAAAACTAGCAAAACAATTTCTCTCGAATTCAATACCAAACTACAGCCCCTAACAGTCTTCAAATGCCATAAAAAATTTCAACCCAAAATATTTTAATTTACGGGAGTTATCGTGATGACAACATGGTGGGTTTGCAACATTTTGAGAACCCCTTCCTCCGAAACTAGCGGTTGAATTTCAAAAATTTTAACAGGAATGTGTAATCCATGAAAGCTTCTAACCTTACTCCAAACTTCATTGCCATAAGTCAAACAGCGGAAGCTCCACAGACGCCCAGTAAGTGCCAAAATAAGCAAAATGTGGAAATATATCTATATATATATATCCTTATACATACACATATTAGGCACAGAAGAATTTGAGTGACCTATATATTCGTGATCTATGACTCAGGATCGGCGCTTTTCCACAGTTCCGTCTCCAGCTCCCGCCACAGCGCTAAATGCAATAGTTAAAATAATATCAGTGACGGCCATGGTGTCAAGTGTCAACCTCTTAGGTACCATTTAAAACAGGGTACATCAAAATCGGTGGAACACACAAAATAAGCTACAAAAAAAAAATATATAGTTTACAGTACCTACCTATATAAGAATCGAATTCATAATCTCCTTTTTTTTTTTAAGTCGACTAAAAACACGATACGTACCTAATTATTAATAAACTACGTATGAACTGGAACTATGGACCATACCTGCAAATCGGAAAACATTAAAAGACAATATCATTACCTACACTAAACGATTTGGACAACTACCCACATTTTCAAACGCTTTTATTTTCATTATTTTTATACTGAGACTATAAAAGTGAAACACGAAAATGTCAGCTATATTATGAACACCCGAACTGTGCCTCTTGTTAAATATATTAAATTAAACGAAAGAAAATTCTAAACGTACTTATTCCAAAACCCATCTCTGGAAGTAATATAATACATTTCTCCAATTATAGAAACAGCTGTCAATTCATCAACAGATGTGAAATAATTATATTGATTCGCAATACTACGTTTTGTAATTAAGTTTAGTTCATTTGCAACATCAAACGAGTGCGGTATTTTTTGTGGTTTTTGAAGCCAAACTCACAAATTTACGTTTCTTTAAAGAAGAATAGACTTTCAAATAAAATTTAAAATTCAGTCATACAAGTAATATACAATCTTGAAGTAGTACAACTGATGGGGCGGGGGGAGGTTAGTTAACAATTTTTAATTTCGAGTTAACGATATCGATGTGTGGGTCTCCAAGATGATTTGATGTTCTTGAACCGAATTTTAATTTTTTTTCCTACTCGTTTTATCAAACAGGTTTTTACTTGGGGGCAAGCAATCCTAAGCTCTCCCGCAAAAACAATTACACAGTTTCAAAAATTCAACTTTACATTATTCGGTGAAAAAAGTTCGAGGCGACAGGTAACTGTAACGTTGACAATGACCAGCTTTAGCAGTGGCGTAGCGAAGTTATGGGCATCCTGGAGCAACCTTGGCACCCCTTCCCCACTCCAACCATTTTTACTTTCATTTTACTCGCAATTTATTAGCTAATTTAACGTTTTTCTTCGAAAAATTCTCTCCCCTCAGCCAGACGGCCCGAAGCCGATACTCCACCGCACCTACGCTACCGAGTTTTAGCTTCTTTTTCGAATAAATTCCTGCGTGCATCTGTTGTTGGGGGGAATGGAGCAAATTTTATATTTTAAAATCAAATAACGAACATCCACCGAATACATTTTTACAATGAAAAGCCAGAATCTTAATAATTTAATAATTATTACAGCATTATTCTTACAAATTAGGTCATTTTTTTAAATTATATTTCACTGCTGAAAATATCCGTGATACAGAGGAAAAACTATAGTTTCTGAATCAGAAATTAACGGAATGTCGCAAATTCACTTTCTGTTGTTCTGAACAATTATACCATAACGTAGGCATAATTAAAATTCCAAAATAGCCTTCCCAGTTTGGACTGCTAAGGTTGAAATTTCACGGAGACGATAATTCAGAGTATATCTAAACTAGAAAATGACACATATTTTGCAATCACATATCCTTTTCAACAAAACTTTAAATGAAAATAAAACGCAAAAAAGTCTGTCAATTGAGTGCAACACCTGTCGAACAGGTATATGCTGGGTGGAAACTGACCCTTGAAACTGGGGTCATCAAAATTACCTGCTCGTTTTTGAAAACTGGTTTTCGTTTCACTTTTTCAAATCCACAAACATCAGAAATAGAATGACTAGAAAACTACCTGTTCAATATTATATGGCAGCCAAATGTTTGATTTTTTTAACCAGTTCGAAAAAAGGTATGACTACCTGCGCCGACAAAAACAACAAAACAAATATAGGTACTGTATCGGCCAACAACAGCGAGAATTACATCACTTAGCACGTTACAACGCAGGATTAAGTAGGTAAGGAATAAATTCGAGAAACGGAATAGAGTAATTTATTTGAAATACTCGAGGGCAGGTAGGCTATATGTGAAGTTTTTCAGTAAGTATATTACATTTTATGGGATATGAAAATTTTTGAATACCAGATAATTCTTTCGGAATATACATTCCCAGTAATACTTTTAAATATTGTACAGGGTGGTGGGTGAGGCGTGGCCCTCGACTATGCAGTTGAAAGGCTGTGAATTCGAAGTAGGCCCCCGTCACAATCCCGATCCAAAATGGCGGCGTATTCGATTCGCCATACGAGTGCTCCAGTATGTGATTGAAAAATTGATGCTGGCAGAATACTGGCCACTGAGTCGCGATTACCACATCAGCGCATCCAATAGACGCCGAGTAAAAGCGCAAAATAGTCGAAGCCCAATTAAAAAAAATTACACCTACCACCCCAGGTAAATGTCCCACACTTTGAACTACAAAACAGTACTAGAACTGTCGGTATATTTTGACATTCATTGAACTAGCCCATTTGATGGCGGTCTGATCTAAGAAAATTAAGAAATTTTCAAATAAAAATCCATGCTCGACTTTTAGTTTAACTTCCATAGGAAAATACAACTACTGCATTCGGTGCAATGACGAAACCTGTGGAAAAGCGCCGATACTGAGTCGTAGATCACGAATATATAGGTCAATCAAATTCTGTACACAATATATATATATATATGTAAGCTCTTCAGAAAATAATGAAGAATCATGTAGACACATCTTTCATCTTTCCATACTTAAAATCCATCAATAGATGAATATAATACAAATCTAATATATATATGAGAGATCTCTGCAACTCACTAAAGGGTTCTCAAAGTTTTGCCAACCCTCCATGTCATCATCACGATAACTCCCGTAAATTAAAAGTATTTGGGTTGAAATTTTTATGGCAGTTGGAGACTATTAGGGACTGTGGTTTGGTATTGAATTTGAGCGAAATCGGTCCACCGGTTCTCGAATGGCAGCCATTATAAAATTCGACAATTAAAAAAAATACACACTACCTGCGTGGCAGAGATATTTAAGTAGGTTTTCTCTAGAAAATCTACTTATTACGGTTGGTGCGGTGTTAGCCCCAGGGTTGGGGATGGCTAAGTTTTTCGTTTCATGACCTCAGAAAAATTTTGACACCACTAACTCAAATTTATATACATATATATACATATAAATATATATATACACATAAAAAAGTTAATTTCTTGTTCCCACGATAAAGGCCCCAATTTTTGTTTGATTATCACAAAATTTGGACGAAAATTTGTGCTAACACAAGGACCAGACCAATTGATTTTGGTGACGGTACTTCCTCGTTATGCTTTTTTTCTTCTTTTTTTTTCTTATTTTCATGAACTTTTTACAAAAATTAACATGTTTATATTTTCTTTCTTTTTTTTAGTTTAATATTTTGTCAGTAGCTAACAAATTTTATACAATCGTAACATACCATTAATGCATTTAAATTTACAGACAATTAATGTGACCATCAAAATTCATAATTCTTTTTCTCGAAACCTACTTTTTCCAGCGAGGCTTGCTGCGCTAGAGTTTTTTTTCATCCAAGCGCGGTAGATAGATAAAACAATGCTTCACACTCCAAGCTATGACAAATTTTTCTTTTCATCACTATTTCAAATAAATGTCGGACAAACTGACTGTTACCGGATACTTTCGTCTGAATCTAGAAATGATTCTAAGTGCAAACAGGGGGTGGTGGCTGGGGCTGCTTATCCCCCAGATTTCCCAAAAGCGCCAACACCAGATTTTTGGCCAAAAAAACACGCAATAAGTATACACGTACAATGCAGACATTGACGCGGGAGTTTTAAATGGGAATTCTACTTTTTTTTTTCTTAGTACACTTATTAAAACAATAATACCTATTACGATTATTATTAATGTTTTATTAAATGAGAAGAATGATTGAAATTAATTTTTTTTATTAAAGGTAGAATGATTAATATGATTATTGATAGAATTAATATTATTAATCCATCAAGTTTATTATTAACTAGAGAGTACCAAATGCTGCCACGCACCAATAATTCACAGACTTACATAAACCATAAATATGTCCGAATTATCAATAAATCAGGGGAACAATGAAGAGAAAAAAAAATTTAGAGTTAGACTGAAATTGAAATATACACATAGCCAGCTTTATCTGCGAAAGTGGTTACGTGATGATACGCGATACAGACAAGTGGCTTTCATGTACAAGACTGATCGCAGGATAGAATAAAAAAATAAGAAATATCATTGTGGTGCCCTCCTCAAATTTTGAATTCTGTCAACACCTACAAAATAATCTATGACGAATTCCTAAAATCTCTCTGGCATTTTATTCGATCAGAAGGAGAAATGTTGAAATCAGCTGTTAATCACTCACTCAGTCCAATCCACATTCGTATTGCTGGTGATTACCAGCACGATAATTATTATATTATTTCTCTCGCACGAATAATCGTCGCCAACCTGTGCAAACACATTCGTTTGACGAAGGCAACAGCCTTATCTTATCTGCGGTACCGAGTCGTTCTTCACTACTTTTCACCCAATCGGTTTTCAGAATTATAAATAATAAATAAAGAACGCAAAACAGAGTGCGAAATGTACAGTACCTGCGTACTTTAAAAGGAAGCAAACGGTTTAAAATTACTCAAAAATTTAACAAACAATTTTTGCCATCGTTGGATAGGTGCCTATAGCGAGTACCATACACCTGACTCAATATGGCATCAAGTTTGTCGCTAAATGTGTGCATGCGTGTTATTCTTCAATCGTCATCGGTGGTTTTCAAAACATGAATTATCAAAAATCAGTAAGTAGATATACAAATTAAGCGTTATTAAAATTTTGCTTGAAAAAGAAAATAATTAATTACGAATTCTGATTCATTTGAAAATGCATAAAAACCTCACAAGCATAAAAATAGATCATTTTATCAGTTGGAAGAAATTTCTATCTCAATTTTTAGATCATTATTCTTGGTAAAAATCAATAACTATCGAAAAAAGTGAACAACACCTGGGTACCTTTTTACATTCTCTGACAGATACACACAGTTGGTTGTTTTTTTTGTTTTTTTTTTTCCAAGCAGTTTGGGAAAATTTCACCATTAGGTCAACAGCCTGATGATAAACTGACGGAGAATAGTATACTTGAAAAGAAGTAAAAATTTTTTGGTAAGCGATTAGTGGTGTGTAAAAAACGAAGTTATTCACCCTGTTTTATATGTTTTTTCATAACGTTCTCTTGTGATATCTTTTCGCAAACGTTGTTCAAAATATTTTCATTCGGAAAAGACACATAAGGTATACATACACATGTTCGATATGAAAAAAAAATTCAGATATTTCGGTACATTTTGAGGACCGACTGTTTGATTTATTCAAGTATAGAACTCGGAGAAAAAACTTGTTTTCTTTGAAAGTGTCGAATTTTCTAACCCAACTTAGTGAGTAAGCTCTGATGAAAGGTTCTCTTCTAACAGATGCTTTAAGCGTGCTACAATTCCATTCTTATCGAAAAAGTTGTTTTAACTGTTCTGTATTTGAGATCAATTTTTTATTTTTTCACTTCACAGAATTGACTTACAACTAAATCTGAGTTGAACTGAGAACTAACTTTGTGCATAACTAGAACTTTAGGTTAGTTGTCTCGATTAAAAATCGATAAAAAAAAATTGATCATGATCGGACCAAAAAGATCGATCAAACCAGCCGATCGATTTTTGTCAAATCCGTAATCGATTAACGGCAAATTCTGCAAGATCGATGTCTTCATATTAGATTTTCATTTTCTTTGGGTTAGGTATACGTTTTTTTTAGGTTTTTTCATTTTTTTTAATTTTTCATTATTATGGCTCACGTACAATAAAAATACGCTCATTAGGTTTTGGTTGCAGCTAATTTTTTATTAGTAGCCTATAATTGATCTATTCGATTCGTTAAAAAATACGCAAAGTGCAGTAGTAATTAATTATAAAATTTTGATTACCAAAAAAGAACACCTATTTATAGAAAATTTGTTCCGATAATTTTGGAGTTGATCAAAACGGATCGAATGATCGATGCACAATTTTGATCGATCAGAAAATGTTAATGATTAGGAACACTAATTTAGGCGTAACTGAGAAGTGGAGGCTACAAAAAGAGCGCTAAATTCGACTCTTATTATCGCAGGATGAAAACAGGACGATATATTTTTCCTACGTATTTTACCATAAGAAAAGAAAATAGTCTGAATTGATTTTCTGAAAATGTGAAAAGACTTTTATACGGATTATAACTAATCGTCAGAAAATAATCTCTCAATCCTATACAATTAAAAGGATAAAAGCTCAATTTTTAAAAGAAATTATTGCATTACAAGACCAATACATTTATACTTATTTTCATTCATTATCCTGTTTTTGGCCGATTACTATCTTCGCCACCAGAACACATATCTTTTACCTATACTTCCCAATACTTCTTTGTTATTTCGAATACAGCTATTAATATAGATACGGTACGAAGAATTTTGGTTGATGCATTTTCTTGAATTAAAAAGTAGATTGATGAGATATTCCAGTAATATGTAAATAAGAAAACTACAAATCTTCATTTAGAAAGGCTGATGTATTCGCAGCGGGGGTTACAGAAGAAAAAAATTAGAATTAGGATTTGGCCCCTCGAAAACCATGGATCCGCCACTGCGTATTTGGCAAATTTTGATGAAAGACTAAAGTCAATTTTGATGATCTGTTAGGTTGGGCCAATTGAATCCAAAACTTCCAACTTTCGACTAAACTTCGTTCACTCTTTCTCAACTAATCTGATTTTCTTCGACATAAAATTATTCACTCAAAGATATTTGCATCTATAACAATTTTCACGCAAGTCATTCGCGCCGGCAAAGCGAAAATTTAAACTCAAAACTAAAATAAACTCTAGCGCAGCAACGTTTCGCTAGAAAACCCAGTTTGCAGATGGAGATAGAGATTTAGAGATGAGAGGAGAGAGAAAGAGAGAGAGAGAGAGCGAGAGAGAGAGCGCTCGAAAAATATTGAAAAATAATATCGATAGTAATCTATATTTATATCAATATTTCATTGCTGGTTTCAGGTTAGGAAATTGCAAAAAATTATCATTAGTTATCCAAATTTTTAACAAAAAAATCGATCTAACAATGTTTCATCACAAAAAACCGCCTTTCAAGAGATTTTTTGTTTCCACTTTTTTCGAGAACTACACAACCGATTAGCACCAAACCTTTTTCAGACTTGTCCCCATACAATAGCTATCTATTGTAAAAATTTCAGCCCAATCGGTTAAGCAGTTTTCTCAAAACCGCGAACACAAAATTTTTTCCAGAAATTTTTCTTCTCCAGTTTTCTCGGAAACTACTGAATTAATAGGCACCAAACTTCTAAGACATTTGTACCAATATAATGAAAGTAAATCGTGAAAATTTCATCCCGATCCCTTTTGTGATTTTCTCAGAATCCCAGAAAAACGACTTTTCCTAAAATTTATTGTTTTCCAGTTTTCTCAGAAACTAATTAATAAATAGGCAAAAAACTTCTTTCAGACCTGCTCCAATATGAGAACTATCTCTCGTGAAAATTTTAGCCTTATTCACCAGATAGTTTTCTCAAAACCGTGAACACAAAATCTGGGCGATACATACATATATATATGTACATAAAAAAATTAGTTCTAAATGAAAAAATGGTACCAACTGTTTTCTTTTCTCATGAAACGGATGATTTTCATCATCTTCACCCCTAATCCTTTTGTGAGATCAATGTTAATACTCCGTTTGCAATAAAACTGGGTAAATAGAACCAATTGGATACTAGTACTAAAGGTACCTACGTTCAAACCCTTGTTGAGGCTGAGGCTCACTTCTTCCAACATTATATAACCCCACCAACGACTTTCCTTCAGAAAATATTCATTGTCTTCATCAACCTCCTCTCTCACAAGAGTGCCTACACTACCGTGACGTACCTCATGTGATAGTAACGTCTCAAGATAAAAATTAAAAGGAAAATCTCCAGAAAGCAAAACCATTTTCTTATCCCTTGATGACCTCGGAAAACCGATTATTTATGTCGAATAATTTGCCTTCGACAATTCAAATTATTTCGCAGCCTTTCCAATACACAATTTTGTTTTCAAGAAATGAGTTCATAACGCCATAGATTCAGGAAGGGAACTTTGTCGACATCATGCGGAATTCACTTTCTACAGCTCGGATAGATAGCCCATAATATGACTTGTTTGTTAAAAAAATACGCTTTTTTAATTCGAATTTTCCTCATTGTTTGCTTCTACAATGAAATTTCTCACAGCGCTTAGCGCAAGTAAAATAAAAAACATACAGATCTCCGGTTTAAAGCCTCTAAAAATTGGAACGACCGTAACTTTCAGAAGCATTTCTCCTTTCGTTTGGGATTCTGGTTGAGAAAATTGAACGGTGCGCTGGTGAATACAGCCAGAGTAACAGTGACGAAGATAACTCGAGATTTTGGGAGTGGGACGAGTTTTCAACATTAAAAAGAAACAAAAATGACACAAACAACCTAATATTAAGAAGTTTTTCAATTTGATGAGTGGTCTGGTCTATGTACCGAGATACGTTTTTTGCGACTGTGGGAGGGGTTTGGATCTCCAAATACCTCCCACAATTACGCCACTGAAAGGTATAATTAAATTAATTGTACATTAGTTAATGAAAAATTAATCGTATTGTATGCCATTACTGAAAACTTGCCAAAAAAAAGAAAGCTTTCAAACGATTTTTTGCATTACTATATACAATTTGCACTTAGTGACGGTTTCAGAGTAGTAAGAACGAGAAATTATTGTCTTCGGAGCCCTTTCCACGAGTTATTCCCATTTCCGGGTAGTAATTTACTATACCCGCAGCCCGGACCAGCAGGATACTGATTGCATCTCAAATTAAAATGACACCCTCAAGTTACGCACCATTTTTTCATTGGGCAATTTATAAAAATAGAAAAATATTATTCCATTATAATAGCCTACTAGGAATGCTATAGCCTTTAATTTGTCAGCTTCGTAAACTGTACGCTTTGATTAAATACGTTTTCCCCGCTTTGGTGACCACTATTTGACGAATTCGCGGTTGTGCGCATAGAATTAACACACAAAAAATTGCAAAAATAATTCGACAGCGGCACACATTCACGACGAGATACTGTCAATAAATGAAACGACTTCGAAGATATGCCTTCGCCACAGCTTTTCAAAACAGCGTTTCATCTGAACTTTGAACCACCAAGCAGCACACCAAATGGCTCGAACCCTCGCAAACATAATAGAATCTTCCCAAACCGTTTCTATTTTTCTTTAAATCGCGATAAGGATTCATTGTAATAATTTTATATTAACCACTCGTATCGGGGTCGAACACGATAATGTAAATCGGAAATTGGACCGATATACATCCGGTATAGCTTCGAGGCAGTTTGTTTCCAACTTCTTGACACTAATACACGAATCTCCAAAGAAGAAGACGAAGCGACGAAGGAAATTCGATTTTGGGTGCGATAAACCAACTTATCAGCAAAAATGAACGAAGATTTGTAAACAGAAAATTATCCGACATTGAACCATCTTGAATTTGACGTCTAGACATTTTGTACCGTTAGTACCTCACAAATGCACAACCAGGACACAGTGAATCTTCGAAACAGTTTAATCTAGGGAGGTGAAATTTTCAGTTTTCACAATAAAATTGTCAACTTTTGGAAAACAAAAAAATTAACAAAAAAAAAAACTCTAGCGCAGCAAGCCGCGCTAGAAAATGTAGGTTTCTTAACCAAAAAAATCTAAATAAATTTCATAAAAAAATTAAAATATCAAAAGTATTAGTCAGAATGCTGGGTAAAAATTATGTTTAATGAAGTGTTAAGAAAATTCATATTGAATAGATCATAAAACACGTGTCAAGTTATTAAATACATGATTGCTTAGAAAATAAAATAATTTAGGTTGAAAACAAGTTTTAAAAAAATACGCTTTTATAATTTGAAGAAAAAAATAACGGCGAAAGAGAAAATAAAATTTCTCACTTTTTTTTTCCGAGACAGAAACAAACAAAAATTGAAAAAACAACTGATCAAAAAGGATATAAGTGTATGTGTGCGTCTGTCACAACACGTGAAAGCAGCGCTGAAATTGGTCATCCGGTGTACTTCAACAAATTGAGTGAATAGAATAAAAGCGTATAATTACTACAAGCCTGACTTCCACCAAGCTTTTTTGTTTCATCAGGAATTATCTACTCTTCGCAGCAATTATTGAAGATTTTTTTTCAGATCACTTCTACGCATGAACCATTCAGCCAATTAAAACCAAATCTCGCAGAATGGTATAATATAAAATATTTAATTTCTGTACCAAATTTCATGTCTATGGCTTGAAAATTACGGATTTTAAAACCATTTAAGCTTAATAAAGGAAACATAATGATATACCGGATGCACTATCTGGCTGATCTGGATCAAAAACAATAGTGTTCATCTTTGTTCAGATCCGAATATGTGTACGAAATTCCAAGACTATCATATAAAAATTGCGACTTGTATCAAATTTAATCGAAATCTGTGTGCATATATAAGTATATACAAACCCTGAAGCGCAGCTACGCAGCTTTGGCTTAGGCCAGCCCTGGATTTTTGCTGGCATACGTAACACTGTAGAACTCGTTGTTTCGACGGAAGCAAAAAACACTTCTTCATGTCTGTGTGCTGCTGTGTGGGTAGTGGCAAATGCGTTGTTAATTTTGCAAATGAGTTTCTCTGCCATGTTCCTTTACATTTATTTGAGTGCTATATATATGAATTTCAGCTAATAGTGCCAAAAGTTTCCTGGGGTCATAAGACAAAAAATAAACCTAACCCCGACCCTGGGTCCAAATACCAGATCAATTTTAATAAGTAGATTATCTTCGAATACCTATATAAAATGATCATCGATTAACCCAATTTAGCCAATTGAGATCCAGCCAGAGAATACGTTTGGATCAGTTTGAAGTGGAGATTTGAATGCTGGAATTTTTTCGTTTTTTTTTAACCAAATAGTCGGTGAGCGAGTGAGTGGGATTCAGTCAACTATTCTGAGATTGAATCAGGATTGATCATGGGTGACTCATTAAAAGAGTGATTGAGCGAGCGAGAGTCGCTTTTTTAAGGACGAAATAGTTTTCTTTCTGCAATACCTGTTTTTTAATTTTTATTGGTGAATTTTTCTTTTATTTTCTGCCCGGTTACCTATTGTTTTTTTATAATATTCTTAAGAAAAAAAGAAAGAAAAATCATTCAATCGGATTCAATCGGAATGAATCATTTTTCTAACTAGGCTAAGATCGATTTAATCAAACTGATTTGGAGTTATTAATCTAAACAGTAAGACAAGAGTTTTACATGGGTGTTGAAAACATTTTTTGAAAAGTGAATCCGATCGAGTGGAAGTTATTGTTTCGCTCCTAACTCCTGAACCAGAGGTTGAGATACGCCACACCCCCGCTCTCTAAGAGCCCCTACATGAACATTGTATAGTTACTTAAAGCCTAGTAGCAGGAAAAACTTAGGGAGGCCCGAAATTGTACACTATTCCTCGTTGTAGCTAATTTTGCTTGTAACTTGGGAATAAACAACCTATTTGCATATCTGAACGACTTTTTTACTAAATGAGTAAGTCATTTCTCTAAGCCTTTATCTCATAATGGTGAGTAAGGTGAGGTGGGTTATTTATTTTTTGTATGAAAAAAGGAATTTCTCCATGCCATTATGGTATAGTGGGAGATACGTTTGAGGTGGATAGTTTTTGTAACATGAAAAAGCTGTTTCTGTACGTCTTAATCGTATAGTGGAAGAAGAGGAAGTAAATTCGGCATTCAAGCTCTGATTTTCGTATTTCATATGCTAACTACGCCAGATTACGAACTATTCGGGTCATTAAATTTCAATAATGTCCGGGAACCCTTGAATTTTTCCAGCGGATTACGAACATAGTTGCCGAAATATATAGGCGTTGATTTTCATGTATAGATGGATATTTTCTACTTTTTAGGAGACTTTTTAAAGCCTGTAAAAGTTGAATGTTGATAAATTTTGAGGAAATGAAGCTCCATGAATATTAAAATATAATACAAAGAAAACATTAAAAATAGAATATTTTGAACCTGTGTTGCACAATTAGGCGTGAGATGAAGTGATTAAAGTTGAATATTTTCAAGTTCAAATACCCAGTCGTTTCAAAATAACATGCAAATCACAAATTGGTCTTTAAAAAAAGACTGTAGCAACAAATATTAAAAACTTCTCAACCAAAAAAAAAAGAAAGGTCAAAACCTACCGTCATGCAAAAAAACAATACCAGTAGCAGCTTGTATTCGGCCTAAGTATCTTATTTAGGGTTACAGTTCAACTACCTACTTCAACTGTTTCTGTATACAAGCTGAGTTCGTCAAGGCCAAGACGTGGAATTTTGAGTTTCTTACAGCAATATATTTAAAATTTTCAAATTACATTTTTTATCACTTCACAAGCTTTTACCAATAATTGATGTGGTTTCTGTCTAATCCAAATAGTGAAATTTAAATTTTTCTTCCTATTAAATGAACGGACTTTACATTTATTCTCACATTCAAAGAGATTATTTTAATGATGAGAAAACGGAAACAACAAACATCACGAGAATAAATTGAATTTTTTGAATAATGCCATTTGAAGATTTCTCTTCAACCAAATCAAAATTTTCGTAAAGTTTGAAAGACTAGAATCATCTTCGAACCGCAGTATGATTTCAACGGCTGAATTCTGTAACACATCCAAACGTGAACATTTTGAAAACAGCAAATCTTTCCAAGCAAAGTGAAATGTTTTTAATTTGAAATAGTTATGATTTGTCAGAGATACATGTGAAAAGCTGGTACAATAAAATGATTTTATTTTCCAAAAGGAAATGTGCTATGGGCTCAACTAGTATAGCCAATCACTTCCTTCAAACTTGAAATTCAACAGATTCATTTGTTTTCGAATTGAAAAAATTATGTAGAAAAAATTATGCAGACCATCTTTCGAAGGAATATTAACAAAATTATAAATTACTTAATCTGAGTTCGAAACATGAACTGCCACAACTTGAAAACCAGATAAATATTCTATTTAACACGATTCAAATAGATACTTCAAACTGTGAAACGAAATAAACTTTAATAAAGTAATAGTAAATAGAGCGTACGACTACCTATCAGAATAATTTGTTACGAGTTCATCAAAATTACAAAAAAATTCAATGCAAGATCGTTCCGCTACAGAACCCAATTCAGAAAGTAGGCTACAATGTAGCCTACTGATGTACCGTATTCATAAATCAAATTAAATCAAATCACTGAATGAATAAAATAATAAATAAATAAAATATAAAACGGAACAATTAGGCAACTTACTACGAGTAGCGTAATAGCATTTGATTTTTCTACTTCGCAGATTGTAGGTATTGAATTGGTTTAATTTTTTCTCTGGATACTCCATATTAGGTAGATAATTGAAATTATATGAAATTATTGCACGCACTCAATTAATTAACGATTAGAAAATTGATAAAATATGTATTCGCCGTGTAACTGTCAAACCAAAAACTGGTAACTAATGGTAAAACTGGTAGGTAACTGATGAATGATGATAAAACTGTTTACCGATAAATGAATACTGATACGTCGGATACATTCAGCTATGAGTCATCGCATCAACCCCTAAGCAATATCTAAATCTGCAGCGAACGATCACACCCGAACATAACCGAATCTGAATTAACCGTAACAAATTTAATCGCACTAATTTTACTTTTCAAGTTTCAACGACTAAATTCTTTCAACAACATAAACCAGAAATCTTTTAACATTTCCAGTTTTCTATGATGGTGAGGGGTTGAGAAAGTGGCTAGACACAGAAAACAACTATTTCATCTCCATTTTAGAATCTCAAAATGACTAATAATAGGTAAAATAATGATGAATGGAAGTTCTTTTGGAGGCTATAAATTTATGACTGCATCAATGGCTTATTTAGATAGCATTGATATTTAAGCCTCGACTCATTAATGAACGTGATTTGGGTAATTTCAAGCAATATATCACATTAAGAATTACATTATTATAAAACTTTTTTTTTTTCAACCATGCATTTTCATAAACACTATGAAAATGGTTAAAATACGAGTTATAAAATGACTTCGCTGAAGAAAAATATCAGAAAATTATTGACTTTTCAAGTTCCTATGGCATGAAGGAAAAGTGATGAAAATGTTTGACAACGGTTTACTAGTACAGTCTAGAAAGATTTTTAATCAGATAAATCGGAATAGTTTTGTTTTCTTTACTAATCAGTCAGTTTGGTGTTTAAAATAACATACTAAAAGTCACATTCTCACCACCCAGAGCATTAGCAGCTATGAGGGTGAATATACCCTAAAGACATTTTTTCACATTTATCTCAACAAATATTGAATTTTTTTAAAGTAGTACGGTGTAAAAATCTTTGGTACTAAATTTCCAATAAAAAAGTTATCTGTATTTTAGTCATTTGACATCCCCCTGCCCTGCTAAATGAGAAAAAAGATTGTATCTTTTAATTGTGTCCTATATTGACGCAATATATTCAACTTAGAATGACACAATACTCAACACAGATTCATTTTTGCGCGTATTTCTAAATGGTGGTAAGGGGGCAAATGCCCCAAGTATTTATGTCAGTTTTTGAAGAAAATCTATACATTAAAATAGTATTGAGATCCAGGAATATGGGTAGGTTTATTTTCATCTCATACCGTAGAAAACTTTTGGCACCATTAGCTGAAATTAATTTATATCATATAATATATGTTTACACAAATTTCGATTTAACTCACTGCAGATTGCAACTTTCACCAACAGTCATGACATTTGGTAATGTATTCAAATCTAGACAAGGATGAACCCTATTGTTTTTAGTGCAGATTGGTGGGGTGGTATGTCTGGTACATCCGATTAGGTAGCAATTTTAGAGCATAAATGGTTCTAAAATACGTAATTTCTATGTAATAATCACAAAATTTGGCACGTACATTGAATATATTATATTCTATCATTCTGAAAAATTTGGTTTTAACGAGCTCAGTAGTTCATGTGTAGAAATTATTTGAACAAAATCTTCAACTATAGTTAAGAGGAGTAGATAATTCCAGATGAAACAAAAAAACTGTGTGGAAAGCAGGTTTGCTGTTATTTTATTTTCGAAGCAATCATTTGATAACATAGGGACATATTTCATAACCTAGCAATTCAATTCATTTCATTTTTAACTTCATAAACACTTCATTAAACGTTATTTTTACCCAGCTCTTATTTTATTCTACTCACTACTGCGATTTTAAAATATACCAATACTGCGGCCAACCTTCCACAACAAAATAATTTTTATTTCGCATGAAGCTAAAGCCAAAGTAGAAAATAAAAATAAAAGCTTATCTTTTAAAAATCCGATTTTATCCTGAACTTATTTTATTTTTTTATTGAATTCTTTTACGTGACTACAAAAAAGAGAGTTATGTTGTTCACTTTTGATGTTTACATTTATTAGTAGATTACTTACTAATGAACTGCTGCACTGATTTTCATAAACAATACATCAAATAATTTATACTGAACTCCAAAGTGTTACTACTCTATAATTTGTACGAATAGAAGCTTTTTTTTCCTCATTTGACTTGGACTATACACAGTTCTTAAAAATTTAGGTTCCAAGTTACTCCGCATACTACGAACAAATTAATTTGCAAGGTACATATTGATTCTTTTTAGATAAATTACAATTTTTTTTCTCGCAAACTAATGAATTTTCCCATAATCAAAATAAACTACTTTCCATCTCTTTAATTTAATTTTTTTTTTTTGTTTCAGAAGCGTAAATTGCACGCATGAAGAAAAAACACTTCGATGGCCCAAGAGTAAGAGGGGAATCCTAATTACCATTAATTGTTAGAAATGAGAGCGAGGACCAACGTTCTTGACAAATTGGACGAACAAAATATTGGTAAGTTAAATTTTGTAGTTATTACTGTGCAACTATTCATGATAGGTATCATAATTTTTCGTTTCAACTCTTTCTACAATAGGCTTCATTAGTGTTCAAACAACCAGTGAAGGCAAAATTGGGGGCACACCCTCTCCCTTCAAATAATAGAAAATAAAACATGAAAATGATTTCGCATTATATGTAACTCTATATAAGTAATGTTTTCTTCAAATGAATGAGGCTTCAAAAATTAGAATTAAACAGAATTTCTAGGGTTTTAATTACGACAAAAAAATTTTGAATTAGTTTCATGAATTTTTTTATCATCAACAGATTATTGTTCGAGTTTAATCCGATATTTCAGACGTTGTCAAGAACAGGTTATAATCGGTTTTTTTTTTTTTTTACTTTTCAACAATGTGTTCATTTGTGAATGCTACTAGGTAGTAATACAGAAAATTGAAGACACTATCTGAATAAATCAATTTAAAAGTCAATCCAGCAATTCCGCTAATAATTTTCGCCCACCGAACTCTTAAAACAACAGTTGTAGCCATTTTGTCAAATAAATTCGCGTGGTTTGGATAGAATTAGGTGAAATCAAGATGGACATTTTAATAAAAATATCAAAATACAACAACCAATATTAATCAGACAGTTTTTTCGAAATTGTAAGATAAAATTGGGTTTTGAACCAGCAACAATTTTTGATAAACAAAGAAATCGATACCATTCGACCAAAATGAGGCAGAAGCAAGGAAATTTCCCTGATCTACAAAAACAAAGTTACTGAGGAGGGGCCGAAATAGTTTTTATATAATTTCAGCTTCTCAAATTCATAAAACATAAATGGTCTTATTTATCAATTAAAGAGTAAGCCAAAAGGGACGATATTTCCTTTTATTTCATTTTAAATGAATAAGAGGGCTTCTTAAAGGGACCACCAGTACGTTGAAAATATTTTTTGATAAATTTTTTACTCCAGCTATTCAGGACACAAGCCTTCTTAACACCAACAAATTTCTCAAACTTGAATGCGTTTAATATTTATTTAATTAAAATAGAAAATATAACTTATACAGTCCCAGTACGAAAAAATTTTTCAAAATACTTACACGGAAACACAGCACCTTTTCTCAACCTTCTCCACTATTTCCTATAGGTGCTGTCTCCCAATTCGAAACAACATAACTCGACTGAGAAAGTAAATTTTTCGCCTATATTTTCTACGTTTCACAAGATAACAAAATCATAACTCTAAAAAATATAGATACACAATAGAAATACATAGCAGCAAATCGAAGACACGTCATCTTTTCAGAGAGAAGAAGTAACATTGGCAATAATAGCCACAGGTATATGTATAAAAGCTGGTCAGTTCACAAAGAAAAAAAAAGTATAGGACAGTTCCATCTGGAATGAAGATGCCACCTGTTATTGGGACATTGTTTGTTTAATTTTTAAACATTTCCGCTGTGAAAGTTACACCGAATCATTCTGAAACCTACCACTGTGTTTTTCTTTCGATTCATTAAATCATTGAATAACGAAGGTTGTAACAATCGGTTGGTTCAATGCATACAACTTAGCCAAGAAACCGTGATAATTTGGTGTCAAAAACACGTTCTTTTCCCACAAAAAAAGCCTTTTTATTTTATTTTGAAATGTTTGTGCGTGCCATCTCACACGAGAGTAAACATTGTTGATTTACTGATCGGAACGATAATGGGTTGAAAGGTACCAATATTGAATTCTTTTCGATGAACAATAGTGCTCTGAATTAGATTATGTACCTACCGTTTTATAGACAAAATCTTTTCGCTCATGAAATAAAACTATCCTGAATAAAACAATTTTTAAAAATTCAAATTAAAAATATTGAAAAACAAAAATTTCGATTGGTTCAGAGAATTCTATGACTAGTCTCACCATTATTATTGTACAATTGGAATGTATCACTAATCATTATTACCGTATTATACAACAGACATATGATCCTCAAATTGTTTTCGATGAGCTATATGTAATACTACTACCTAAATAAGACAGATTATGAGTCATAAAAGTAATATAAAGGAAAGTTAGGGCAACAATTTAAGGTAAAGTGCAGTAGTATAGCCAGAGGAAATTTTAGAGGCGGCAAAACCTCTGAAACCACCGCATCTTTGTAACCTTGAAATCTTTCCGAGCTGCAGCGCTTCCAGCTCCCACTGTAATTTAAACCATGCCAGGGCAATCTTTTTTGAGCCGCGGACCCCATTGACTTTTCAAAATGTTCTTGCAAGCTGCAAAATAAATATAGGTCTATAATTTCCAACTGTAACATATCGGGTCATACGAAGGATTTACCTCAAAAGGAGGTTTTTCTGTTTGTGAAAAAAATTTTTTAGGTAATAGTTTTTGTGGGAACCGCAATACTTTGTCTAGTATAAAATACATTCACCAGTTATAGTTGGCAGTGAGATGGCCGTGTGGTCAAGTTCACCACTTTTAGCTGGCAAATATGTAGGTCCCAGGTTCGATTCCTCGAGCCGACAAAACCTACATCTGGTGACCCTTGACGTGTGCTGGACACGCACGCACCCTAGTGGTGCATGGTGGAACTCACAACTCTCCTTCCTAACTTGAGTTGCCAATAGATATGCCCTATATAGTGGAAATAGAACCCGTATAGGTACTATAAGCCTGTGTGTATAGGTATAAGAGGTGTTTCTGACTCCACCCAACCTCCCACAGCATCTAATGTCGTTCAACTTGTGTTGAGTCTCTCTTGGGGGGAGTGTGTGGGAACCGCCATACTTTGTCTAGTATAAAATACAATCGCCAGTTATAGTTGGTGGTGAGGGCTGTGTGGTTAAGTTCCTCCTTTTAGCTGGTGAATATGTAGGTCCCAGGTTTGATTCCCCGAGCTAACAAAACCTACAGTTTTGTTTCAGAACATTCATATATTTATTATATTGCATTTTTTTTCAACTTTTCCTCGCTTTTTTAGGTGGTCCAAGAGGTGGTTGACAACTGAACCCCCTACTGCGTACAGCCTTGATGACGTATATTTGTAGTTACGAACGTGCATATACATATGTTTTGTTTTCTCTTGTAGGCTGATAGAGGGACTTTTTAATTTTTTTTTTCTTTTTGTTTTCATGATCTATTTTTTCTTTGCTCTGAAATCAGCTCACAGACTGCAGATTGCTCAGATCTGGTTTAAACGAATCTTTCCGCAATATTTTTCAAGATTCTTAATGAATATTAAAAAAAAAAAAAAAGTTAATAAGTGTTGTGAGAGTAATTCATTAATTGAAGTTACCTCAACAAATAATATTTAAATAGAAATATTTATCTTTATTAAAAGAGAAATTCAAGTTATTACAAACACTTCAGAATTATACTTAGAACTATTTCTTAATATTAATGAGACCTAATGTCCATAACAGCTAGTCTGAACCCTAACGTTTCTACTTGACTGTAAGTTTAGGAATGAACGTGTCTTCGAAATGAAGATACGACATCACCTTTGTTTCCATTGTTTTAATCAAATATGGCCAACCAAAAAGGTGGCGTGATACAGAACATCTACCAAATATGATGACACATTACAGTCAGCATATCTGGTGGTATCTGATCGTGAGAAGCTAGGAAAGATATAGACAGCTATTATTCCGAGAATTAGGAATAATAGTTGTCTATAATTTGTTCGACACGTTTTTGTAGACGAACTGAATCGTCTGCAAAAACGGGACGGAACAATAAGTGACTCTATAGCTAAATTCATGAAGGATTGATGGGTAAACCAGAAAATATCTGAACAATACTAAAATGGCAAATTTTCTATTAATTTCGGTATTTTATTTTGTCCAATTTTAAACTGATGAAGATGATAAAAACAATTATATGGATAGTAGATTCATATAAATTTTCTCCCCTTTTCAGAGGTATCAACCAGCTCGCTAATTTAAATAGCTGCTGAGGAATCATTGAGAGAAAGTAAAAAAGTTTCTAGATTCCAAAAATGGAAAAAAAATTTTTTTCGTTAAATTATTTTCAACTGCTAAAGATGATATTAACATTTTATGGATCGTAAATTTATACAAATTTTTTCATTTTTCCAATGATACCTATTTAGCTTTCTAAATAAATAGCAGCTGAGGAATTACTGAGTGAAAGAGGAGAAGTTTCTACGATCCAAAAAATTATAATTTGCGTTTTTTTCGTTTGTTCATTTTCAAACTGGTAAAGATGATCAAAAAAATATATTGAAATTTTGTAAATTTTTTCTGCTTTCCAATAATACCAACCTTAGCTCCCTAACTTAAATAGAGGCTGAGTAATCATTGAATGAAATATAAGAGGTTTGTTTCAAAATTGAGATGTTGTGTTCTACTTTAATCGATATAAAGCAAGCACACAACCTCAAACCTACACACACAGAGACACATTAACGAGTCTTACGATCTGCTGCCTGAGGCTTATAAGTTTCGCGTAACCCTTACCGAGAGCTAAAATGTTTACACATCAAAAAAGTACCACGTAAATATCATAAATCCACCAGTTTCAATTTTTTTCGATGGAGTGGTTCAGAATAGGTGAATTTAACTAAGTTCTTAATGCCAAGTACGAATTTAGCATCTATATATTCTCGAATCAAATTATTCATAAAAAGAGGTCGTTAACTTTTCAGAAACATAGACTGTGAATAAAAGTTATTTCTCCGACAAACCACTAAATCAAAAATATTTGAGAAACTTTTCAATGGTTAATCAGAATTTGACATCACAACTGCTCCTTGTGCTTTACTTCAGTTTATGATGCACGCTTGCAATCAAGAATTTCCAGTGGGGAGCAATTATTTCATTTACTCCCTAGTGAAACTTTGTCAGTCTTAACTGACAGTGCAATGATCTAAAGAACACAAAACAGTCTTCTTCTCCCTAAAAAAATCGCTTAGAATTTACGTTTTAGTTACAGGCCTAAAGTATGGCAGATATCCTACATACTTTTTTAATCCTTCCTGTTGGAGAATTCAGCATACTATTATGCTGCAAGATAAAACTCAAAATTTCTCTAAGATAAATTTTTTTCAATAATTCAAACTAATTAATTTCGATTGAATGACAGACTCGAATACCGCGTGTTTGAAATATGTTACTAATAAAGTTTGACCTTTTCCCCTTTTCATTTCTGTATCGTTTGCCTCTTCGTGTTTCATTATATTTTTGTACCTGTTGACTTATTTAAAAGGGGGTTTCTAAAGTCGTCGGGAAATTTTGAACAGCCAGATAAATGAAAATGTTGACTTTATACGATATAGATAGGTACTCGCAACAATACGGATGATACTATTTTTCTAATTTAAAAACATAGAAAATTGGCGTAAATATTTTAAGTAGGTACTCATCTAGACAACACTGAAAAAATATAATCTGATCTAATAATTTTAAATCACATTTTTAAGTAGTAACTAATTTTTTGCTCTTTAAAAAAAAATTTAGTGATATAATTGAAACATTTCAGATATTTTTCCAAATGTTGTTGAAATCATCGAATTTTGAATTAAAATTTATAAATTCAATAAAATTCATAAATTCAAATGTATTCCAACTATTTCTAGAAAATAAATATCTAAATGCTTCAAAACTTTCGGAACAAAACCATCAACAATGTTCATTTCACCAGCCCCGATGCTACTTCATATGGTATTCAAACTGCACGAGTAATATAGGTATTGCTTATCAGTTTTTGAAAATAAGTCTCATATAGGCCTTTTTACGAAGTGCTTTCTATTAATATTATTTCGGTACTTTGATTAATTCCTGAAAAATAAGGGTGAGGAAAAAATTGAAAATTCAGTAGTACTTCGAATTTAAGAATTGGTTTAGGTAATTTTATCGGTATCATCTTTACCCCTGTAACTTTTCTCGTACGTAGGATTTTATGAACATTTTGAGATGCAACATGTGCCACAAAATTTTACGTTATTCCATTCAAGGTAACTCACCACTCTTAAACGGGTTAACCGCAACTTAGCTGTGATAGGTATAGGAGTGCGCAGATGAGCAAAGCTCCGTTGCCTGTAGAAATAAACTAACGACGAAAAGCGTTCATACAAAAAAATGTCATTTGTTTAATTCAATACGAACTTCACGAACACACCGAGGTTAAATAAATCTGAAAGTGTTAAATAACTGAAACGGGTATAATAACCCGATCTAAAATCAAGTGCAGTAGACCCTCGATTATTCAAGAGACAATGTAGAACAGGACCGGCTCATGATCGGCTAATTGAAATAACTTATCGATGCCCGTATTTCGATTAATTTACTTGCCCTCACTTCCCCAACATTTGTAATGTAGTTACAATAGCGAATTAACTCGTACTAAACAAATAAATATGACGGAATATGAGATTTGACGTTTTTCAATCTCTTCGAGAGTGCTTGAAAATCAATTCCGACCAACTTACATTACGTTAATAAATGTATGGTTTGGGCGAAACGTCAGATACAAAATAGAAAACAATTCAGGCGGAAACTTATGATTATATTGCAACCTTCCATTTAAAAACTGATTTTTTAGCGTTTATTTTCAACATAAAATTCACAAATGAAATAATTCTGCAAGTAAAATTAGAGAAAAAGGATCCCTAAATCATAATTATTCGTACCTATACTACTACTCTGATCAGTTGCAAAAAAGTCATCTATCGATACAGCAAAATATAAAGTTAACTTTAACATCACAAAAAAAAATTTAACTACTTCTCTTTTGAAGCTAGGCCCCCACACCGTAGATTGTAAGGAATTTTCAGTAAAATGCTCAAGAAAGAACTACATTTTCTCAACAGACTGTGGTGCAAAAATCTAAAAGACCTTTCACACTGGAAAATTTCAAACGTAAAGTTTGAATTCATAAAAAAATGATTGGATCTCGGATTAAAATCGATAAAATGTACATTTAGGGATAGGAAATTAATATTTTTTGATGAGAAGATGGAAGGAAGTTGCGATTAACTGACCTCCAAACGTAAGGTGAGGGAACCGACGATACCACTACTACAGAAAATAATAACATAAAATGTAGAGTTCAACTTTCAAAATTCTTTAAATATTCCAGTCACACAAATAATAGTATACTGCCATATTATGAGAGCTCATCTTTTGCATTTCAAAAACCATTTTTCTTCATTTTACGATTTTACCCACGACGTATCATTTTAAATGAAAAGCTAAGATGTGGAATTTGAATGGTATTATCGATATAAAGACGATCATTCGCGAAAATGTAAAAGAGTTCGGCGGAGGAGGGTTAAAAATTTTTGGAAAGGCAGGTACAAAAGTTTCGATTTTTAATTTTAATTTTTTTTTTTAACGTGGGATAAGTTTCCGCCTTATAATTAATTGAAAATCGTTACAAAAAATTGTTCCAAAAAGGCCTTGTAAACTTAGAACCGCACGCTCTTTTGGGGAATTGTATCACGGACCTTCCTGCCTAATTAGGTCCCGGATTTGGGGCTTTCCACTTCATAATGAGTCCTACTGTCAAAACTAAAAAAAATGAATTATTTGCGCTATATTATCTCCAAACTGTCAATAATAGACATACTAAAGGTAAAAATTATCTAATTAGTTAGTTTCCAAAGACCCAAATCATAACAGAAGACGGGAAATAATGAAATGAAGGGTCTGTAAAAACTTGAAAATAATTTTGATGTATGTAGAATTGATAAAATTTTTACACGAACCAGAGCTTTGCTTCACTAAGGAACGAAAAGAAGACGTTTCAGTTCAAAGTTCTTCAGACAATAAATTAGTTTATGAATGAGAAAACGAGGAATAGGTAAATCTTTTGAAAAACAAACTGAACTTCGGAGAACAACGAGACCCTCTAACATCTCATCCCTCATCAAAATTTTTACACCTTTGACTCATTACTTTTTAAATTTAAACCTATTATTAATACCCCAACTACAGCACCATCACTGAAAACTCACTTATTTTCATGTTATAATAAATAAAAAAATGCTGAAAAAATGCACTAATATGAGAGTGATTGACAGATTCATATCAATAACTAGCAGACATAATAAACATAATTTTCGCTACATACTTGCAGTTGTCTTTATTTAAAAGAAAAGACGAAATGAGAAGTACCCAGACGGGGCAACACCCTATACTCATAGCTCTAAGTTACTCTCAATTTCAATTACCAATACTCTGAAAAAAAAAAAGAAAGTACCATACATCGTAGTATCATAAATCGGTAAGGATAAATATAAATATCGATTTACCGAGTTCAAATGCAATAATTTATTACTATTTAAGACAAATTCAATTACACTTACGGGCAAAACATTGAATTATTCGGCCACGCAAATTCCACGATTTGTATTCGCCGGTTGGTTTACCCATTTTTACACACGAAAAATGTCACGTTCTTCGAGAAATAATCAAAAAACAAAAAAATCAGGGGAAAATGCTCCAAAAGACAAGTATACCAGACGAAACCAAACTAACCTAATGAATGACTGCTTTTATTTATTTTTTATTTACTAACTTTTTTGGTAAAAAAAAATTGGAAAGAAATAAAAAACCACCACGTGATCTTAAACGCGCGAAAAGAAGTGGAGCACACCAATATGATTTTTGTCACACTCAGCTGCAAATATTTTGAGGCCCGTACAATGATTTGGGTAGATAAATTAATGCCAACACACAAGCTACTGGCAATCACTAAACTGTATGTCTGTGTACATTATCAAACTGTCGAGAAGTGAAAAATTCGTCTATGATTTATCGACTAGTCTACACATAATGGAGATAATAAACTAGGTACCTTTTTTTTTCTTTTTGTTTTCCTTAACCAACACTCTCTTTTAAATAAGTAAAATGTTGAGCATTTTCGATTATCAGATAGAGCGGTGCACGCTTGATAAATGAACAAAACAATATAGAGGAGGGAACCAAAACAAAATAACATCGAGTGCACAACTTGCTGTTATACTGTTTACGATATCTTCCCTTGGTGAAAGAAGGTTTTCTGGGAAAAAGATTTGTAGTTCAGCAAACAAAACCTGAAGAAATTGTTAATCTTAGAAAAATTTTCAGATTAAAAACTGGTAAAAGTGGAAAACAATTGTTCAAAATTAGGTTTTTTCTTTTATTCCTTAATTGAAAACATTAATGGCATTGTCTGCTACTCTTCGTCAAATTACTGATAACAATTTCCCACTTATTGGCAAGAAAACGGATAATACAACTTCGGAGGTTTCATACTCAAAAAAATCTTTCTGCTTCGACACGTTTTAAACACACTGTGAATCGTTTTAAGAACGAGCAAATTAACCGAAATACGAACAATTAACCGGAAATTGCTAATATGTAACCAACTAAATAGCAAGTTATGCACGCTATTCTAAATTGACGGCATTGAAAACCAACTGAAGAAAGATTTCTTCTTGACAAAGGCCGAAATCGATTACATTACCTAAACTGATGAAAAGGTTTCAGGTTGTATTTATTTTTTCGAGAAAAAAAAGGGAAAAAAAGGGTACAGGCTATTTGAATGTAGAATCAACCTTCTAAAAGTATACGTGGACTTTGTGAGGTATAATATCCAGTATGATAATTAGTTTCTTGGTTTCTCATTATTATTTGAAACCATTTTAGGTATTTAGTAGTTCCGTACACAAGAGCGATGAATGGGGTTCATTCAAGGCGTCAAATCCACACGGCCAAAAAAATTGTTTTTAAGAAATCCGCTGTAAAAATACCCGCTCTCTTCACATCTTTTAAAAATTAAGAAATGTAAACAAAAATTAATTTTCTTAGTCGTTGAAACAGAAACAACTTTCAGAATATGACAATAGATATGACTGCAACAAATTACTAAAAAATATTGCAGCCCATAAAATTTCAAAATTTAATTTTTCATGTTTTTTACACCGAATTAATTTCCAGTAAAAAAAATACAAAGGTATAAAAAAAAACAGAAAATTATTTTTTTACCATTCTGATTTCTCGAGTTTTCAGATCTAAAATTGGCTTCATGGTAAAAGTTTGAGCACTTGGTTAGTTTTTCATTTTAAGTAAAAGAAAAAAAACAGCAATCTTATCATAAATCATTTAGAAAAAACGTCCATGGAAGTGTTCCTTTTTTCAGTTCTGATATTTTCAATACCGTTTTTATTTTTTTTTAATGATTTTTGTCAATTTTTTAAATTGAAATTTCCGTAATTTTTGCAAACTTACTTTTCCAGCGAAGCTGGGTAATGCTAGAACATTTCCTTTGATACATGCAGAGGGAACTTTCCTGAATTTCTTCCGTCATGGATTCTTCATGAAAGTTTTCCAGCATTTACAGATTTGTTTTGTCAATCACAAAAACAAAGAGAAAAATACTAGCGCCGCAAATCTGGATAGAAAAAGTAGATTTTCGAGAAAAAGAATTATGAATTTTGATGGTCACATTAATTGTTTGTAAGTTTATATCCATTAATGGTATATTATGATTCTATAAAATGTATTAGCTGCTGACAAAATATTAGACAATGTGAAATTTAAAAGCATTATTTCTTGAAAAAATGAAAAGTTAATTGAGATGATAAAGTATGGTACATAATCATATAATTTAAAATAAAACCAAAGAAAATGATAGAGTTATGAAATAAAAAAAAAAGAAAACATGAACATGTGGTTAATTTTTGTAAAAATAAAAGTTCATGCAAATTAGAAAAAAAAGCCTTAATGAAAGTACCGTCCGGTCGATCCACACCAAAATTGATAGCATGCCACAATAAATTATAATGAATATTTATTTCAAATTTCGTACATATGATTCCAAAATTCCGCATTTTATGACCAATATAAAAACCAAAATAACAATACCGGAAGTATCGTCTGACCGATCCGCGCTAAAATTGGAAGCCTACTACAATGAATTAAAACAAATATTTATTTCAAATTTTGTGATTATTGGTGCAAAACTGAGTATTTTATAGCCAAAATAAAAACAAAAATGGTAGTACTGGAAGCACCATCCGGCCGATCCGCACCAAAATCAATAGGTCTGGTCCTTGGCTTAGAACAAATGTTTGTACCAAATTTCGTGATTATCGGACAAAAATTTCGATCTGTACTGTGAATAAATTGATTTATAGATACATATATATGAATTTGAATTATTGGTGCCAAAATTTTCCTGAGGTTCTGAAATGAAAAACGTACCTACCCGCAACCCTGGCGACTAATACCGCATTAAACATAATAAATAGATTTTATAAAGAAAACTTACTTAAAAATGTGAAAAAGTATGTACAGTTCTTAACAAAAGGGTCGTTTATTATGTTTATTGAACCTGTTTGGAGAAAAACTTAAAAATAAGTTTACGTTAAAACTGTGTTATTAAAAGATAAGCTGCTTTGCTTCATGCGAAATAAATATTATTTCGTTGCGGAAGGTTGGCTGCAGTATTGGTATATTTTAAAATCACAGGAGTGAGTAGAATAAAAGCTTATAAGAACCAACAGTAGCTTTTCACTGAGAGAAATGGGTATAATTGGCATACGTTCTACTAACTTGAAAATTATCTCAGAAAATAATTATGGCAACTTTTTTTAAGTAGGTTTCTATTGAAAATCAACTTATTAACCTTGGTGTCATGGAATGACCTGGGCGTGGTGGTAGATACGTTTTTCGTTTCATAACTTAAGGAAAATTTTGGTACACCAATAACTCAAATTCATATATATATGTATAAGCCAATTTCTTGTTACCACGGTACAGGTCGCAATTTTTATTCAACAAGCACGAAATTTAGAACGAACATTAGTACTAAGCCAAGGACCTGACCTATTGATTTTGTTGCGGTATAGCTATTTTCGTTTTTGTTTCGGCTATAAATTTCTGATTTTCGACCAATAGCTACGAAATTTGTAATAAATATTCACTATGATATATTATAACTTGGTATAAATTTTGGTGCGAATCGGCTGCACGGTACTTCCGATATGGCTATTTTCGTTTTTGTTTTAGCTATAAAATTTCTGATTTTCGACCAGTAGCTACGAAATTTGTAACAAATATTATAACTTAGTATAAATTTTGGTGTGGATCGTTCACATAGTAGTTCTGGTAACACTATTTTCGTTTTTATTTAGCCCATAAAATGCCTAATTTTTGATTAATGCGAACGAAATTCGGAAAAAATATTTATTACGATCTATTAAACTTTTAGTGATTACCTAATTTTACATTTTTCAAAAACATACTTTTTTTAACAAAGCTGCTGCTGCGTTAGTTTTTTTTATTTTTTTATTTGATGACATAAGGATATGCACTCGACTATATGACCGAAGAAACCTTTCAGAATTAAAACTGTAGGTTGGTAAAATAAAAAAGGTGTTTAAAAATAATTTAACTGGAGTCCTCAGATTTCAACTGCTAAGAACTCCAAGAGGGTTTAGTCTGACACTGATTGAAAAAATCAACTGGGTCGTCAACGTGTTGGAGGTGGGCTGATCGGGATTCGGCAGCCTATGGTCTCTCAAGATGAAGTTTACTGAATATACCAGAAGATGGTTTCCAAACGACAACGTTATAATATTAAGAAGCTGAATACGTAACCATCATGTCACGTTAACCTCTACAACTCCCTTCGATTTAAACTATACTTGATTATCAACAAAATTTAATTCACAAATCTGAGTACCTCACTCATTCCATTTTAGTCTTCAAATACTAGCAAAATCATGAATGAAATTGACGACACGCTTTTTTGCTTTTTTTCATACAATTGAAGAGCTACAAGAAAAAATGAAGCCCCGAGGCCCAATATTTCATCTTCACCTTAGACAAAATTAGAATGATGCACTTAATTTGGAAATATTTTACAAAAATTCTGACTGTATATTTCTGAAATTTTGTTTCATTTTTCTTTATAACGAAAGCGTAGATGAGGGGGTGTCCTTACCGTCAGAACCCCCTGGCTCCGAAAAACAGCTTGAAATACAGGGTGTTCGTGGGTGGTGCTGATATTTGGATGGGGGTGGTCAAAGGGGATGATCAAGATGCGGACTCCCCTTTATTATCGAGCTATCAACATCCTTTCTTAATAATCATGGCAGGTAGACAGGGGCCGCTCGATGCGATGTTGTTAAGGGGATGAAACAGATCAATTATTACAACACGCCTAAAAAATCCAAAAAATGTTACTCGATAATTTGAAAACGAAAAAAATAAGAAAAGTTCGTCATTTCTTTCAATGGGCCATAGGGTGGTGTTAAACCCCCCACTTTCTCTTTCCGTCGCCTTAGTAAGTGGAGGAGGTTTTTTCATTATGAGATTTTCTTTGTGGCAGTAATTCTTAGTCTTCTGATACTCCATTCTAGGTATGAAACTGGGAATGAAAATTACCTATTTTATTTATTTTTGAAAGTAAAATTAAACAGTTGAAAGTTTATAACGATAATCCATCAAGTTTCACCAATAAAATCAGGAAGAGCCATTCAGCACAAAACATTCAGTCGAATCAACTGGCCACTATTTTATTTGTATACATCATCATAGAGTCATTCATGTAGTAAATCTCTCTGAATATTTGCTTTCATACATTATTAAAATCTTACGTTTATTCACTCTTTTTTTTATTCGTTACTTAACTGAGAAGAATGATTCCGTGGTAATCAAGACGAACCCACGTGGGTGACATGTACCATATGAATTATTTTTTCTTCCCACAGATACCCACATAAATGTCAGGAGGGTAATTTTTCAGAGGTGATAATGATTTTCTGTTTCACATTTTCATTTAATTCACTTTCGATTCTCAGGATAGAACGTAGAAATGATGGATCATAATGGACGATGGTTTTACACCGAGTTTCTATGATAGTTCGAGCAATCAACAACGAATGAGATTAATTTCTGTTTATTCAATGGGTGTACTTAGTGCTTTCGACATTTGTATTTTTTTAAAATTCAAATTATGGTAGGCGAATAGTATCTTAAAACGTGTCTGAGCTGAAGAGGCCTCTAAAAGGAGACTTGATTTTAGAATGAGAAATAAGGACCTTGCCTGTCAAACAAAAATCGTGTCAAAATACATCAACTGAAATGTAAGTATAGGCCTATTATAAATATTTTTTTCTCAGGACCAAATAAATGATTTTTGGCCTCGTGTGCTTTTCTACTTTTGTCTCGTCATCACAAAATTAAAGAATCAAATTCTATAATTAGGTCACGGTCACAAGAATGGTTCATACATAAATTTAATTGGCAAAAGGACGAAAAGTGGTCAACATTCAATTTTTAGGTTTAAACAGAAACTCGTACTTTTGGTTCCTTCAGAAAATTGAAGTACCTAAGCTCCTTCACCTTACATCCACCGACCACCATTGCTATAAGGTAATATGAAAATAAGAACATGACAAAAATTATATACTTATTTAAGCTACACTAATCACCCTAAACGAAATTTGAAAAAAAAAAAATTGATTCAAATTTTGTAGGAACAAAGCTAAATACAGCGTTGAAAATTATTGATCAGGGAAGCTTTTTATTTCAGTGCATGAAAGGAAAACATAAAATTAAAATTAATTTAAGGAAAGCAAACTGCTACAAAATTACTCAATAGAAATTAAACTGAGCAAATCGAAATAAATTCAATTTAACTCGGAATAAAAATATTTTGCATTCAGTTTTCATCCACTTTTTCAACTTTTCACTGATCAAAAGTGTGTATTTACAATTTAGTTTGATCACAAATTTATTAAATTTTCAACTCTAAAGCTCCCAAGTCTAAAGTAAGCAGTTACTGTAGGTAGTTATCCGAAATGGTAACTTACTCAAAAATGTTAAGAAGAAGGATTAGTGAAAAAAATATCATGATTATTGGTATTTTTCATTTTTAAGAAAATAGAAACACTTGCTCACACTGTTTTGTTGGTTCAGGACCTAATAGTGCGAAAACTTCAAAGACTGATAATTTTTAACGCTGTATTCAGCTTGTTCTATAAAATTTATATCATTTTCATTTTCAAATTTCACTCAAGGATTGTTAGTACTAGTAGCGATTCAGTCATTAAATTTGTAAATTTTCGCTTCGTTAGTCATTACTGAAAGACGGAGTTATAAGATTTTTCTAGCTCTAAAGGAGGAGGGTGGGAACCTTCGATCATTTAATACTGGAAACCCAGGTAAACACACATATCCGTTCGAACAATATTCACCTAAAGCTGTAAAATAGACACGAGTTTCACTCAATTTCACAGGATTCACAGCAACATATTTACAAAGGTTTAAATTCACATGACCAACAGAGTTAAAATAGACGGGAAAAGAGTAACTGCGCATGCTCAGAAAACTGATGTCCATTTTAGACCTTTAGAATGATGGCACGTTTCGTTAACACTGGTGAAATAGGGCTACCGGGTATCCAGTATTAAATTATCAAAGGTTTGTACACATATATTCTCTTTTTGCTACGCCGCTGGTCAGTGTAGCTAAAATGGATAATTTGTGCCATGATTTAGTATATGATGTTTTAGAGAAAACTGACTCGTCACTTCATCTATATCTTAATTTCTATAAATTTTTTTTTTCTGTGGCACCGAGTTGAAGAGAACAGCTAAACGATTTTACCATGCAGATGTGTCATCTAAAGAGAAAAAGTCCAAAGTCCCCTGAATAAAAAGTTGTGGATTTTGACCCCTACCCCATCAAAAATATTTCTGGAATTTTTTCCTCCCATACACAAATTTTCCTTTAAGATATTAATAAGTCCATGAAGTTTCATACTTCTGTATCACCCTATTCTTGAGATATAGAGCACTAAAAAATCACAAAATTGAAATGTAGGTACCTATACCAAGAAATCTATAATAAGACCATAGGAATTCTTGAGCCACTATATTCAAGCCATTCCTCTTATTACCACCAATAGATGACCCATATACATGAGGATTTTTCTGACAACTTTTGAAAATTTTTGCAATTTGCATCGAAGTATAATATTTTTTGGAAAAAAATTGTAGGTGTGGAGGGCTCTCACTTGTCACTCTTTGAATTTTGAACGAATTTAACTTGCCTGTCTAGGTCTATAGGGACATAAATAATCTTTTGCCTTGGGAATTTTTAATCAAACAGTCTGTAGCACTGCATTCACCTATTCTGCTTTTGGAATTTCTTCCAATACATTATTAAATTTAGATGTAAATTTTACTGCAAGATTTTTTGAAAATTGTAAAGAAAAATTCTCATGTATATGTGACATTTATAGGTAACTATTGCTCAAGAATTGCTATAGTATAATTATAGATTCCTTAGGTATACTATAAATGCATGAAAGGCAGAATCAAATAATTAGTTTTGAAAATGAAATGACGAAGGAGGAAGAAAACATAGGAATGGAGTGAGGGAGAGAAAAAAGCATTTTATATAAAAGAGTTGATTACTCTCAGCAAGTGCCAAGTGGGTTATCCAAAGGAAGGTTTTAAGCCATAGTGGAAGTTTGCAGCTTCCCTGGGTTGAAATTTTTAGATTTTTATTTTTATACCCAGGATTTATGATCTGTAATTCAAATCAGTTTTAATAATCTATCTGTGATCTGTGATTTGAATCAATAAGTAAATGATTGAATGTTTTAGGATCACTGCTGATAAAGTGATGGTAGTCATAATTTATACTTCTGCAATTAACCTTTTTCAGTTTAGGCTGAAGATTCTTCGTTCATTTTTTGCTTCTGTCCTCAAAAATTTCTCATGCAGTCATACAAACATATACTGACATAACAAGATACTTCATACCATATATACAATATGTTGTATGTTGTTTTAAAAAATGATATGAAAAGTGAATCAAATAAATTTGATTCAAATCACTTCTAAAGAAGAGATTCGTGATTCACAATTTGAATCAAATTTCAAATCTATATCAGTAATTTGAATAAAATTTTAAACCTCATTGGTGGATTGTGATCCATGATTAAAATCCAAAAATTTGTAATTTTGCCCATCTCTATATACAAGGCACAGTCAAATAAGTAGTCTAAAAATGAAATGAAAGAGAAAATATAAAATGGAGGGAAAAAGAGAGAGAGAGGATGGGAAGAGAGTCACTTCATGAAAAGGAGTTGGTTAAGGCCAGTTCACAATTAACAGAAATGTTAATGAGAACGTGAACAATAATAAGAACAGGAATGCATGGGAATGAACTATGTTCACAATACAATGTTGACAGGAACAAGAAGGGTACTGGTACTGTGATAAGAAAGTTAACTGCTCATACGCAGTACAAAAAATCTGAGAATAAGAATGGAAAAGATGAACTTGAACCATATTTCCCATTCTCGTTACCATTCTCATTAATTGTGAACTGGCCTTTACTCTGGGTTGTTCAGAGGAAGGTTTTGAGCCTTATTAAAAGTCTGAAGCCTCCCTCGGGACAAATTTCTAGATTTTCTTCCAAGTATATCCCTCACTTCTTTATTGTTTGTAAACTGAAAAACAAAAAGAGAAAAAGAAAAGGAAAAAACAGCTCTATCTCTTCTTCTCTCTGAAGCTCTCCCGTTATCACTGGAGTCTTCTCTTAGAACGATTATAAGTCTCATATCAAATTGCTACAAGGAGGCGGGGCGCGCCGGTGACGACTATAGTTAGGTATACTTGGGTTTTAATTTTCGTAACTATTACTTCAAAATTACCTACGCATTTGAAAGCCAGTAAACTGGCAAAAATGCAACACAAACAGACTTACCGGGTATACCTTGCTGCTGATTCATGCCAAAAACAATACCGTATGCCTGATTTTTATCCAAAAACGATTACGTGTACCAAATTTCGTAACTATTGGACAAAAATTACGACCTGTACATCGTTCGATAGAGAAATCCTACCCATTGCATGAATTTTCATGACCATCAGTGTTCATCCTTCCAATCGCCTTAAACTGCGTTTACATCAAAGGAACAAGCCAACAACAAGGGTGTTTTTTTTTTTGGCTCGTCTGGTGTAAATGGCCATCACACGAACAAATAAAAATGAATGAAATTCGCTATCTGAGTGAACTGTAACGAATATTCTGTAACCTTGTGAGTATAGGAAAAGCTCTAACGAACACCGAATGTTCGTTCGGTATAAACCCAGCTTCAGAGCATAAACCGTAAAGCCATTCGGTACAATATTTTGAAGAAGGTGCTCGTTACTCGGGAGCGATCTCTTTTCAGAGTAATTCAGGGTCATATTGATAGCGGATTCAAGAGTTCATCAAAGAATGTTTCGTCAATATTTTAGCAGATAAACAAAAAGGAAAAAATATTTATCATGTCAACCCGAAAAGACGATACACATGGTAATCTACAGAGAGGCGATCTTCCACCGCGATTAGGCCTCCTGATTTATAACTGTCAACCGAGTGACTGAGTTCATTTTATCACCACATGATTAGGATCCCCTGATTTCTATAAAATGCTAGTTTATTTTCCAGTTAAATACGTCTTCTACCCATAATCAGCAAAACATTAATAGCGTATCAAGTCATTCTCTGAAAAATAAATACTCTAACCTTCTTGACAGCGTATTCTGAAGTAACTTATGCCTACAATTGTAGTCAGTCGAGTTGTTTTCTTTAGAAAAAATAAATAATAAAATAAAAATTTACAATTATTGCGATAATTCCTAATTTTTGTTTTATTTTCAAAAGAAAAAATTACGTAACGTGGTAAAGGTAGTTTCAAAGTTTCAATAAGTACAGATGCTACAATTATGAGCTATTAAGTTCTTTACAATTTAAAATTATTCTAAATTTTAAATTCTAAACCGAGAAGTGAAGAGGTATGTTGATGTTAAATGAGGGTAGACTCAAATTATTTTCAGACTATTAAACAAAATACAATTATGGATAGATACCTACCTATAATTATACGTCTGGAATAGTACAGATTTTTTGGACATTTCACGAAAATAAATGTTCGCGTAAATTTGTGAGCCTACACTTTATGTTTAATTTTTTAGCACGAAAGAACTTTGATCTTTTAATGACCGCATATAACATGTAAAGCAAAAATTCTGTAGAAATATCATTATTTCTTCATTTAACAGAAATGGTTACCGCTTAGTAATAACGGAAATTTAAAATTTCTACAGACAAAAAATATATTGTAAAAAATTTAATTCACAAAAAATGAGAAATTAGCGAATTCAAAGTAATACTGATTTTCTGCAGTTCACTGCATTGTCATTTTGGCTAATAATTGTGTAACTATCTATACGCAAATAAATACATATGTAGGTACACATGCTGCGTGATGACAGCACATTATGATGACAGGTGAGAGCAGGTATAATTTATAAAACGTTAAACCACAATGTGAAAAACAATTCAGCGACTGTAAAACCTACGAACTTAAACATGATGTCAATGCACCTAGAGCGAACTCAAATTTAGGTGCCACAAGTTTTTCAGCCACAAAAAACATTAACATCTTTCTACTACAAGTGAAAACGAATCTACGGCGTACACTTTGATAAATAAATACAAGAAATATATTGGAAAATTTACGTTTTGAGTGTAAAGCCAATGTATATCGCTGAAGCTTATCGTCGAAATTGAGGGGAGGAAAAAAAAGGAAGAAATATTTATCGATGAGAGAATGCAAACAT
This sequence comes from Ericerus pela, assembly GCA_011428145.1. Taxonomy (NCBI): domain Eukaryota; kingdom Metazoa; phylum Arthropoda; class Insecta; order Hemiptera; family Coccidae; genus Ericerus; species Ericerus pela. The sequence continues at coordinate 1,046,052 of WOFM01000034.1, forward strand.
ATGGTGCTCATGTATACTTATCAATTTTTTCTTTCCCACCATAAATAGCAACACTTTTTTTTTCTTCAGATTCATAGGGTGTTCATGTCGCGTAGAGTTGAAGCGTATGTGGCGATACAAGTTTTCGACGAACTACATACAGCAGATAATACGAATGACGAATAAGTGTAGTAATTCATATTTTATGCTACAACGCTGTTGCAAATGGACACTGACCACGGAGTGGTTGCAATACAGAGTATGGTGCTATGAAGAGAGCTATCCGTCGACAGTATAACTGATCACTACACTGTCATGGAGTTGCTCTCTTTACAGACCAGCTCAAAATCGACGAACGTCTCATTAATATAAGTAATTTTAAATCACTAGTAACATATAATTACCGGTATATATTTTACATAAGTATTGTAGTTTCTTGAGCGCATGAGCGGTAACCATTTTCTTTTTCATTCATAAAAATTTGGCGATTAGTATGTAAATATTTCATGTAGAATTTAGTTGTTTTTTTGTCTTTCTGTTTGCGTTTTAAAAAGGAACTGGATTATGCAGAAGGTAGGTAAGTACGGTACCTTTACGTTAACTGTTAAGGAATAAGTACCATTGATTATAGACCCAGCAAAAAAATTTAATTCGATTTAAGCCTGTAAAATAGATTTAACTGATTATGACAAACTGTAAAACCCATGTTCAGGGTTCACATATATGCATATGATAGTTATCTAATTAAAGAATTGTACACTTACTCAGTTGGTAGAGGATAATACAAACAAATAGCACTAAATTATTAGAAATGTCTACGGGTTTTCAACGACACATTATTAAATTTTATGAAGAATCAACTCATTTATTGAAAACGAGAGTAGCACGTGGCTTGTATGCATATAGATCTATAGAGGAAAGTAGTACCATATACTTATGCATATAGAATACAAAATAATTATGATAAGATTTGGGTTTTAGGGTACAAAATTTTCATAAGTAACCACCCATATTGTGTAGGGACAACGAATGGGTTGCAGACAACAAATTTTTATGGAAGAAATAGTCCAACTTACCAGCGTTAACTTTTGCGTCATAAGCAATAGGGCTTCTCATCACAAAGATCCCAGCATCAGAACTGCAATCAAACTTCATCTATGTACAGAGTAATACACATACCAAAACGTACTTATATCCTGCTTATATTATGACATCGAATCACTCCAGATTTACTTAATACGTATTGAATGAAAAAGCTATAAAAGGGGTAATGCAAGACAATTAATTTCCGCGGACAGAGAACACATCAATACTATAGAAATTAAGGAAAATAAAAAGATTCAGTAGCGCTAAGATTTTTATGAAATTGCAAGTATTTTTGTAGGCCTTCTTTTTCAGTATATCCACACTACTTTTTCGTTTCATGTCATTTGCTGTAAAATGAGCCAAACTTCATTTTGCATATTTTTCATAATTATTTTGGTACAAATGCATACTTTTATTATAATTGGGCTATTTTTCCAGGATATTTGAGGATATTTCGCTGTTTTTGTCCTTTTTAGTGAATATTTTGATAAAATAGTCATTTTTCAGGCAATATTAAATTTTTTAACCTTTATGATCGGCAACCCTGCCTCAAAAAAAATTTTGTTCAGTTTTATGAAAAATTATGACTTAAAATTTTGTGGAATAAGTCCCTGTTTTATTTTATAGAAAATGTACAGAATTGCATCAGGTCGAAGACAGACAAATCACTAATATCAGATTTGAATTTGAATACAGCTTTCAAAATTCTTTTTAAATGGGATCGATATTATATGGGCATATAACTACATATTTTTGAATTTTTGAACATATCTTATGCATATTTTGTTTTTAAAAAAATGCATATTGTAAGACATATTTCCAGTACGTTCAGTGCATATAAATCCGAGCCCTATTTATCAGTTTAATTGGTGCCACCAAAATCGCGCCATCACATACCTTTGTGAAAATTTGTCTTTTTGATTTGGTAATTAATTGGGTACTGTTGTGAGCAGAAATAGCTCACATAATCGTAGCTTGTAATTTTATCAGTTACCTTGATCTTTTGTCATACTTTGTCTGTTACCTTATCATTATCGGATAGCCTGGCTTGGTTTTTACGTTTTATTCTTTCGATGTAGTTTTCAGTATGTTTCTAGTCTCTGTTGTGTATCATTTTAAAAGAATATAGTCGAAATAATACGAACAAGTTTATTTTACTTAACAAATAAATTGGTCCTTCGGGCCGGATGTGTAGTTCGGCCAAGCAAGTTTTACAGTCCGCGAAAATTATAGTGAGTTCGTCATTTGTGGGAATTAGTCAAATTCCAAGTTCGGTTGATTCGTAGTTTTCGTGCAGCAATAAGTTTCCCAACAGAATGGACGCCATTTGTAAGGAGCGTCGCTATCAAATGCTCAGCCTAACTCAATTAAAGTGAGGTCTCGAGGAAATACTGCGCCAAAAGACAATTAGTTTGGAATTAATCGCAAAATTGAAAGCTCTCGTCGACGGGTATTATTTGCCCGAGTTGAAAAAATTCACAGCCACTACGCAACAAGCTGTCATGTTGTTGAGTGACGCAGATGAAGCCATAGAGGATTTCGAGTTGGAGTCAGTCATGTTCGACGAAGTGGATCGGTATCGTGACCTGGGAGTCTATTACCAGGCTAAAATTAAATATTTGCAGTCAAAATTGTCGGATGACCAGGTGTGTAAGTCCATAGCATCCACCCAATCTGGTGCCGAGCCGTCATTGGTGGGCTCAGCTGTGCCGCACCAGTTCACAAAAATCAAAGAAATCGAGCCGCCTACGTCTAATGGTGATTTAACTCGGTTCTTTGAGTGGAAAAATTTGTTCGTCAACCTGATTCACAATCGTCCACCCAATGAAATGAGCAATACCTTGAAGCTCTATTATTTGAAAAGATTGATGGTGGGTGACGTGGAAAATATCCTAACAGACTTTGATTTGTCTGACGAGGGATACGTTTTAGCCTGAGACTTTGTAATGTTCCGATTTGAGAAACGTCGATCGATTGTCAAGGCGTTTTTTCGAAAGCTACAGCATTTGGAGCCTATAAAAAATGAGCGTAGCCTACAAAAGCTGCTAGACTCGACCAACAGCATAATTCGAGGATTGTCGGCTGCGGGGGAGGAGATAAACGACACGTTTTCCCATTTTCTAGCCTTCCATACGTCTACTAAATTGGACGCAGCTACTCTCAAGGATTGGGAGGATTCATTGAGCAGTACTGATACTTACCCAAAATTTGACCAACTCAGTAAGTTCCTTCAATGCCGTGCCTTCGCCGCTGAGGAAAGGTTACATGAAGCTGAATACCAATCAGGTAGCAGTGTTGGGAAGGAGTCGAAAAAGTCGTCACAGGAGAAAAAATTGTTTGCAGCTACCGTGGTGCGTAAGCCCAAGTGCGTTTTGTGCTCGCAAAATAATTTTTGAATCAATACGCGGAATTTAAGTCAAAATTGCCGCAAGATCGTTATGAAGTAGTAAAAAGAAATCGCTTATGTCTAATTTGTTTTGATTCGCGTCATGGTGTAAACGAGCGTAAGTCAAAGTTTGCTTGCAATTGTGGTAGTCGACATAGTCCATTGTTGCATTTCGAGTTTAAAAAAGTCCGCGTTGGAAAAAAGCAGAAGTGCGCAATCAGAAAAAAGTTCGGGCAGTTCTCAAAGTAGTAGTGAGGCTAAGGCCAATGAAAAACAGTCGTATTCATGCGTGCGCAGTTCCGTGCGCGAGTTTGTGGTGCTACCATTGGCTGTGGTGCACTTTACATGTAACGGCGTTGCTGGAAAGGGGCGAGTGCTGTTGGATAGCTGCTCTCAGCCCACCATGGTCTCAGACTTGTTTGTGCGAAGGTATAAGCTGGCGGTTAATCGTACGCAACCCACTTGGTTTGGTGGAATAGGCGCTGGCGCAGTTGAGTCGTCAGTGGTAGTGCAGCTTTTCCTTGCGTTGAGAGTAAGCAACATTGGGTTGCGCTTGGAGGCAGATGTCGTGCCTGCGTTGTTGATTGCTTATACCGCCAGTTTTGATGTACCTGCGGAGTTAAGCACCACAATTTGGAAATTCCCGCTTGCCGACTCGACGTGGGCACAGGAGTGGCTCGTCATCGATCGCATCAATCTTATCATCGGCGCTAAGTTTTACGAAAAAATAATCCACGATGAGTCGCAGTGGATTGGCGAAGTAAAGTTGCGCAGTACCTTTTTCGGTTATGCAGTGGCGGGTGTAGCGCCAGCGGAAATAAAGCCCAAGTTCTCGGGATGTACTGTGCAGGAAGTCGATCAGACGTTGCGTCGGTTTTGGGAGCTGGAAGAGGCCAGTTATCAGCTGCCTAAACACGAGCAGGAAAGCGTCGCTTGCGTTAAGCATTTCCTGGAAAATTCGTCTTTTGCCGAGGATTGTAAATTTGTCGAGAAATTGCCATTCAAAGTAGAGAAAGCCAGAATTGCGCCGAATCGAGAGCGCGCGCTGGCGAACTTTTACCATGTCGAGCAGTCGTTGGATGAAAGGACATGGGCTGCGTGTGTGCAGTTCCTGGTCGAGAATCGGGAAGCAGGCCATATGGAAATTGCGCCGCCACTGTTGGGTGATGCTTATTATATCCCATATCGGCCTGTGATTCGCGCGCAAAGTAAGACAACGCCAGTTCGTGTGGTGTTTAATGCCTCGTCCCACAAAAGAGGCGAATTGTCGCTTAACGAAGGGTTGATGAAAGGCCCAGTTATTCAGTGAGATTTGTTCGACATCTTAATCGCTATGAGATCGTTCCAATTTGTTGTTTACGCTGATATAAAGCAGATGTACCGGATGGTTTGGGTGCATCCGGATGACCAGGACATGCAGCGTATATTTTTTCGTGAAAGTAAGTCGCAAGTTGTTCAAGAGTATCGCCTAAAAACGATAATGTATGGGACTGCGCCAGCCTCGTATATAGCCACGCAGTGTCTCGAAGAAGTAGCAAAGGAGCTACAGACTACCGATCCGGAAGTGGCTCGGGTTATAAGAAATTGTTTTTACATGGACGACTTGATTGCCGGTGGCGATTTGTTCGGCAAAGTGTTAGCTTTGCAACAGTCGGTCCATGGCGCCTTAGAAAAAAGAGGCTTTCGTTTGCGCAAGTATGCGTCTAATTCGAAGCAGCTGCTTTAGCGCATACCTGCTGAGTTGTTGGCGGAAACTGCGCTGAGATCCTTCGAGGAGGAAGGTTGCAGTCAAATGGTGTTGGGCGTAACTTCGAATTCAGCTACAGATGCGTATGGTGTACAATCCAACATCCGGTCGGTGTTTGAGAAGGTGGTCGTCACCAAAAGAATTGCGCTATCGTATACGTCGCGAATTTTTGATCCGTTGGGGCTCGTGTACCCAGTAACTGTTCGTGGTAAGTTATTTTTGTAATCGTTGTGGCCGGAGGGTAAGGGATGGGATGAACCAATTTCCCAGCCATTATCTGTAATTTTTGTCGAGTATATTAGCGAATTGAGTCAATTAGGCTCTCTTGTAATACCTCGTTCGTTAAATACTACTTCGTCTCGTTAGATTGTCGCTTTTTGTGACGCCAGTGAGAAAGCTTACTGCGCAGTCTTATATGTAAGGTCAGTAGACCAGTCCGGTAAAGTATTTTGTCGTTTGATTTGTTCAAAAACTCGAATTGCGCCGGTTAAGTCGCTCACTATCCCTAAGTTAGAACTCGCCGCCGCGTGATTGCTTGTAGAATTGGCCTCTAGAATTGCGTTAAATTTAGGAATCGAGTTGCAAAATGTATTCGCTTTTTCAGATTCGACAGTCGTTTATGTTGGTTATCGCAGCCAGCCGAGAACTGGCGCACTTTTGTATGTAATAGTGTTCGTAAGATTGTCGCAACCGTACCATTTAAGAATTGTTTTTACGTAAATATGGATAATAATCCCGCCGATTACGGGACTAGAGGCTTTAGCGTTAAGGAATTTATTAATTGTAAAACCTGGTTTGACGGCCCTGAATTTTTATTGTGTAACGATCCGTTTTCTGTTTTTAAAGTACCTAACGTAAATGTAAATAACGCCTTGGAAAGGAGGAAGTTTAAATCGTCTTTTAACTCAGTGGTTGTCTATAATTTTGTAGATAGATTTTCGTCATTCGATAAGTTGATTCGTACCGTCACATATATTTTACGGTTTTTTAATCGGTGTTTAAGTAAGATTATGGTTGTAGAGCAGGCAATCTCGTTGTCGGAATTTAATCACGCGCTAAATGTAGTTATTCGTGTTGTTCAGTTCGATTGTTTCAGGTCCGAGGTGGAGCAGTTGCGTAAGGCATTTGCCGTTAAAATGGAAAAGTTCCTTGTTGTCATTGAACCCTTTTTTGGGCGACGACCGAGTTATGCGCCTGGGTGGCCGCCTAGAAAGGGCAATTTCTCTGAGGGAAAAAAGCATCCGATCTTGCTGTCGGCAAAAAGTCACTTCGCAAAATTGTTGTGTCGAAAAGTACACGAAAGTACTTCCATGCTGTGCGTCAATTTATGGCCGCCTTTTTTAGCAGCCAGTATTAGTTTGTCGGTGGTCGCACGAACTGTTTAAGTTTGTCCTAAGCAGTTTGTCGATTGCGCTAAATTGCGCGCCGAAAGTAAGGTGCAATTGATGGGTCAATTGCCGCCAGCTAAAGTCTCCATGTCGCGCCTGTTTGCGAACTGTGGAGTAGATTTTGCAGGGCCATTTTCGTGTAAATGTACTGTGCATCGGTCGACTAAAGTTAATAAGATTTATATTGCTGTTTTCGTTTGTCTAGCTGTCCGAGCTGTACATATCAAGGTCATGTCGGACCTTTCGACGCAAAGTTTGTGGAGTTGCTGCAGAGGTTCATAGCTCGCAGGGGTTTGCCCGCGTGTATCTACTCGGACAACAACAAATTTCATTGGCGCTTGTAATTTTTTCGAGTTGGATCGCAAAAAGTTGACGGAGTTTGCAACCAGCGAGCGGTTATCGTGGAGGTTTATCCCGCCACATGCGCCAAATTTCGGCGGTACGTGGGAGGCCACGATCAAGTCGGCTAAGCGTCTTTTAATGCATTGACGCATGGTGTCACGTTGACACTAGAGGAGTATGGCACTTTGTTCGCGCGAATCGAGGCCGTGTTGAATTTGCGGCCTTTGTGTTACAAGGATGGCGCAGCAAGGATCAGAGCCCCTGATGCCAGCGCATTTTTTGATTGGTCGCCCAATAACTGCGCTTCCTTGTATTAATAGTGAAGCCGATATACCGTTGGCAAAATGGTTGCTGCTTATTCAGAACCAGGTTCGAGGCTTTTGGCATAGCTGGTCCAAAGATTATATTAACCAGTTGCAGCAACGGTCTAAGTGGCAACGTACAGAACTGAATTTAGTTCCTGGGCAAGTTGTCCTTTTGTAACTAGAATACTAAGTCGTTCGAATGGCCTTTAGGATTGGTCGTGTCAGTGCACCCAGGTTGTGATGGGTTGGTTCGGGATGCCAAAGTCAAATTTAATGGAAGTGTCAAAAAGAGATCCGTGTCCGCGATCGTGCCTT